>VZSV01000112.1:2426358-2503677 GCA_013398735.1 Nothocercus julius | reverse complement strand
AAACAAGGCTTTTTTTTTTTTTTTTTTTTTTTTTTTTAAATAAAAACACAAACAAAGTCCGTTGTCACAAACATCATCTGCTGAAGAGGAGGAAGGTTTCATGCTGCATCCATCTGGTTTTTATCTCGATGTAGGTTCTGCACAGGAGCCAGCTGAAGTTGGGTAGCCACTTTCCATAGTGCTATCTAAGGCAACAGCAACTGCCTTGCTGGAACTGGACTTCAGGGAGAAGGGACATCAGCTGAGCAGGCCAAGTCCCCAAAATCACTGTCCAAGCTTTGGTGGAGGGAAGGATCAGGGCTCTTCCACATCAAGAGCAGCTCCCAGCCTCAGGAGCAACCAACAGGTAGTGGGAGAAAGACTGTCCTGCTCAGGAGCTAGGCAGGCTCAGCTGAGCCCACTCTTGCTGCCCCAAATCATGACAGTCCAGCAACAGCCACGACCAGCTGTCCAAGGACCCCCCCATACATCTTCACTCACACATGCACACAAAGGTTCAGCAGCAACACAGGTCAGGAACAGCAAGGTCAGCTTCTCAAACCATCCAGCAGGTGTTTGAGCTTCTCCAGAAACAGCTTCCTCCAACCTCAGCTAATCACTGCAAATAAACAGAGCAGCTGGAGCAGGAACAAAATCCTGCAGATTGTAGAGCAAATACAGCTGGTCAGAGCAGAGCTCTACAGCAATGCAAGTTGCTCAGAGAGGCAAAAACCTCTCCCACCAAGGGCTGTTGAGGTGATATACATATATATATGTGTATATACACACACACACACAGAGTGTGTGGTGTGGGCTAAGCAGGATTGGGCCAGTGGAAGATGGTGGCAACCACAAGACTGGGTAGAAGGACAGGTCCTTTCCCTGATGTGGTCAGGAGCAGGGCAGGTGGGAATGAGCAGGAAGGAGAGCCCTGACTCCAGCAACCAGCTGAGACCCCACATAAACAGGTCAGGATCACAGCCCTGGCTCCCCATCAAGATCCTTTTGTTCCCCCAGGGCTCTTCCTTCCAGACCAAGGTCTTGAGCTTCCTGGCTCCTCCAGAGTTATGAGCAGCCTGAACCTTAGGTCTGGGACACAAAACCGGCACAGGGAGCACCAGCAGACACCGAGGCCAGCATAGGTGCCCCTGCCGTGAACCGGGATCCTACAGTGTTGGCCAAACCCGGACATCAAAGGCAGCACCCACGCCAAGCAACAGCCTCTTGGAGGAAGATGATAGGGAAAAGATTATTAATTTGGATCCTCCCAAAACATGCTGGCAGCTGGATCCTCCAGATACATAAAACACTGCCAAAAAAGCAAGATCTCTTTCTGCAAAGCTGAAACAGCAAATTTGTTTGTCTTTCCTCTTCCCCTCCCAACCCTGTTGTTTTAAACATTTACAGAGAACTTTATACTGTTTAAATGATGATTCCTTCCAGGGGGACAAGAGGGAGCTGCATTTACTTTCTTTGCCAGCTTCTCTAAATCAGTAGCACTTCGCACACAGGCTCAGGTAAATCTGTCTGGCTTTACGGGTCACCGCCAGCCCCCTGCCTCAGTTTACCTCCCTTGAGGCCGGTGCTGATGCGGATTTCTCTCCCTGCGGTGCCAAGGGGAGCTGGAGGAGGCCGGCGCAGCTGAGCTCTCCCAGCTCTGCCATCTCCCGCCCACCTCCGGCAGCAGCCGAGCTGACAGCTCAGGGGAGAAGGGAGAGCACTTGGAATGTGCAGGAGGATTCATGGCTGAGGACAGACCCACCTTTATGCAACAGCAGAAGCATCAGGTCAACAGCAAAGCAGCAGCACATGTGTCAGTGGTTAAATTGGAAAGAAATGCACATGAATCTCTCTCTTGCAGGCAGGTCTCCAAGAATCTGGGGGTTGAGTTGGGCTGACTGATTTTTATTTGCACCTGGCAGGTCTGGGGAAAGGGAGTGAGGAAGGTTTTCTAGGAGAGCTAGAGGCTTTTCCAGGATGTTTGGATTGAGCGAAAGGGCAGAGAAGTGAGTATGAGATGCATTATGGAAGCAGGATGTGGGATGGAGAAAATGTTTATACAGCCAATTGTGGGCTAATCCATGAGATGCTTTAGAGACCATAAAAGCCATCTGTAAATGGATTCATCACATTCTGTAGGAAACTGGTGGTTTAAAACAATGCAATCCACATTCTTTGATCTGTTCTGAAGAGCTCAGAGTTGGGAGGCTGACATGAAGAGGAGGATAAGTAGATCCATGCGTTCTGCGTGGCACAAGGATGGGCGGGAAGGACCTCTCGTGATCCCGTGCAGTACAGGAACCTAGGGCCAAACTAAACTAACAGGAGCCAGATGCAGAGTGATCAGAAGGAAAAGCTGGATTCTCTCAGCCCACGGGCTGCCCTGCGCACGTCCTTGCCACCGGAATGGGTTTACAGGATCACAGGGAGGCTGGGAAAAGAAACGGGGCCTCCATTCAAGAAAAATCCACTCACAGAATCGACCCCTCGGACAGTTAAGTTTGGGAGGGTGCTGGAAGAAATGTATATGATCCCCCTGTTGTTGCTATTTCCTAGGCACCATTCTGGGCAGTTCTTGGAGACAGGACTTCCCTGGCTGGACCTTGGGCTGCAGCAGCCTTATGGGGATCTAAGCTACAGATGAGGCATTGCATGAAATCAAAATAAGAGTGTTGAAATTTCCCCATCAGGCCACACTGGAGAAAATCCCTCCTCTCCATCCCACCCCAGCCCCTGCCAGGGCTCCCTCAGGGATGTGACCTGGAGATTGCTCTCAAGAGCTCTGCTTACAGACAGCGCAAGAGGAAAAACAACAGCCCTTAAGCAACTGTCCTCTGTAACCTAGTCAGACCTCCGTTTACCACTTGGGACTTCAAAAATTAGGCATTTGGCCTCTTTCCGCTGCACAAGAGCAAGAAAAATGACCCAGCAGAACCTGAAATAACGTGCCTTTCCATTGTTTAAACATGCTCTTTCACAATAAGCAACGAAACTAGCAGAGACACAGTTCTTAAAAGCGCCTCAAGTACCTTGGTCTGGCATAAATGATGGGAGACACAAGAGGTGAGTCAGAAATATGGCATTTGCACTTCTCCGTTTTCAGTCTTCAGTTAGCAGAAACGTTGGCAATTTTTATTGTTCTCTGCTACAACTGTTTGACCTCAGTGCAGCTTATGCTAATTGCTTGCAGGAACATGCTTGTTTGCTCCATGCGTGCCTGGCATATTTCTTGTATCTAAGCTTGATAGATGAAATATTGCTTATATGACAGCGCAGACGGGGTTGAATGAATCAACGGCTGGTTGGCCAAGTAATCCAGGAAAACAGAAATACTGTTTGTGATAAAAAGAAGACCTGAGAAGTTCCTCGTTAATTCTGCCTACCTATTTTTATATCAGTTCACTCCTTTTCTGCTTACCATGCCTTTAATCTCTCACGTTAACAGAAAATGGTGAGGATCCATCTCCTTGCTCCAAAGCAAAGTCAGCTCTTCTTTCCTGACAGCTGCAAATATAGCCTAGCCTGAAAGACCTTTTGCAATGAAAATCTTGTTCTTAGCTCCATTGGCTTTCCGGTGTTGACATTCTTCCTGACATCTTTGTGTTTGCACGGCTGTGCACCTCTCTTCAATCCCTGGGTATGCTTTGAGGGTAGGTATTTTCATTAAATATATTCATCCATGAAGAAGCTGGATTCCTACTGCTACCGATCAACAAGTACATATGTCTGGCCGCAGGATTTATTTTATTTATTTATTTTATGCCTGAGCTGCAACCAGAACAAGTTGCTGTGTGTTCTCTGTTCCCATCAGCTCCTCCAAAGACCGAATTGCATATGCAGTCAGGCTAGTTTTGGACAGAGGGTCACTTTGACAAGCTGGGACATCAGAGCAGAAGCTTTGTAGTCAGTCAGTCACCTCCATTGCCCTGACATGATTTCCTCAACTCAATTCCCCATCACACAAATTCTGTGGACTGCAGGTTTGGTGGCACCAGGCCCAAAACAGAGTCGAGGGGAGGAGGAAGAAGAGGGAGAAACAGCTGGGTGAAGTTTGGGGGAAACAAAGCCAGCTCCTGGGCTGAAGTTACCACTTCTGCTGTTCAGCAGTGACGAGGACGAGAAAAGAGCTTTTCCTTTCTCCATCTGCAGGAGCACACAGCAGCCCTGGCTGCAAACACCTGCATGCTCCAGGAAAGGTCAGCCCTTGATTTCACAGCCATACCGCAAAGATAAAGCTCTTGTTAGGCAGTGAACACATTTCTGCCTTTAAATAAGTGTTGATTAAGCCAAGCATTTCTGAAGCTGCTCAAAGTTCAGTTTAAGCATGCAGGACACACTAAAAAGCCAGAAATTTAAGTATGTATTTTATAATAAATGGAGGCTTAAGGGTTTCGCTACTGGGGGAAGGGAAGGAAGTGCTGTTTTCAGCATGCCTGCTCCTGCGTGGGAAGATGTCATTTCTGTCTGTTACTGAGCTCCAAAGGGCCTTTCTTGCATTGCCTAGGATTGATTTGAAGCAGCAGACACTGTGATTTGGGACCTCATGGCAGGGCTTTCCTTAATACTACAGATCTTTTCTCTGAGAAGTCTGGCACCTAAAATACCAGCGAGAAATGCACGAGGGGACTGTTGTTTGTGCCCTGCTGTGTGCACAGCACAGCAGAGCAGTCAAGCATCAATCTTGCTCCTCCCTGCATCTCAGCTTCTCCTGGTGCTTCAGACGTTCGAGCAATACAGGGGGCTGCTGCCTGCCAGGCACGTTTAGCAACAGGGAACTGTTTTTTTTTAATGCACTCAAATCCACTGGCTGCTTTTCCCAGCCATATGTCAGAGCTGGTAAGCACAGTGGGGCAGCTCTGATTCATAGGATGCTCTGCTCCTCCGGGCCTGGTGGAACCCCGTCTGCAGGGCAGTGTTAGGACAGACTGAGGGGGCAGGTGGGGAGACCAAGCAGCTCTCAGCGAGCACCGAGTTCCTCTGCTGGAGAGGCTTGTGGGAATCAATGAGAGGAAAAGGGCAGGATACTGGAAGGAGACCTTGTCCTTGCACTGAAGCACAGGATCAGAGCCCCACTGATGCTGGTGGGCTTCTGTCATCGACTTCAGTTTGGTTTTCTGTTCTCCTTTCCCTTCTCTGCCATGTATTCTGTCCCTTCTCCTGTTATCTGATCATGGAGTTGCCAAATACTCTACAGCAGAGTTCAGACTTCCTTGCAGAAGGTAATGACCACTGTTTTTTAGCGGATTGATAGGACAACTTTGAGAAATCAGTACAGATTGGGAAGAACTTTGCACCTGTCTGAGTTCAGTCCAAAACATAACTCTCTTCACTTCCCTGGAAAGGTTCTCAGCGTCCCTGGAGGAGCCACCATGCAATGCTGACCTCTGCTAGATGCTGCCTTGCACTGCAGCTCCTGGGCACAGCCCGCATGATGCACATTCCTATGACACGGATGCCCTCTAAAGGAGAGCAACTTCTCTGCACCAAATCCAAAGCGTAGGAGCTGCAAAACAGGCTTTAATACACAGTGTGTCCAGGAGGCTCAGCAGGTCCCGCTCATGCAGACAAGGAGCTGCAAGGCCTGGGGAAGGCGTGAGCACAGGTGAGGCCAGCGCTCTGCACCCAGGGCCCTCGTTCTGCCTCTAAGAGATGCCTGGAGATGCTCATCCATGTGTTGTGATCATAAATAATTGTGGCCAAACTACAGAGCAATTAGCTCATCCCCATCTCCTGAGCTTTCAGCTGTAGAGTCTGTTGGTTGTTTAGCACCTCACAGAGCTTATCCGGTTGCTGCAGGCAGCAGTGCAAGCAGATGGTTGCTCTAATGCCTGATGAGCCTCCACCCCCAAAACCACGACCAAAGCAAAGGCCTCGATTCATCCAAGGCTCTTCTTCCTCCAGGCACAAGCCCCGCACAAGGGAAAGCTGTAATTGCCAGGTTCTATTTTAAACCTTGCCCTTCCTCAGGGACTGCCTCTAGTCGCAGGACCGAGGCCATTGCAGTGATGGCTCCGTGACATTGGCTGCAGGAGGAGCCGAACACGCTGCTCTCCAGGCCTCGCGCTGGTGGCAGGAACAGCCGCCATGTGGGGACCCACTGCCAGCAACCGCCTCTGGGCTGCCCACGACCTGCAGCAACCCTCACCTGGCCAACTCCATGGGACTATTAAAACAAAAAGGCTTTTTTTTTTTTTCTTCCTCCTCCTCCTCCTCCTCTTCTCTAGTAGTTTTCTGAATTAGTAAGAACCAGCTGGGCTGCCCTGGAGAGCAGGGGGTGCTCAGAGGAGGGTCAGGTCCACAGGGCCATGGCGCTTTCACCTGTGCTGGTCCCTCTCCTGCCGCCGGGTCTGCTCCCCGTGAGGGCGTGGGAGTTTGGGGCAGGACGTGGGGGCTTTGGTGTAGGACGGGGGACGGTTTTGGCTCCTCTAGCTCTGTCCCACCCCTCCGCCGCCATTTGCGTTTCCCCACCAAGGTAACAGGATGGGGGGGGTTCGGGACTACGATTCCCATGAGCCCTCGCGCCTCTCGCGAGAGCCGCGCCGAGACTGGGCGCGCGCAGCAGCCCTCCCGCCTTTTCCCTTCGCGCCCGCCGCGGGACGACTTGGCGGCGGTGGTGGTGAGTGCGGGCGCGGTGCCATCCGCCGGCATCTGGGGCCACGGCGGCTCTGCGGAGCGCGAAGGCAGCGGGGGCGCGGGCGGGGGACTCTTCCTCAGCGCCACGACCGCCTCTGGGGGAGCGGCGACCTCTCGATGCTGCTCCGCGAGGATGAAATGTAACCTCCCCCCCGGCCATGGAGGCCTCGGCGCTGCGCGGCCGCCCGCGACGGCCTTGGAAAGGGGCCCCGGGCTCAGCTTGGCCCGGGCTTTGTGGGTGCAGGGTGGTGCTGGGGGCCCAGGCTCCAGCCGCACCACCAGCTGAGCAAGTGATGATACGTTATCCCTGTCCGAAACCAAACTTTCCCCTGTGGAAGCACGAATCTGAGGCTCAGCACTAAGTACTCCAAGCTAAAAAGAGCAGCTTATTGGCATGAATTAACTCCATCCCCTTGCTCTGTTTCAGGGCACAGCACGTGGTCAAGCAAGGCTAAAAGAGTTTCTGGCACTCACCTTCCTGGGAACTTGAGCCAATGACTTCACTGGACTAACATCAGCCTCACCAGCTCACAATGGTGAGAAGCACCACAATCTGTCAGCTATCAGCCTTCTATTTGTCCCTGCTGCTGTACTTTGGGAGCAAAATTTGTTCCACTCTGTCAGATGATATCCTCCCAGTCCACAGAGCTACTGGGAGCAGATATAAAGGCCCAGTGACTTGATTAATGTAATTAAGCCAATCAAGGCTGTAGTTTTGTTGCAGCTGCCACCTGGGTGTTTATCCTTTTGCTGTCACGAAGTCCAAGATGAAAGGCAGCATAGAATGAATGGGAATTCTAGTGTAGCTTGTGCCCAGTAGAGCACCTGGTTGTCAGCATGGTCAAAGATGAGAAAAAAGCAGAAGGGATTTAAGAGGGAGGAAGGATTGGATGACACCCCATTATGGAGACACTTGACACAGGTCATTTCAGAAGTGTTCTTGTCATGGAAATTGGCCTAGTGAAAGAATAATTGGTCTGTGGGTTCAACTTGCTGGGGCAATTTTAAATTTGCATCAGGTTGCTGGAGCTGGCGGAGTGCAGCTCAAGTTCACCAAATAGGGATCTTAGAGAGGACACCTTCCTTGAATGATGTGTGTGTGTGTCTTAAGTCTGCTCAAATGCACTTCTCCAAGTAAATCTTAGCTAGTTTACTCCCACATGAGTTGAATTATTCTTGGTTGTAAGCTGGGTTTTGCATTAAGATGCTGCTAACTGATGATGTCTAAGGATATTGTCTGCTTGAAACAGCTAAAAAGGGGCTAAACCACCAAAGTCCCAGAGCTCATCCTTTTCTCCTAAGTGAAGATTGGAAGAACATCCCCCTGCCTTTCTTTAATTCTTGCTTTGTGGCTCAGTGCTGTTTTTATCGGATTGGGTGGACAAACTCTACTTGAAGGAGTACTATAGTAGTATCTAATATAACTTGCACCCAGGAGACAAACATCCTTTAAATTCTGTGCCTCGTATCTTCTCCCAAAGAGCAAGTAGCTGCTAAGATAACCTGCAAACTGACGAGGGAATTCTTGAGTATAGTGAGCTGCTCACTTTGCATCTGTTGTATGCCAGAGCTCTAGGCTTGATTCATCTGTTGCTCACCAGTACCTTATCTTTGGACATTTCTGGGGAAAAATCCTAGTCACTGACATATCTGTATCTTGACTTTATTTAACCCTGTAGAACTTGAGGAGTTTAAGTGGCAGGGGAGAAATTGAGCCAGTGATGTGCTGTTATCCCTGTCTGACAGCTCAACTGTGAGGGAGAAATAACTATACTGAGGCTTCAGCGATTTTTCCCCCATACAGCAAGGCTCAGTGCAGAGAGTACAGCTTTCAGAGTGTGGTTTTAGTTCTAGGTCCTCAGAGGTTTGTTTTTGGTTGCTTATCCAAACAGTTTGCACAGTGACACCTTTGGAGGGCAGTTAGGAAATGCACCCCCCTGATTGTTGCTGAACACGCATGCAGGAGCACTGTAGCTGCAGGTGGTGACACACGGATTCCTCCAAGCTCAACCCTTCTTTCATTTTACAGGATTTGCATTTGTTTGCTGAAGGCTGGTAACATTTACTGATGACTTGAACTGCAGATCTGACAACAAGGGACCTTCCTGGGAAGTCAAGGCTGGTGTGTAAAAGGGGAGGGGATGATTCTGAAGCACTTGTGGTCATTGCTTTGTCAATATGGATTTGTTCCGATTAAGACAAGTCAGTGGGAAGAGTTGGTTGGTGCTCTTGGTTTCCAGGGAGCAAGGGAGGGGGCACAGAAATGAAGAAACACCATGGTGACAAAGAGGAAAGTAAAAGCTATGGCTCCTGGTACTAGTGAGGCACGATGTGGGGAAGAGCAAACTCTTCATGTTCAGTGTGAGATCTTCTGCCAGCTGGTCCCAACATCTCTTAAGCTTCTCAGTCTTCTGAGACCTCTTGATTAAATAATACATATGAGGAGGAGCTTTTCAGCTGACTGTTGCCTTTGCTCTGACACTGTCTCTTCCACTAGGGCCTGGGCTACAGCTGCCTGGAGGAAAGAGCCGTTCCCTACTGTCTTCTGTTCCAGAATAAAGTGAATTATTCAAACATGTTGGGAGTTGAAATTTCTTGTTAGGAACATCTCAAACAGAAGTGGCTTAGAGCAGTCAGAAAGGATTTCAGTTTGAAATGGTTGCTGGAATTCAGGCGCCCAGAAGCTCATCCTTCATCACGCAGCCTTCTCTGAGATGGCTGAAGAGCCTTCAGACTTCAGTGCCTCCGGAGGGAAATGGGCACAGAGTTAAAAGCAGTTCATGGTAGCGCTATAAGAAGGTGCATGTACATTGACAAAAGAAGGCATGACTAAGCTTAGGGCTGATGTCTTATGGAGTGCCTGCAAGCCCAGATAAGGGAAAAGTGGAAGGCAGTAGCACAGCCATCAGGTTCCTTATCTGTTGATTAAAAATAGAGGTGCTTAACTCCTGTGCTACGCTGCTCCACTGGCTGGAAAACCTCCCTGTTTTAAATAGGAAAGGTGGGTCTGGGAGTGGAAAAGCTTCCAGTTCTGCAGCCCAGTGCCTCACCAGGTGGACCTGGACTGTGTTCCTGGCAGGCTGCGATGTAATGACGACATCTACAAAAGCAGAACTGTTTGCTGTGTACATTGTGATGCGGCTGACAAAGCCACCCGTGGGGGCTGCACTGGCATTCGGCAGAGCTGGTTGGGGCAGGTTGTGTTGCTGTCGTCATCAGGTGAAGTGAGGATCGGGCTCATTCTTGTCATGGAAGAGGCCGTGGCTGTGGAGGTGCTTCTGTGTCAAAACAGGCCTAATTGGCAACCTCAATGCCATTGTAAAATGTCTCTCATGGGAACAAAGGTTAATTTGAGACTCACCTGAGACCACAAGATGATCTCCACCTTAGATATACCCAAAAGTCTTTTTGGCATACTTTAAACGTAGCTGAATTCAGCCTGCTACCTGAAAGAGTGAAGCTTGAAGGTTTTTTTTTTTTTTTTTTTTTAGTTAATGGCCATGCTCTCTTATCTGTTAACTTCTCAGCAGTTACCTGTTTTTCCCCAGCTGCCAGCAACTAGCAACCAGAATGAGAAATGTGGTGCTGAAACCAGCCTAGGCGAGTTGTCACAGGGGTCCTCTGGCTTGGGACTTTAGGCTCCTTTGTCAGCTGTGATAAACGATTGCTGGGTGTGTGAGGCTGGGGAAGGACTGTGGGTTTAGTCCCACTCCTGTCCTACAACTGCATTTCCAGTGCTGCTGCCGAGTCTGAGCCACGTTCTTGGGTGCTACGGCCTTTCTACAGGGAGAAACACTGTCCACCCGTTCACCAAAACAACAGAAGCCGGCATAAAAGAAAACAGTCATTCAACATTTATGCAATTATACAAAGTAGGAAAACGTTTCTGATGGCAGCGTCCCCTGCGCTGTGTGGTGCCACCCCCCTAGCCACCTGTGGCTGAAGCAGCATCCCCGGCGGAGCTTCCGCACGACGCAGCACTTGCTTGCAGCAGATTCCTGAGGGTTTCTAGACGTTTTCCCCTAAGATTACTTTTTTTTTCTTTTTTGAGAGATTGATGACAGCTTAGACTTGCACCACGAGCTGTTGCTCCCCTAACCCATCTGCTGCGAGGAGAGCTGCCTTCTTAAAGCATGTGGAGGGCCTTGCATAATCCCAGTGCAAAAACTGAGGGGGTACTAGGGCCATCCCCTTTTCTGAAGCTCCAGTTGCAATAATCCTAGTCTTACCTCGTGGATATTTTCTGTTTTTTAAAGACCCTTCATTGCCTTGACCAACACCAAAATAAAATAATAAAAAGGTAAAAGAGAGCTGCAGAACTACATTCTTAAACCTGTCATAGGAGAGGGCAGCAAAACCTCTGCTGTCTTCTGGTAATGGAGGCAGAAAGATCCCTCTGGAAAGACAGGCACAACAATCCAGAGGTTTGTGGCAACTTCAGCTTCAGAAAGAGGTGTCCTCCCAACACAGTGGCGTTCTGGTTAGTTGGACAGTTTAAGGTTCATGCCCATCGTGATCTTGCTCTGGTGAGGAGCAATTGGACTGATGGATCCTGGAGTATGATAGAAAGGGAGGGGACCAGACAGGAGTTCTCTAGCCAGAGGCTTCACAGTCATAGAAAACAGGCAGTAAATCTCCAGGAAAGGCCCCAAAAATTAAAAAAATGGGGCAGTCACACGCCTGCTTCTCCAGTGTCCTCTTCCACCGTCATCCTGCCTCTCCTGGCAGCCGAGCTCAGTTCTTCCCAGGAGCTGCTGCTGCCTCACAGAGGTGCTTGTGGCCCTGGGAAGTCATGTCCACATGCTGTGGTGCTTCTTGGTGCCACGTTTCAACAGTGCTAAGCCACAAAACAAGTTCCTGCAGAGCCCTGAGGAAATGCTGCAGCATTTTCCTAACCCTGTTGGCCTGCCCCTCACCACTACCACTACATGCACCAGCGGCTGCCAGCAGCGTTAAGTGTAGAAGACCTGCTCCTCAGCAGCTAGTTTAGAGTCCTGGAGGGCCTTAGGAAAGAGAAGGGGGCCTTCAGGAAAGAGAGCCACGTTGTGACACAACTGGAGTCTGGTGGGCTGCTGCCCTGCCTCACCGCTGGTAAAGCTTCATGAGCCCTGCTTGGTGCAAGCTCTTCCACAGCTCAGCCTCCAGCATCATGTCGTGGTTGGCGTAAAACATCAGCGGTTTCTTCTCTGGCTCGTAGTAGTGGTCTGAGAAATCCTCATAGTTGTCAGTGATGAACCCATAGGCACTGACCTGCAGGGAGAGTGAAGAAACAGATGGGCAGGGGATGGGAATAGGGTCTGGGGGTGATAACCATGTAGGACAGCACCCAATGAGCTCCACCAGGACATGCTCATCCCCATCAGAAGCCCCAGAAGGGCAGGGTAACCCACACCAAGCTCTGCCCTATAGCAGATGGGCCACCCTCCAGGTGCTGGAGGAAGGCAGCCCCACGGCCTCTTACCTGGTCACAGGTGTGAAGCGCAGTCAGGAGCATGAGTGCCCCGGTACTGGGCATGTAGAGGTGGCTGTACTGGGTGTTCATGATTTCAGACCTCAAGAACCTGGCAGCAAAGGCGGCAGGTTAGGAAGACCTCCCCAGCCACCACAAGGTCCCCACGCTCTACAGCAGCGAAGCCCTTGCACTTCCAGTGGGCAGCAGGCACTTGGAGTCCCTGGTGTCTGATTAGGTAGGGGCAGCCGCTGAAATGCATCCTCTCGTGGCATTCGTGTCTTGTGGATTCTCCAATGCCTGCTACTAGGGTTCAGCCCATCCTCTGCAGGGTGCTAGAAAGGCACCTCCCTACTGCTCTTGGTCACCCTGACCCAGGCACATATTTTCATGAAACACAGAAAAAGACAATCCTGTTGGTCCCTACCTGTGTCCCTGTTAGACTAGGTCAACACTGGCCAACTAATTTGGGGGCAGCAAAGGCAAGGGTGAGGAGGAAGTGGCCACAATGCAGAATTGCTGTGGCGCAGGGAGAAATCTTTTGCCTTTTACCACAGAGAACAGGGCAGAAGCAGTTCCAGGCACTAGGGTGGACTAGGACTGTTTTGGTGGTGGGGAGCAGCATCACAGTCATATAGAAAAGAGAAGGGCTGGGAATCAAGTGATCTGGCTATAGCTGGTAATGAGTGGCCAAGCGGGGAGCAGACCTGAGCAGAGCCAAGAGGAGTCTCGCTTTTCTTACCTTGTTGTTAGATAATGCAGGAAATCTGGATGCAGCAGCTTGAACTTCTTAGCAGATGCCTCTGGTCCAAAATACTTCTGTGGCCTGCAGCAGGCAGATGGAAAAAAAAACAGAATTCATGTCACAGAAATCCTGTGGCCGCTTGGGATTTACCCCTCAAGGCCACCAAATGCATCAGCTGAGTGAGCCAGACAGCACGAGAGCAATGAATATGGCTCAACATGCTCCACTCTGAGCTTTGGTTTGTGTTGCAACAACTCAGCCACTGCTGGACAACCCAGACAAGGCTCTTGGGTTTCTAGGACTCATTTTTTGGGACAGTCTTGGGCACCAACAGTCTCTAAGAGGGAAGAAGAGGCAGAAAAGCAACTTTGCCCTGAACTTGCGTCCTGGGTGACAAGTCCTTGCCACATCCCAGCTTCCTGGGTGATGGCAGTCGAGTCACACTCCTGCAGTGCCCTAAGGAGTGAGCAGGGATAGGAGTACCCCATCCCGCAGGGGATCCCCATGGATCCCCAAGGTGCATGGACAGCAGCAGTCCGGAGTCGCACCAGCCTCACGGCCCAAAGATGGGTGCAGGGATTGCAGGGAGATACTCACTTGTCACCCTTGTCCGAGCCCTCGGGGACTGGGCTGCCCTCAATGGCCGACTTCAGCATGACATAGTCACGCACGTCCGAGGGGATGAAGATATATCTCAGATCCTGCAGCAGGGACACAGGAGCAGACACGTGGTGCTTTGGTAGGGCTGAAGTGTCGCAAGACTTGGAGAAGGTTTTTGGGAGCAGGTTGTAGCCTGGCCTCAGGGGACAGTTGGGAAAATACTTCCACCCCTGACAAACCATGGGGGCATCTCACCTTGGCCTGGGGTACCTGGGTGAATCCATACTCCTCGTAGGCAATGAGGGAGTTCTTCATGGTGTTCACTGTGAAGCCGTAGAAGGAGGTCTTGGTGCCAACATCTTCTTCGAAGCCTTTGATCACGGCGCCATTGAGCCTGTGGGAGAATCGCAGGTGTCCAGGGCTGTGCCCACACTGACCCCGTGGGCAGGATGCTCCTGGATCACTGGAGGTCATCCTGGTTATGCCGTCACGAGACAGGCACAGGAACGTGTTGCTGACAGGAAGGTCCAGCAACCATTAAACCAACCCTGGACCCCAGCAAAGACAGTCGTTGCTGCAAGGCTGAAAGAAGATCATCTCTTTGAACTTGGGGCTTGGGTTGCTCCCAGACACATCCTGCCTGGCCGTGGGCCCCAACCAGCTGCCAGAGGAGTCCTACCTGAACACCAGGTCGTGAGCATCGATCTCGTGGCCCTGGCGCGAGCCGTTGAGGATGCCGCCGTTGCCCACCACGGCGCAGCGCACGCAGGCCCTGGGGAAGGCGGCTCTGTCAAAGAGGCGCCTGTTGGAGGAGGTGTTGAGGAGCTGGAGGGCGCTGCCAACGGCTGGAACGAAGCGGGACAGAGCCGGTCAGCAGAGATACGAGCAGGGGAAAGGGATCAGCGTGGGAGAGGGGTGAGCGAGCACGTTGCATGAGCAACGGGCAGGCAAGCTTGCACGGGAGGACATCTGCGAGCAGCATGCAAGACGGTCCCGCTCCTCCTCACGCAGAGGAGGGGACCCATGAGGTAGGATGGACAGACACCAGTTCCAAAGTGCTTTGCAGCCCTCAGAAAGGCTGAATTCTCTCTCAACAGTCACTTGATAGACCCTCCTCTACCCTGGTCTTGCCCTGGCGTTGGCCCCTCATAGCCCCCCTTGCCAAGCCAGCTCCAGACAGCATCGTGCTGATGCGGTGCTAGGCACTGGGACGCATCTGGAGCGCTCCCGGCCTGACCTCACGGATCTTCCGGCCTTTTCCCCTCATAACAATGTCTCCTTGCAGCCGCTACTGCCCCCGGCTTCCTCCCCCCGCTGCCCCGCGCTTCCCTCCACCCCTCGTAATCCAGGGATTGAAGCCGGCAGCCACTGGAGCAGCACGGAGTAGGTTTGGGGTAGGAAGGGAAACAATCTCCGTCGGTGACAATGGAGCGGGTTGTCCCAGGTCCTCAGGGCCCCAGTTCATAGTCGTGCAGACACTGAGCCTTTTATGCAGTGGAAATGTCACAAGACGCGTCGAGCGGCGCCTGCAGAGTCACCCCCTCTGTGCTGCTCCCTGGCAGGCGAGTGGGAGGACAGCAAGGTCCCCACTTTCTCTCCAGGGTTTCTCCACCCACCCTGTAGTTTCATTCCCTTCTGGGTTCTGCAATCCCCTTTGGGCTGTCACCCTCTTCACCCCTGTGCTGTGGCCCCCCAGGTCCTGTACCTGCAGGGGACAAGCCTTGCCAGCCGTACGGGGCGTGTCGCGCCTTCAGCCGGTCCCAGGTCCCCGTGCTGAAGTGCTGGTCCCACATCAGCACAGGGGTGTCAAAGCGGAAGAGCTCCCCAAATTTGGGATCTGCCTTCGCTCGGGCTGCCACGGAGTGGGGACAAGTGCTGGGCTGGAAGGAAGAGAGGACCAGGAGAGATGGAAATGTCCCTCATCCATCCCGCTGGCTGCTGGGTCACTCCCTCATGCCTCAGTTTCCCCAGCTGCAAAGCATCCTTGATGCCCCCCTACCAGGGCCAGGAGGCTCAGGACTTATAAAACACTTGGAGAGCACAAGCCACTTTGCACAAGGAGAAGAGTTAGCACCACCTCCAGGATCCTTTTCATGCTAAGGGACGTCCAGACATGGTTAACGACTCCAGCATTTCCTTGCCACCTCTAGGACCTACGTTTTCCTTCGCTGTGCACTGGCTCACTTATGTTTTCCTTGGAGTGATGCAAAGCAGCAAGGCTCAGCCAAGTCGTTATCGAGCAAAATCCGCCGTGGAAAGCACCACAGGAGCCAGCAGGGTCGGACCCAGCTCTGCCATGCGGCGCAGGCCAGCGCTGGGGCCAGGCTTGGCAGCCACCCAGGCAGAGACCTTGAACTGACCGAACCTGACAAGGAGAACGTGCTGGACGCTAAGAGCATTTTGCTAATTATTACCTGGGCTTTGGCGCGCTTGGGCTTCAGCAGCTCAGGGGCAGATTTCAAGGACTTCCCTCTAGAAGTGGGGGGAAAAACATACAACAGAGGTAAAAATCTGTCCCATGGGTATGGGGGGACCCCAAAGGTGGCAGGTTGGACCCCCTCCCCAAGGCAGCACTTTGTTCCCCTCTTACCTCTCCAGGCTGCCCTCCTGGATCCAGGCGCGGCTCCCTGCCCGGCTTGGTGCCTCCGCAGGAGCCAGGAGCAGCGGCTCCGGCTGCAGCAGGCTGGAACGAGAGGGTGGCAGGGGCTGAGCAGCGGCAGTGACACTGAAGCGGAGCCGCCCGTGTGCGGATCCCTGTGGATCCCTCAGCTTGCAAGGGGTGGGAGCGCCTGCGGTGGCTCCTCTTCCAAACTCTCGCTAGGGATTCCTGCTTCCAGCTGCCGCACAGAGCCCGATTGCTGAAAAGCTGCTGCCAGCCCTGGGGGAAGCCCTGGGAGAGCCAGAGGGCCGGTGCCACAGACAGAGAAATTCTCATGCTATTCCCTAACCCAAATAGGGAGATGTGGCTGGGACAGGCTAGGAAGTCCAGGAGGCCACATTCAGTTGCTTTTTTTTTTTGGAAAAGCAGTTGGAAACTGAGGGCTTCTGGAGATTCCTCCAGGCACACAGCCCAAGCTGTTAGTGTTGGAGACCCAGGCTGTGACCGAGCTGGTGATGCTGCCACTGAGACCAGGTGCAGAGCCTGTGCTTCTATCACACTGGAAAGCTAGGAAATATTTTGTTTAGTAGTGGAATGGGAAAAGAATAACTATACGGTTGTTGCCAGAGAGCTTCAAGAGTCTGCAAGCTTCATGAAATACATCCTGTCACCCAGGAGTCAGGAGCACAAGATGATGAGTCCAGGATGGACACTGGGCACAGCCACGCCAGAGAGGAAGAGGAGAGACATGGAGTCCTGCAGGGATGAGGCTCTCTTGCATCCCGGGGCTGCCTGGGACATGTCCTGATGGCCCCCACTAGTGACTTCACACCACTCAAAGCCTTTTCCCGCCAGCATCTGGGGACACAGAACCAGAACCTCCGAATGACTCGGTGCTGAAAAAGTCTCTTTGCCCAAGGGAACAGAAGGGGCTTGGACAACCCCGGGGATTTTTCTGACCTCCCTCCACAGTGCTGGGCGCTCCCGCAGCTCTCCCAGCCCAGAGGCACCTCAGGGAGGGGATTGTGGGGAGGACAGGCAGGTTGGAGCTCCCACCGCGGGGCGGCCAGGCTGCCCTTCACTCATCCCCGCACGGAAGAGCCCTTGGAAGCAGCGCCCAGCACCGTGGATCCGCAGGTGCTTGCGCTGAAACGCTGCATTGTGTGGGAGACAAGGGCCGCGTTGTGATGGGAGGGCAGCCAGGAGCCAGGGCACAGGTAGGGCATGTGGAGAGCGGCCGGGCTCCGCCGGCCCCGAGTTTCCCTGCGGGGCCTGGCAAGGGGCCGCGGGAAGGGGCCGATCACCGGCATCCGGCTCCTGCAGCAGCCGCAGCCACGGCACCCGCGTTGCTCGTCCTCCGGAGGCTGCAGCACTGCTGAGCATCCTGGCGGGCTGCAACAAGCCCCTGCGAGGGGATTGTCTTGCCCTCTCTTCCCTCTCTTTCTTTTTTTTTTTTTTTTTTTTTTTTTTTTTTTTTGGTGCACGAGGCAATAAAACATTCCAGAGCTGCAACTTTCTGCAAGGTATCTAAGTAAATCCAAGGCTGATTTGTTTACAAGACCTCCAGGGCAGGACTGGGGGTCTCCTGCAAGCTGCTCTTTTCGCCCGTTTCCTCTGCTTACAGGCATCTTACATGAGCCTAAGCGCAGCTCCCCCCGTAGCGAGTTTTAGGAGCCTCACAGCAGTGCTTGGCACACGGCCATGGCACCAAACAGCGTAAACCCCACCGAGCACCAAGCCACATTTGCCGCTTGATCTCCAAGCCCGGGAGCCCCCCAGCTCCAAGGCCACGTGCCCCGTTCGGCAGAGCTGGGACCGGGATAACCCTTGCTACTCCAACATGAGAGCCAGGGCCGCCTCCTGCAAAGGGGCCCTCCGAAGCACCGCGACAACGCGCGTCTCCCGAGCACCAGTCCCCCAGTTTGGCCGCACAAGAATCTCAGGGCTCAGCATCCCCCACACCCCGAGCGCCCAGCTCCTGCCTCCTCAGGAGATGCTTCCCAAGCAGCCTCTTCAGCTCAGCCTCCACCTTGTACCATCAGCTCAGCACCAAGTGGGCTCCTCTGCCTCAGCACCTTCCTGCTGCCCCAGGATGGGTTTTATCCCAAGGCTGCATCAGGCTGAGACTCAGGCATGTGGTGCCCTTGGCTGCAAGGAGGCGTTTGGTGGAAAATGCAGCTAAAAGTTGGACTCCGGCAGCTAAACTACTTGCTGGGCTGTTTTCCTTTCCGAGCCCCCTGCGAGGCTCATTTGCTGCAACGTGAAGCTGCATCGCTGTGATGTGACGGGGGCAGACGAAAGGGAAATGAGATGAGAGAGGGGCTGAGCCTGCAGAAACAGCCCAGCTCAGCCCAGAGCAGCTCCGCAGGCGCACAGACAGCAGGGCGCCCGCTCCGCTCCCGCGTCCGCTTCTCCCTGAAGATCCCATGCACTGGGAAGCGGCTGGGCCTGCACTGCATTCAGAGCCACTGGCAATGACATCAGGCATCTGGAAGGTGGCAAAAAGCTGCTTCCCACCTGGCTCCGTGTGCAGAGATGGGTGCAGGCGGCGCTGACGTTCAAAACAGCGCCACGGCCCAGCTCGGTGCCCGCCACTTGCTCATAGTTTGCTCTGGCAGGCGCCCGGGTGCAGGATTTCGGCTGGACTGATAAAGCCCGGCCAATGTCCGCTCGGGCAGGGGCTCATGACCGCCGGTGCTGCCGCAGCGATGTCCCCATGGGGAGCGTGGGGCTGGGCCGAGTGCCCCCACCGGTGTCCCCACAGCGTGGCAGGCAGCCGAGCGGCCGTGACGTCCCTGCGCCGGACGTGGCGGAGCGTCAAGCGCCATGGCTGGTTGGCTCAGAAGATGAGCAGCCTCCCAAGGGGAAGGAGCGGCCGCGGGCAGTGTGGCCGGCACACGAAAGCGCCGAGCCTGGGCGCGTTCCCCGCTCGGGGAGGAATTAGCAAACGTCACGTCTCCAGCACGCGGCCACCCCCCGCTTCCTGAAGATAACAGTGTTTGAGAGCGCACACTGCGGCGCTCTATCTTGGGCAAACACTCCCAGGCCCGGCAAGCTCAGCGGTGGGAGCTGCAGTGCAAACAGGGCCGCTCGCTTGGCCCGAGGGCGCCCGGCAGCCGCTGCGCAGCGCCCAGTGGTGCAGGGATGCTAAGCGGCTGCTTTGGCGACGGCATCGGTGCGTACCCCCATTCCTGAGCCATTCCTGGCCCTGCGGGTCACCCCGTGCAGCCCTCCCAGCTGAGACCCGGCCACTGGGACCCACCGTAGCCATCCCTTGCTGAGAACAGTTGTCTGGAGCAGGAGCGCGTTTTATCTGTGGGAAATGCTGAACACCCAAGTTGCGCTTGCAGTTATCAGTAGCCAAGGCAGATATGGATTAATTTCCAGCTTGAGACAGACAAGCAGAAACAACAAGTTGATGTATTTGCATGTACCAGGAGGGAGGAAGAACAAGCCGGGTTTGGGTTAAAGTTAGGAAGGACTCAGGGCTCATGTGAGCTCGCTGCCACCCTGTTCCAGGATGGGGACCTCCAGTCCCCCTTTCCTGCTGTGGGTCTGCAAGGATCGGCATCCCCACAGCTCAGGGAGAGCCATGGTTCCGGTGTGGTTTGGATATCTCCCTAGCTCCACTTTACCCCAGAGCATCGCCCATTGCGGCTAACACTGCTGCAGCTGCTGCTGTTGCTGCTGCTGCTGCTGCCACTGGCACCACTGCAACTCCAGCTGGGATGGCCAGACCGGCCCTCACTGCTCCCTAGAGCTGCAGCTTCTGCTCGCCCTGTCTTGGCTGAGAGACCAGGGGGTCTCTGCACTAGCATGGAGCAGGCGGAGACTTCCCAGGTGGACAAAGGCAGTGTCCATCCCCTGTATCCCAGGTATCCTCAGTGTGTCCCAGCATGCACGGCCCTGCAGGACCTGCTGCGGTCCCAGCAATGATCTGCAGTCCCTCTGCCAGGCGCATGGGCAGCCAGGCTCGGTGCCAGCTGCCAGGACCTGCTCCAGTGGCAGTGCAGGGATGTGGAGCACAGCGTGGGGACCTGGGGCACAGTGTGGGGACACGGAGCACAGCATGGGGACACGGAGCACAGTGTGGGGAGACGGAGCACAGCATGGGGACACAGAAGCGTGGGGACACGGAGCACAGCGTGGGGACATGGAGCACAGCGTGGGGACCTGGGGCACAGTGTGGGGACACGGAGCACAGCAAGGGGACATGGAGCACAGCGTGGGGATCTGGGGCACAGCGTGGGGACACAGAACATAGCATGGAGACACGGAGTACAGCGTAGGGACATGGAGCACAGTTTGGGGACACAGAACACAATGTGGGGACATGAAGTACAGTGTGGGGACATGGAGCACAGTGTGGGGACATGGGGCACAGCGTGGGGACACAGAGCACAGCATGGGGACACAGAACACAGCGTGGGGACATGGACCACAGCATGGGGACACGGAGCACAGTGTGGGGACGGGGCACATGCGGCCTCCCTTGCAGAGAGGAGGAGGACGGTGCTGCAAGCACCCGGGCTTCCTCTCACCTGGGAAGGGTGAGAGGTGACAGGGGTAGATGCAGGGAAGGCAGAGGAGGAGATGCCAAGTGCTGGAGCCCGGGACACCCTGAAGCCCCTGGGATTTCGCAAACGCTGGGGGGGGGGCAGAATCCCCAGGCCAGAGGAGAGGGCTGGGGGCCAGCCTGGCCCTGCTGTGATGCTGCTGCAGTAGGCGCTGCTGCACTGGGGTAAGAGCGGTGCCACCCCCTGACGCAAATCAGCCCGCCTGAGTCCAGAACCAGCCCAGCAGGAACACACTGCTCTTGCCGAGTGTCCCAGCCATTGCTGTGGGAAGGGGGCTCAATCGCGCTGGGTGCTGAGCACCCCCAGCCCTGCCTGTTCCAGAGATGCTCTCTGAGCCCATGCCAGGACTCCGCAGCCCCCAGTCCCGCTCGGGCTCCCCGGGTCACAGCAGGGGCCATGGGGCAGCCTGGCAGCACCCGAGTCCAGGGACACCTTCGGGGGGCAGCACCCGCTTCCATTGCGCCCAGCCGACAGAGCAGGAGCCCAGGATAACCGTCAGGAAGGCACCGGCGGGGGGGAACCCAGACCCCCTCCCCGTGCCCGGGTGCAGTGTCACTTCCCCCGCTGTCCTCTCCTCCCCATGTCCCCCCTTACCTGACCAGGAGCCTCTGCCCGGCGGGGGCCTCCACCGTCGCGTAGTACTGGCCGTAGAGGAGCAGGGAGGACGTGAGCGCTGCAAGGAGCAGGAGGCAGAGGCGGCTCCAGCGAGGGGACCCCATGGTGGCACCGGAAGGTCCCTCCGCAGCTCCCGAACGTCCCCGCCGCTCCCGCCTGCACCTCGGAGCCGCCCGGGATGTTCCCGCGGAGCGGCGGGAGGGAGGGAGGGCAGCGCCGGGGGAGGAGGCACCGGGCTGACTGGTTCAGGCTTGAGAAGAGAAAAAAGGCACTTTTGAGCTGCCTTTTTTTTTTTTTTTTTTTTGGCGCCGCGCTGGGTGTTAAACATTTACTCGGAAGCGCGGGGAAACGCACTTTTTGTTGTTTTATTTGCGGGCCGCCCGCGGCTCCCCCCACCCCCCGCTTTTCGGAACTTTCTCTTTGAAACCCTGCGCTTTGTCAAGCAGCGGCACCCGCTGCTCCCTCAGCCCCGCACAGCGACGCGGAGACCCGCGGCGTTTGGCGGCACCGAGCGGCGGGGCCGGGCGGGGAAGGGGAGCTGCGAGTGCAGGATGATGCCCCGGTCCCTGCCCGAGCAGGTCGCAGCCCCTGCCGGGGTCACCAAATGGAGCAAAGCGGCTTTGAGGGTGTAGGGGGGTCCCCCGTGATTCCTTCCGACGTGTCCAAAGTGGGAGCGTTTCCATTTCTTGCCTCAAAATGGTGCTTCGTGATTGATTTAGTTGCAACTTATCTAGTGGAAAAGCGACCTGGCGAACTGGAGGGAACACGCACCCAAAGGGATTTTACATCAGGGCAAAGGGAGCCCAAAAACCCATCTCCAAACAGCCCCTGGCTCCATCCCCAAGCCCTGGACAACCCCCTAGATCCGCAGCAAGGAGCGAGGGGTCTTCATGCCCTCCCAGACGAGAGGCAGCACACAGGGGTCCCAGGGTAATCCCAAACACACTTCTTGGCCCTCCCTTCCCAACATGTCTCATCCCTCAGGATCCAAATGCTCCCCCCAAGGCTTCAGTCCCTACCCGCCCAGCTCAGCTTTCAATAATGCTGACAGTTTAAAGAAAGGAAGAAAAAAAAAGGGGGGGGGGGAGAAAAAAAGGCAAATTTGGTGTTCATTTTGCAACATCTTTTTCCTCCAAATTCCCTCTTAGCCAAAAGTCACTCATTTCACTTGCAGAATTAGAATCAGACGGATGAACGAGAAGAACTGGAAGTTCCTGTGCACTCTCAGGGCTGCTATTCAACCCCCGGGGGCTGGAGGGACATGGGGACATTGCACCTCCTGCAGCACTGGGGGCAGGGGCTGCTGGCGAAGCTCAGGCAGGGAGGAAGAGGAGGGCCCTGTCCCTGCCCAAAGGGGCTATTAGGCCCAGAGAATGTCGGAGTGTCACTGCCCAAGTGTCGCCGTAGGGGACACTTTTATGGCCTGATGACGCAAACGCTGGTGAGAGGAAGCCTCGGCCCATTTGCCCAGAGGGATGGAGGAGCCGGTTTCTTGAAGTCCTTCCCATCTCTCCGTTTCCACCATGTAAGTGTTTTTTTGCTCGTGTTTTACAAGCAAAACTGAGACACACAGTTCTGCATCTGCTTTACTTATTTTATGGTAGGATGCATTTTGGCCCATGCCTCTAAATTAAGCAGTACTTATTTAGGGAGTTAAGTAAGTGTGAAAACCTTTCAAAACAATAGTTGCCAAATAAAGATTAGGAAAAAAGAACACACAGAAATTATAATGAAAACCAACAAGCACCATTTTTAGCCTGGGCTTTTTATTCCCCTAATTTCTTCTTGGAAACCAAATGCGAGACATCCACAGCACTAGAGACAGCGACAGGAAAATAGGAACATTTTGCACCACTTGGCTGTCAGCCATGGGTTGATGGTCGGATGTCTCCTGGGCTTCACTACGATGAACTGTCCTGCTGGGAGAAATCCCTTTCCAAAGACCTCCCTGAGGATTTATGCAGCCCAGTTTGGCCAGCAGAAGTCGGAGGTGCATTTAAGGAATTGCCAAAAACCCATTCAGAGGAAACTTGCTGGAGAAATCAGTCTGCGCTGACAATGTATTGCTCCGGGCGGCTAGAACGCGGGGCCACATGGAGGTGAGGCCGTTGCATAATGAGAAACTCATTAGCAGATGTCCCAGGAGGGGGACACGAAGCCCTTTCCCAATGGGGAGCCGGGAGGGCAGCGGGGAACGCAGCTCCGTCAAAGCACCTCGGCCATGTCCCCATCCCGAGAACTGCGGGCCGGGGCTGTGCCCTGCTTTGCTGCAGCCTGTCCCCGGGACGGAGCCTTGGGACATTCCCAGGACTCGGCTTATGGCCCCAGGCCTTGCAGCGTGAGGGCCGGCCTGGCCTGGGGCAGCCCTGCAGCGCTTGGTCCCTGCTGTCCCACCAGACTGAGCAGCCCAGGCCTGGGGCAGCCCCTCAGCACCACGTCCAGTGCGTGGAGGGCTTGGGCAGCACCGACACCAGCCACAAGCAGCCTGGGAACGGGGTAGGCGACCGTTTCCCTCAGGCTGCTTTGGTGTTTTGTCCTCTGTTTTCTCTTCCCGTCAATAAAGGCAGGAGTCTGCAGGAGCAGCCATCCCAGGCACGGCCCCGATGTCCCCACGGGGGGATCACTCCCTCTGCGCGTGTGTCCCCAGGCCGCAGAGCTGGAATGTCAGGCACTGCCGAACTGCCCCCGTCCCAGACAGAGGGACCGGCTCCTGCCTCCATCCCATCCAGGCACAGAGCACAGCTGAGTAGTGTCCCATGTCACCTCCTTTTCAGGATGGGGTTCAGGTATCCTGCCTGCACCCTCCAGAACAGCAGCACCCAGACTTGCATCGTGTGCCTGGGAGGAGGACACGAGGCCTCAGTCACGCCTGCACCCCGGGAAAGCTGTTTGCTTGCAGGGACCTGCACCCCTTATCACGTTCTCCCTTCTGCTCTCGATAGCATCTCTGCTCTGCCTGGGTTGCGCTGCTGCCACATCCCTTTCACAGGGAGAAAGCAGCTCAGACCCACGCAGTAGATGCAGGAGAGGACGTTTCCCCAGCGCCCCTGTGCATGAAGGGCCGGGTCCCAACCTCTCTCGCCTCCAGGACTGTAACTAGCAGGCAGGGCTCTGGAGGGCACGCGAGCGCGGGGATGCCAGGCAGCGATTTCCAGCCCTGCCTCGGTCACCTTGCTGCTCTGTGCCTTGGTTTCCTGCCTGGAAAGAGGAACAGGAGTGACAAGCTGGATCTGCCATCCCCACCGTGGCACGTGCCGTGCGGTACGTGCAGCACCCTCCCCAGCGCCCCACAGCATCCACGCTCTGCGCTTGGGTTTTGCCACCACTGAGAGGTACCCAGGGCCTCAGGACATGTCCCCAAGAGGTCTGCAGGGACGTTGGCAACAAGATGGGTCAGGAACAGCCCCCAGGGCACTATGTCCCTGCCCCTGAGCCCAGCAAACCCCCAGGCTGCTTCCTTCTCTGCTGAGCTCCGTGCCTGAGCACACGCGGCTGGACACGGTGCTGCCGCTGCCAGAGGCAGGGCTGCAGTCCCGCCACGGAAAAGGAAGAAGCAGAAACCAAACAGAAAAGCCAGAGCTCTGCCAAGACCTCACACCCTGCAAGACCTCCTGGGCGAACGGTGGATTTCTGTCTCCCAACACAGCAGGGAATATTTAAGGGCAAATAATTCCTGGGGACACCAGGGAAGAATTGGGCAGAGCTGCAGTAATGGAGAAGGGATACTCATCAGTAGCTTCCCAGAAAAGGTAGAGATTTCACTACAGCAGAGATCAGCAGCCTCTGCAGATGCTGAAGCAGAGATCAGAGGATCCTGAGATTAGAGGTTCAACATCCTGGCTTAAAACCAGCAGGTTCCTGGAGCTCCTGGCTGTCAGTGAAGAAAGACGCTGATGGTTGGTACAGCACGAGGGGACCTTGTCTCCACGGAGCCGCTGAGTCTCTGGGGCATCTCTGGGGATGCCAGGACCGATCCTGCCATGTGCCCCTTCACCCGTGCCGCCCTTGGCACTGCGCAGCGTGCCACCAGATGGGGCCGTCCCTTTGCCCTGCATTGCTCCACCTGGTTATTGCCGTGCTTGCCTTGCCGTGAGACCGTGCAAGGCGTAGCCGCCCGTGCCATGCTCCTCCTGCATGAACCCGTGGGGCAGGGCCCTGTGCCCCCATCCGTGGAGCAGCTCTTGGGGACAGCGAGCAGCGAAGGCGGCTCTCACAAGGACCAAACCTCTTCTGTGCAAGCCCCCCTGCACCCCAAGAGTTCCCGGTTCCTAAATGCATCCGGCTGTTACAAATGGTGCAGGAATGCGAGCACAGGACCAGCCTCCAGCTCTTGGCCCTGCACCGCTGGCAGCCCTGGAGCCGCCAGGGAGCCGCTGGCGCAGCCAGGGCCAGGCCTGGACGGACACACAGCGCCAGTTCCCGGACAAGAGCTGCCACCTGGTGGCACTGGGACAATGTTGCTGGGCTGCCAAGCACCGGGAGCCGACTGCGGATGTTTGGGGTGGCCAGGGCCCACGTCCCCGTCACTGTCCTCAGTGCGGCTGCACCGGGAGACCGGGGCTGATCCAGCAGCGCCGCTTTCACTGAGGGTCGACACGGGCAGGGGATTTACCCAAAATTTGCACCCTGGCTCTTGCCAAGGAGGCCCTTGCTAACCGTCCTCCACGACATTTGCTCTGAGTTGTGCCAGGGTTGGCTGGGGAACTTTCTCTACAAACCCTCTTGAGTTATCACCAATAACTAAAAAGCATCAAACCCTCGCCTGGGTTGACTCCGTCCTGAGAGGGCAGCTCGGAGGGGAAGGGGCTCCCGGGAGCTTCCCGGGAAGGTTTCCTTCCCCAGGACCCTGGGAAGCTTTGGCCATACAGAAGAGCTGGGGGAAACCATGGGCTCAGGGGCACCAGCCCGTGCCGCAGGCTGCTCTTCTGGCCCCGTCCATCCTGCTCGGTGGGGCTCAGCACCGGCCCCATCCCTCTTTGCAGAGGAGAAGGAGACAAAAGAGGAAGAGGGGGAAGGGAAGGAGTGAAGAGAAACTTCTTGCAACTTCTCAGGAAGAGAAAAGCCCCATTCAGCAGGGAAGAATACGTGTGCGGGGCCATCCCCTAGCAACCCGCAGCAATCTGGCAGGGCCGGGCTGCACGGGCAGGAACAAAAGCTCCTCGCTACCCCGGCGAGCCCAGAGCTGCCGTCAGCATCAGGCTGGGAAAGGCAGGGCCCGGGGAACGCAGGACGGCAGCAACACGTGGTGGAGCCCAGAGCTCCATCGGCACCGGGACTCTGTCCTGGGCCAGCTCTGGAGGGTGACAAGGCTCCGCTGGGTCCCTGGGGACGCTGCTGCCACCAGACAAAACCAGGACAAAGGAAAGCCCCAGCAGCCAAGGCAGGGGCACTGGGCACAGAGGGTTAAGGGGCAGTTTGGCCCCAGTGCAGAGCCTGCCCAACCCTGGGGAAGGCTCTGGGCTTGCCTGGACACTGCAAGTGTCATGGGAAAAACATCCAGCCCTCGAGGCAGCCCCCTCCAGCATCTGATAGACTCAGAAAGCAGCCACCGGGCCAGGGCCAGGTGTGCCAGGTATTTACCCGCTTTCTCAGGGAGGTTTGGATCTGTCCTGCCCTAGCAAGGTGGACAACTCGAGACATCCCAGGTGGATCCACACAAGCTGCAGAGCACCAAGAGGCCTTTTCCTTAACCTTCCCCATCCCGCTCGTTCCGCTCCCTCCCTTTCTTGGCTCCATCCCCTTGTACAGCAGTATCTGAGCAACTGTTTCGGGCACAGACTAAATAACCGCATCCCACAGGGCTGCGGTAAAAATCAGCTCAGCCAAAGCAGTGACATTTATTTTGTTTGCGAAACCTCATTTGTAAGGAAACACATTGCAGACTTCCTGGCTGCAACCAGGCCTCTCGCGCTCAGTGTGACAGGGACTGGCATTCCGGCCCGCAGCAAGGAAAGAGCATCCATCCCTGGCCTTGGAGAGCTCATGGATCTCCCAGGAAAAAGGTGGGAGCTGAGAAAGCCAAGGCCCAGCTAATCCCCGACTTGGCACACCATGACTGCAGCCCAACACTGCCGTGTCCTGCAGCCCACAGAGCCAGAGGCACTGGATCAGTCTGAGGAGCCTTTTGTCCCACAGAGAGCATTTACCTTCCCTTTTACTGAGCTGGGCTCAGGGCAGTGGATCACACCCCAGGCATCACCGTGCTCCTTCTGTAGTGTCATGAAAACAAGTTGGTGAGCAGCAGAATAAGATTCATCCTGTCCTACCAGCCATCTGGAAGCATTCAGATCCTTTTTATCAGAACTCAGCAGAGCCAGAGGGGCATCTCAGCCAAGACAATCCCTTGGGACAGGATCCCTAACATCCATCTCTGTCCACTGGCTGCAGAGGGAGTTTGCTTAGATGAGACATCCAGCCCTGAGATGGGCACTGCTAAGGGAGAGGAACCCAGAACAAACAAGTTAGTCCCAGACTGAGGAGAGGAGCATCTCATTGCAAAGAGTGTAAACTTGGATGAAGATGCAGGACACTGGTGCTACTCAGATCCATTCTGGATTCCTCCATCCCAAAACCAGAGCCTACAACCATCCAGAGTGGGTCTTGCAATGTAGTCAGATGGGGACGTCTTTGCTGGCCTGCTGCATTTGTTGGCTCTTCTCCTGACCGGTGGCACTTTCACATTTGTAGAAATATCACAAAGCAGATATTCAAAGTATCTTGGTACAGATGAAACTGTGCCTTGTAGTCCAGAGCTAAGCCTGGCTCTAGAAAAACTCCTCCTTTTCCCCTGAAGTGTTGCTGAGATATCCCAAGCAATGGCACTTGAGACACAATCAGGATCTCTGGTAGAGTTTCATGATATTCTCATCATGGAGCTTTTTCCACACCTCCTTCTCCAGGTTGAAGTCATGGTTGATGTAGAAGATCAGACGTTTCCAATCCTTATCATAATAGTGATCCGAGTACTTCTGGTGACCCTCTGTGATGTAGCCATAGGCACTCACCTGGGAAGGACAGAGGGCTCAGTGTGGAGAGGTACAAAGGATGGAAGGTGTTTAGTATAATACAGAATATAGTACCCAGATGGGGAGGGACATAGGACAGGGCTGCCTCCCAGTGACTCTACATGGGGGTCCCCATAGACCAAACTGCAAATAACAACTCCCCTCAAACTACCTCCTTGGAGCAAAGGCAGCTCTGAAGCCACAGGAGGCATCACGAGTTTATGTGATCGATTCTGGGGTCACTTCTCTTGCCCTCAATTCACTCCTCTGAAACTTGCAAGAACCCCTCTGTCCTCAAGGCTGAGGTCGGTGCTGCCCATGCTCTACCCCATTATTCTATCCCCTCTCCTGGACAGTGCTGTGCACAAGACCCCTCATATCCATACCTTGTCACAGAGATGGAGGGCAGTAAGCAGCAGGAAGGCCCCTGTCGTGGGTCTGTAGAGCCGCCAGTAGGACTTCTTCAGATTTTGGGATTTCAAAAACCTGCAGCAGGAGAAGAAAGTGAGAAGCAGTTGCTGGGTGTGATGGTTAAAACTTGTCCCGCTGCAGTCTGTGTGCTGCCTCTGTCCTTGCAGCAGCCTCTGGCCATGGTGGGCATTTCAGACATGCTATTGGTAGCAATTCTGCCACTGAAGCTGGTCCAGGTACAAGCTAGAACATCAGGACATCTCCCTCTCCCTCATTCTTCCGCCCTTGTCTGTTGCTGGACTCAAGCCCTGAATCACCAAAAGCTCCAGTCGTGCTCACAACTCACTCCCCAGGGAGTATCCACAGGTTCGTGCTGATCCATCAAGCTTCAGACATTAGCCTCATGCAGAACTGGATGCTGCAGGGTCACTGCACAGACTGGAAAGAGATGCAGCACTGGAGTCACATCTAGTGCACTGAGGACAATGTGACAAACACCCACGTATGCACGAGCCTGTGTGCGTGCAGGGGTGCTGTTGCAGGCTCAGTAAAGCACAAGGCCATCAGCCACACTATAACCTGCAGGTCTACACTGAGCTCAGCTCAGTCTAAGCTCTGTGAAAGTGGCAGGTTACCCAGTGGTAGTGTAAAGAAGTGGTGGATTAAAGGATCTATTGCATTAAAGCCTATCCTCGCATCTCTCCTTTGCCTTGCAGCATAGGAGTGGCTTTGGAGTCCCTTAGTGTATCCCTATCACTATCCATTGTGCAGGGAAACAAAAAAACATGATGTAGGAAGACACAGAGTAGGAGCAAAAAAAATTGTTAGGAACTGTGATGTTTTGCACCACCAATTGTTGGAAAGGTAGGATTCCAAATCAGGAGAAAATAAAAAAAAAAATAATAATAATAAAAAAGCAGCCCTCTTTGCCTGGGAAAGGACCAAAGCCAGAGGGGAGATGGCAGAATACCCGGGTAAGCATGAGCCATCTGGCACTGCACTTGCCTTCTCTCAGAGAAAAGCATAACTCAGCCCTCAAGGAGATTGAAGAGTAGATGCAGCCAAAGCAGGGCACAACAGGAGCTCTTCTTGCTGCAGCTCAATCATCTGTGGCCCATGCTTGCCAGATCTTTCAGAGACAGTGTCTAGAAGGCTTGCAAAAAGGATTAGAGATGCAAAGAAGAGCAGCCAGAACAAGGGAGTGGGATACTGAAGACGTGGCTATTCTCATGCTTAAGGGCACAACCAGCTTGAGTTGAGGAATATGAGAAGCGGGGGGTGTTACAGAGCCTTCCTCCAAGGTACTGAGCTGTGGAAGGTATGGAAAGCACAAATGGTTGGTCTTGACATAGATCAACTATTCTGGCACATTAGCAACACTGCCCATCCAGAACTACCACACATCCAGGACATCTTTTGCATACAGAAAAACAAATTTGGAGCTGTTGCTTCTCTAGCTCAAAGATGCCAGAGGGTAATACCCTGCTCCAGGCAGAGGTCTTTGCATTGCTAACATCCCACTTCAGTGCCACAGAACATTTTCATTGACTGTACACAGGTGGATCTCACCTGCAAACTCTTGCTGTAGGCAAATTGCAGTTTTGAGGGAGCAAGCTGGGAAGATAAAGCCCAGAGACACAGAGAGAAGGTGCTAGCCAGAAAAAAAAAAAAAAAAAGCCCCTTAGATCAGATAACGCTCTGCTCACCTGTTCTTCATATATCTGAGAAAATCAGGGTGAATCACCAGGTATTTGTCCAGCTTGAAATCTTCATCAAATCTCTCTCGGGGCCTTTGCCTAAGGACAAGAATGGGGACGCTCAGGACAAGCTCTTATATCTCATCATATCTGGAAAGCATCTGCTCTGATTCACTTGGTGGTAAGAAAAGAAACACAAATGGTGTAAAGTTATTCTGCAGCATTTCCTAGGTGATGACAAAACCCCACGTGCATTGCAGAGGAAGAGATGAGGAAAGAGGGGGAACAGCAGCAGAACATCACTTAGGAACATCAGAGTATGGGCACCAGGTACAGACACCAGACCAAAGAGTAGCCCATGTTCCTCCCAGAGGACCACAGAGATTTCTCCAAGTACAGCCTGCTACTCGCACTACTGAAACCAGCTACTTCTGGGAAGGTGATGTGTTGGTCAAGGTAGTGCTCAGAGCTGGGGAGCAAATGCAGTATCAAAATAAAACTGCAAGTGAAGGAGGATTTAACCTTGCTTTACCCTTTCTTACATCTCAGCAAGGCTGGATATAACACTGCAGCTGGAAGAGAGGACAGGGGATTGCTCTGCAATCAAGGGCAAGAGCTGGGCCGTATTTGTTTTACCCGTAGTGATTCAAGACTCCCTTCTTGGTTTCTCCGTTTAGCAGAAGAGCCTTCAGCCACTCGTAGTCTCTAGCACCCTCCAGGAAGTGAATGTACCTGACGTGCTGGGAAAACAAGCAAGGGTTAATGAACAGTATAAAAGCAAAACATCCTTAAAAAAAAGAAACAAAAAGCAAGCAGGTATCTACGCTCACTGAAGGTCTTGGATGCAGATCTAGACTCCATAGCTTTAACTATTATATATAAGCAGAATGGAGCTAACATTTGGTATGTGGCTACTTTATAGAGCAAAGGGCTGGGGTAGGACGCGAGCCCACTTGCTCACTCTCAAGCTAAAATGAGGGAGGTTCCTTCAGAACAGGTAACACCAAGGTGTTACATTGGCCCCACGGCTCTTCATCAAGGGAAATTCAGGACTGAACACCCTAAACAGCATCCTGTCAAAGTTGAGCACATGTACAACATGGACCTGACTTACTTTTCCCCTTGGAATCTTGTTGAACCCCCTATGATTCAAGACCAGGAGAGAGGACACCAGGGAGTAGGCTGTGAATCCATAGAAGGAGGTTTTTGTTCCTACATCTTTTTCATAGCCCTTGATTACAGCCCCGCTCACCCTGAGAGGAGATCAAACAGAGGAGAGGAGTTAGCAGATGATCAGGTTAAACCCTGATGCCCACATTTATAAAAAGACAAGCTAGCATTAGCCTGGAAAAAAAATAAAAAAAATTAAAAAAGCAGATTAGACTCATTTTCAGAAACTCTTCTTCACCCGTGGAAGAGCTGCTTCCCTTTGCTTTGGGGTGGCTTTTCAAGGCTCATCTCCAAACCTAGACAGACTTCTTTGCTGTTCATGAATCTTCCAATACCATTTAGGTTTGGCTTCTTCTGTCATTTTGCTTTCTCCTGTCATTTTGACACTTGGGAGGCAATGCAATACTAGGAGAGAAAAAGTTATTCAGCCACAATTATCCTGCTAGCTGGGTATCTTGTAAGAGTGAAAGCAGTAAAGGGTCTGTCTTACCGGAAGACATAGTCATGGGAGTCAATCTCCTGGCCCATCCCCGAGTTATTCAGAATTCCCCCGTTCCCCACAACGGCACAGCTGATGCACCTTGGCAGGTTGCTGCTGCCGTTGGCCAGGAGAAGCTGCTGGTGGGGGTTTGGAGGCAGCAAGGACATGACCTCCTTCACCACTGCAAAGCAAACACAGCCAAGTGTCAGCATCAAGAGCCTGGAAACAGGCATTGGAAACTGCAGTTTCCACCGTGGGATCTATTTAGGCTTCCACCTGTGGCGGGGAGATGCTGCAAACCTCCAGCGACTTCCCATGGGGTTGCTGCCAGGAGTCTGGTGGCCCCAATCGAATATGCCCCAAGGTACTCACAGGAGTAATTCAGCTCCATGAAGCCATACGGAGGTGCAAAATGCTCCAGGCGGTTCCACTCGCTATCACTGAAGTATCTCCTATCAGTGAAGATGGTGATGTTGGGCAGGAAAAGATCTCGCAGCCAGGCAGATTTGGCAGCTTTGGCCCTCACTGAGTCAGAGCAGGTCTTGAAGAACATAAGAAAATGATGAGGCCTGATTAGCAGTAGGCTGCCAAACTCGACTGAGTGTCACCCGTGTGTGAGGATACAGAACAGAGAAACTCCGGTCATGCATCAGCCATCCTCCTCAGCGTCACCATCACCATGAACGTGAGGCACAAACTCAGAATCCCATCAACAAACAGCCAACAGGAAACCTCCCGTGAGGAAGTCAGGGTGATTCCAGGTCTCTAAGGATTTTTTTTTTTTTCCCCCAAGAGAACAGGCCTGAGACGCTCACACTAAATCACTTTTACTGGTTTAGGGCCTCATTATTTGAGGCAGCTCAATACCTGTGATCGGCCTCACCCAAACACACCTAACGAGGCCAATGTTCCCTGCCAGCAATGCACCTCACAACATCCCGGCCTCAGGGAGCTGAGCACATGCAGAAACACAGTGAGGAATGTGTGGGATCAGATGACTGTTATCGTCATCTTTAAAGATAAGAAAAAGCATTCAAACAACTTATTCAGGTTAAAGAGGGAACAGGGACATGTGCAGTTGGGATGGGAATCCAAGCCTGTTTGCTCTCAGTAACTAACGTGGCCCTAGTATGGCCAGCAAGTACCAGCCTGTGTGAGCAGATGGAGAGCAGACCACCCCCCTGTGCTAGACCTGCTCGTGTCCTACTCAGTCAATTAGAGAGAGTCACTAGAACTAACTAATATAACTAACCAGCAAGCAGGCTACACAAGAAACCTTTAAAGCTGTGGCTGGGCAACTGTTACTGCTTTGACAAGTCTGACCATATCATCTGGAATTCCCGTCTTCACCAATACCAAAATATTCGTCCTGTGCTGAGCAGGTCTCTTCAGATGCTCCTGTTTAATGAACAGGAACCAAGAGTGATCTGTTATCGGAAAGATTTACTCTGCTGATGGTTCAGTACATAGCAAGAAAATCCTTGATAGCAACTCAACAATCCAGGACCATCTTAATTCAGGGGAACTCCAAATGGGTAAAGAATCCGACTGCCCATTAGGAGTGTCTACACTGGGTGGAAAAGGTGATTCAGCAGCACCTAGGAGAGTCTCTCATGTTTTGTTTATAACAAGTCACAAGAACAGTAATAAAGATACTCTCTGATGTATTAGTTGAACTCTTCCCTCATAAAGCACACCCACACGTACCTGAGCGTTAGCCAGTGTTGATGGATCTTACACCTTACAGATGGGAACAGCTTCTAGTTTGCCTCCAAAGCAGGCAGGCACACATTTATTGGTCACCATCTAACCCTTTTTTTGACATTATTTTGACTTGGCACACCTAACAGAACTGATATTCACCCCAGCTCCTTGAGCATTTGAACTCTGGAACGGGCAGGTGCAGCCAATGTTCAAAGGAACCCACAGACACGTGCATAATTAAAACCATTATTCCTCATATTGCAGCACAGCAGAGAGCTGGCCAGGCCAGCTGAGCTTTACTGATACAACTCTCCCTCTCCGGGTCCCAGCAGCATCGCTTATAATGGTGAATTGGCCTCTCAGCTTGGAGATGATCCTCCATGGCAAGGGACACATTTGTGCTGTGGAAAGCAGATAAGGGAGGGACCTGATAAAGACCCATACACATGGCCAGCACACTTACCGATGATGGAGATGAGCTGTCCAGAACGTATTGGTCCTCAAAATCCCATTGTGGCTCAGATTTGAAATCAGCAGCTTTCAGTCTTTTCTTTTCTGTCACTGCAGCAGCCCAAGCCACAGGTCTTAAGCCATTGCTTTTTGTTGATGCAAGAGGCTGTTTTGGCTTTGCTTTGTCTTTGGATGTGCTGCTTTCGTGAACTCCCTTCATCCCGGAAGCTGCTCTCAATGTTGTGTTTTTCTTGGCCTCCTCCACCCCAGAGGCTGCTCTCGCCACTGACTTCTCCTTGTCCCCTTCTACTTTGGAGGCTGGTCTCACGCTCACCGTCTTCTTAGCTTCCTCCACGCTAGAGTCTGGTCTTGCCATTGACTTGTTCTTGCCCGCTTCTGCTTCAGAGGCTGGTCTCACCATCTTCTGTTTTTGGGCTCCCTCCACTCCAGAGGCTGGTCTTGCCATCGTCTTCTCCTTAGCTTCCTCCACCTGAGGGGCTGGTTTTGCAGTCATCTCTTTCTTGGCTCCCTCTATCCCTGCAGGGACTAGCTTCACTAGTTTCTTCTGCTCCTCTTCTGCTTCCCAGCTTGGTGCACCCTTAGCCATATCTTGTTCAAGTCTCGTGGCATCTTTTCCCAAAGCCATCTTTAAAAATGTCAAGGTCCCAGCAGCAGAATAGCCCAAAACCTTTTTCTTGGGAGTGTCCGCTTGCACAACATTTGGGACAGGTTGGAAAAAGTTGAACTGCCTGAATGCAATCAAAGGAAAAGCAGACACATCACACACACTTTCCACTTAGCATTAAACTCCCTCCAGCCCCTTTTGAGTGCTCTCAAGTCCCTTTCTGTGCTTCGGAGCACAGCTGCACACAGCATCCACACACACAGAATTTGCTTTGCCAGCTGCTCCTGAGCTTCTGTAGGAAAGTAACCCAGTGCCTTGCTTGAAGGACGCTGCCTGAATGGGATTTTGGTTACAATTTTGCCATCAAAAGGCTTCAGCTTCCCATATTCTTCCGGCTGGATCTCACCAATAAGGAAATCCCAGATATCCCACACTCACCTCTGGATTTGGCTCTTGAAATATCCACACTGACAGTAACTGCGAACCAGCACAGAGCAGCTTCCCCCGACCTCAAGCAGGCAGGGCCCAGGACAACAGAGCACAGAAAAGGAGAGGACCTCCGTCCCATGGCACCTGCACTGTGTCCCCTTCAGAGCGCTCGCAAAGAGCTGGCAGCTGAGAGAGAAGCAGCTCCATCATCAGATCCACATTAGGAGAGCCCTTCCAAAGGGAGGTCCTGGCCATCCTGCAAGCGCCCCAGCACCCAGAGCCCAGCACCAGCACAGATCCTGCCCACGGAAGCTTATAGTCCTGCAGAGAGAAGACAAAAGCGTTGACCTCCGACACGGAACAAGGCACAGACCGTGTGAGACCCTATTTCATCACTCAAGTCTGGATTGGAATCGGGGACTGAATCCAGCCATCCAGATCTTGAGTATTTGGGGCCTCAAGGCAGCCAGGTAATTCAAAAGCATTGACCAGGCACACACCTATAGGCACTTTAAAGCTATTAAAATGCACTTTTAAGCTGAAAAAGAGAGTAAAATGGCTGCATTTTCAGCAATTGCCTCTAACATGACAGCTGCCTGACTTAGAGGTGCAGCCAGGTACATGAATCTCATAAGGGGATACAGCGGCAAACACCAGAACAGCCACCAGCAACAAGTAGGCTGGGCTGAAATCCAGCAAAGCATCAGGGCAAAAGCATTGATTTTTTCTCCTAAACTACTCAAGCTTATCTGCAAATGGTTGGAGGGTGAAGCAGAGAAAGGAAGTTGCAAAATTTCTGCAGCTGAGCCTTTATTTACAGGAAAGCTTTTCATGACAAACTGGTATAGCTGCAGCAGCCTAATTTCACTCTCACGTTTGCCCATTTCATGATTGATTTGTTTTACAGAGCTACGGATTGCTTCCCAAGTGACAAATGGGTAAAAAAAATCACCTCTGTAGATAGCAGCTCAAGTGTGACTGAAGCTTCAGAGACTTCCTCATTCATTAAACTGATTAGAAACTTATCACCATAGAAAGGCTTTTAAATTATCATTTGGTAACGGATAAATACCAGACCTGCCCAATACTATTTCTGAGCAAAAGGGTTTTGGGTAAACAATTAACAGTTCTTCCTCTACCTCCTCTGATCATTAGCAGCTTTCAACCAAATGTGCAGCAACTGCTTTTTATCACATCATGTATAAATTTGTGTTGCTGGATACTAGCAAATAAAGGGAAAATTTTATATTGTTCTAAGAAAGCTTCTCAGGGCTTAAATACCTGCATGATCTCCTGTTGTGCTGTTTAAAGGCCTTTAAAGATTAAAAGGCAGAGAACAGCAGTAGCAGGACAGCATGAGAAACCATGGCATACACCGTAGTTTTCCTGTGTCCTCTTTCAGCAGGAATAGATTTTACCCCAGCCCTATAACATTTTAATTTTAAACACCAAGGTAAACATACAAAGACCAATGTGTAAAACAAAGGACCCTTCACACCGAAAACCCTCCTGCAGAAAGACCCACATGGGAGGCACTTGTACAGGGTCCTGCTCGCCTGACGAGCTTTTAGAATGCAGCCAAATGGCCCATGTAGCTCATTCCTGATAGCTCCTTACCTTTCTTATACCTTATAACCACACCATGTACCCAGGACAGGCATTCCAAGCCTGGTCCCACAGCACCAGCCCATGCAAAGTGCAGGTGAAAACTAACCCTACACTGCGGTTCCCTCCACACTCATTCTCGCAGCTTAATCATTTATATTAAAAATAGTGCCCACTGATTGCCTCTGCATGACATCAGCAACTAAGTTCACTGCATAGTAATAGTACAAGTTTTCATACAGGTGTTAGAAATCAAATACTGGACTCTATAAACACGAATATATCCCACCAAGTTCAGTTTCCAGCAGTGCAGCCCGACTAGGGCTGAATGAGGCCCTTCAGTGACCCACCAGGTAAAGAGAAATCCTTTACAGCAACAAAGTCAGAAAACTGGTAGCATTAGAAATGGAAAAGCTGGTTTCTTAAACAGCGGCACGAGCAAACACTAAAAAGCAGCTGACAGAAGCAAGTTTTGGACTACAACCTTCCAGGACTGTGCTGCAGTTGGAGACCGGTCTGCTAAAGCACAAAGATCATCTAACCCACATGAGAAGTACAAGTTTGTGGGTAAAAAGAGAGAAACAGAACATGACCACAGAGTATCTTCCAAGGAAGTGGGTCTCTTACCTGAGAACTATTCTCTTCGACAAGCCAAACATGGAGCCAAAATTAGCAATGGAGAGAAGAAGGACTGTTAAAACAAGGAGCCAAGAGATAACCCTGGGGACTTTAGGGAGTCTTCTCCTGAAAAACCACATGGTGAGATGCCAGGGAGAGCCAGCAGCTCTGCTCCTGCTGCCCGGAGGTGCGGGCTCTGCACTGCTTTCCAAAGGTGCGTCAGAAGAGTGGGCTGGTCTTCTGTCTGGATTTCCCTACGAGGACGTTCACACCCTCTCCTCAGGCTCCCAGGCGCTCTGCATAGAGATCCAGTTTCTGAGAAAAACACAGAACCGGCCTAAGCTCACTGCGATGCAGAGTGGGGAAAGAAATTCCTTTTTCTGCTAACTAAGGAGGTTTCCTTTATCATCTTCAGTGGGGTCAGTCTGGTACATGAGGAAAAAAGCCCTTTACCTCTCAAATCCATTGTGGGCATCACTGGGAACGTCTGTGCAAACTATGGGAATAGCTGTCATCACAGTCAAATAAATCGATCTTCGGATCACAGTCTATCCCAAGAAGTATTTTTATTTTCCTCTGCTTGTAGTAATTACTCATAGCCCAAATCCCAAAACAATCCCTGCCCTCAAAAGCTGATGGCTGGATACACATCCATTCTACCCAGCGATTACTTTGGGACAAATAAGACTCCCTGCAAATCCACTCAGGACTGGAAGAATTTTTACTTAAAAAACAGATTAGGATTTGGGTGAAGAATTACAGGATGGGGCTCGCAGTCAGACACTCCCTTCCCTCTGTAGCAAAGCTGACCTGCCTTTGGGGCAGCTGGAAAACCTTCAACATAGCGTTTTGCTTGCTTGGAAGATGCTAGTTCCTTAAATCTAACACAGCAGTGAGCACTCTCCGACTGCTCTTCCTTCTGTGCTCTCGGACGAGTTCCCCAGTGTCAAGCTGGAACTGGTCTCTCCGTTTTGGCTTCCGAACTCCTGCCCCATCACCGAGAGGCCAGGAAACAGCAGCGATGTTAATTTGCCACTGAAATAGAGCACGGATGGATTTGAGACTAGGGCTAGCAGCATAATTCAGAGATGAGCATCATCTTGGTGACCTCTCACAGTGCTGCCACTTGAAATCCAGTTGGTGTCAAAGTAAAGTAAAGCTTTTTTTTTTTTTTTTTTTCAAAATAAATTCAAGTCAAAGTAAGGCTTTACTGATGGGATGTGCACGGGGATCGCTCCAGTCATACTGAGCCCCTGCTGCAGGCCGAGGGTTTGCTCTGCATTGGAGGGGAGTCATTACCACTTTCAGACATGGACTACGCTGTCTCTTCCTTGATCGGTAGCCTGCGACAATCTCCTTCCCTGATCCCAGCTGCAAAACGTGCACCTGTCCCTCCGTGGCAACGACACAACCAAATTCATCCTTTTCAAAAACTAGCAGTCTGTGCGGGCATGGATATTCACCTCATCACCAGCAGAGGGAAATATTAAAAGAAACCAACATCAGAGCTAGGAAAAGGCTCAGGCCTCCCAGTGATGCAGTTTCACATGCTCTACCGGGGGCTACTTTAACCCAAGGCGAACAGTTAAATATTAAGCCCAACAGTTCAAGAGCAGATGGCCAGGCTGCCTCTCACTAAAAAGGCTGATTTCACACAACTCTTATCAGCAAATGAGCTCAGATACAAAAAGTCCTTTGTGGTCAGCAACACAAGCCCCAGCTACTGAATACACAGAGTTCGAGCTGTTTGCTTTGTCACGGGAAATGTGGTCACAGGTTTCACAGCCACCTTGCACTAACCCATACATCACAGCAAAGCCAAACTGCAGGGTTTCCTAGTGCCCAGTCTGCTGGCAGCTCTATTCCTGTATTGCCTGGGTCTCCTACGAAGTTGCTGCCTCTGGATTTAAGCGTAAGACAGCAGGTATCAGAGGGACCATAAGAAAAGCAAATCAATCCCACAGATATGAAAAGTCCTTGAAGAAATCCAGGGGAAGGCTGCTAGCCAGGAGATAACCCTGTTTCCATCTACACCTTACTTGTCTGCAGCCTGAGCCTAGGATCAAGACCAACTGAATAACTGCAGGTACTTAGAGGGACCAGCGATGGTCCTGCTGGGCTCCTACACAGTGCTCCAGACAATGCTGGGTACAGGCGCTACAGACCTGAGTGTGCAGCAGAAAAGCAGCACTTTTGTGCCCTAAAGCTCCCCAAACTTTTTCTTCCCTTACACAAGAATTATGTAAGTTAGGATAATTTGGATGATACACAGAAATTATTTGGTATTATACAAACCTCTAGGAAGCAATATTAGCTGAAAGCAAGCTTGCTACACAAAGCATACACCTTCTCACCTTCGTGCATGGGTGTAAGGAAACAAAACCCAAGAGGACTAGCTGATCTCTAGAGGTCCCTTCCAACCTCAACCATTCGGTGATTCGGTGAACTAGAAGCACTACCTTTCATTTCCTTGCTGTATTTTCTCACAGTTTCCCCAAGCCCATCGCTGAGAACAACCTAGCAGAGAGCTCAGGCAGCCCGGCTGCTTCGACAGGACACCACGTTCAATCACGAGGTGACTCTCATGGGAAACAAGCCTACACTGCCACACTCTCAGCCAAAGCTAGGGATGACCTCGGTGAAAACTGAGGAAGAACAGCCCAAGAACAGCACTGCTCCCTTGTAAACCTCTTTAAAGGTATGATCCCTGGGACAGACAAGCTTCCCAGCCCACATGAAGTTATTTCCATTCACCTCCGCAGACGTCGAGATAATAAGCAAAGACAGAACCTTCCATAGCGACCAGAGATCCCTGAAGGCCACAGGCCAGAATCCAGCTTCCTTTTCCAAAGGAGAGGCTTGGCATGCTTCTCATGAAGTCCTACCGGCAACCCCAGGAGATGCTGCTGCTCTCGTGGTGCGAGGCTCCCCGCTCAGCACACGCAGCGTGTCCGACCACCAGCGTTAGTGCTCACATCAGAAATACTTCTGTTCTTTAGTACTCTGAAAACAAAAAGCATGTAGGAAGTTCCACCTGCAAATGACCCAGGAAGGTGGTTATCTGCTAGCACTTATATCTCTCCAGTATTCTGTTTGATTTCAAAATTCGCTTATCTAGATCCTTTGTTATAGCCTACGCAGATAACATGCAAACTTAATACTCTAATTATTGACTAAACAAACCTTCACCACTAGATCTTATACTGTGTGTATTGTGGGTATGGTCCCAGTTATAGCAACAATTTATTGGTGTTCACAATCTTTGAAGGGTTGTGCATCAAATGCTATTTACTCGTATCCGCCCTGCACTTTCCATCTCCCTAGCATGGCCCTGGAAGGAGAAATGTCAAGATGTGCTGCAAAAACAGAACTATCCTAGGAATTGATCAAGTTTAGGACAAATTTGAGTTTCAGTAATGTCCACATCAGAGCAGAACTAATCATTGATTGGCCTGTGTAATTACACAGAAGTTGCTAAGGAAATGGGGAGAGTCTGGACCTGTTGATAGCAATGCTTGATGACACAAGAACTAAGTTAAAACCAGGAGAGAGACAAAGTTCCACCATGCTGGGGAGAGAATCACAAGGACCACAAAGTCCTAATCCCTCTCCAAGGCCCAGCAAGAAATGCAGACATGCACAGATATGGAAAACTTCTTGCTAAAGAAGATCGCATCCCCTTCAAACTGAGTCAGCATCTCAGATCGTTCCTCTTGACATTTGGCAGGACAGCTATGCCACTTGGCATCTTTTCAGGTGAAAAATGCTCCAGAAATGCAAGATGGAAGCCTGTCTCTTCATCTGTGTAAATCAGTGCCTCTCCACTGTGTCTCAGCCTTACACTCGGCTCACGGCACCTTTCCCTCGGTCCTCAACCGACAGCTTCACGGGTGAAGTGCAGTCACCGGGTCCTGTGAGCAGCAAGACGGATTTGGTGCTGGAAATCATGCGCTTCTCTTCCGTCTCCCCTCTTCTGCCTGCCTCTTCTCCTTAACAGCTCTTCTCTGGTTGTATTTGGACACCTAGAGGCTCCTGCGTTAGTTATCCCCATCCTCTTCCAGTTCGCTTGGCAGAGGCTTTTGCCATGCCTGTTTATCGCCCTAGTTACACAACACCCATCCGTCTCCCACAGAGAAAATCTCAGGCAAAGTAATTGCTGGGCAGGTGAACAGCACACTGCGCTACTGTAGTGGAAAAGCGAGATCCGTATGGTCGGGAAACGCATACATCCTCTGCCGGCTCCCTGGGAGCTTCTCAGCATCTGCTCAGCAGGGGATGGTTTCAGAAGCTTTAGATCTCTGGGACTCCTCTCACACGGTGTCAGCGAGGGCCAAGACCATCAGCCAGCTTGTTTCTAATAATAACACTGTGTGATGACACCGTGCATCGCCCGTGCATCCAGCTTCAGTGATACCCGACCATCCCTGGGGCTCCAAGCAGATGTTTGTCTGGGGCTGCTCTGTGCTAAAAATTTCCTTCTCCTCCTGGGTAACCCATCGCACTGCTTCCCATTTTACAATCCATCCCACTGCTTCCCATTTCACTGACTCACTTGCACGACACCCTCCTTGTTCCACGTAACCCTTCCATTTGGACAGGGTTTGGATTCACATTTATCTCACGGTATTGTAACTTTGGGTAAACACCAGGCCAGTTAGCTTAAAAAATTAAACTCCATCAAGTAAATACACAAAATAGTCAACACCAAGAGGACACTGAAACTCCTTAGGAAAACAAGGGCTTGGGAAAATAACACTGATGTCCTTTTAACTAGCTGTGCTACTCTCTATCTGTATGATAAAGCTTTCTGACATTCCAAGTGTACCAAATAACCACCAGGGTTTCCTACCCTTATGTAATTTACCCTACAATATTTGCAAATTAGCTTATTTAATTTCCTTCGCTTAATACTGAAACGCAACCATGGGAGGAATAGGAACACTATTAGCCAGGCTAAAGCACCAGATAGCCTGTTCTAGGCAAAAAGATCTCGGAAATCAACAGAAAGAATAAACAGAAAAGATCAGTTAAAAAAAAATGCAATGCTCCAGCAGCTTTTGTATCTCAGCTGGGTTGTTTTGCTGCTGTCAAAGTGTAAAGTGTTTTGCTGATGTTTACATTTGGATATGACAAGTCGCCACAAACACTTTAAGTGTAGTGTTGCTACACTGTTCCATGGATTAATGTTTAGGTTGTGTCCAAAATATGATTTGATTTCAGAATTAGTTTTTCTCACTGGTAACTTGCATGCAAGAAAACATGTACCACCTTCTGGTCAAACTCTTCTTTCTCTTTAGAGACCCATTGTTAGAGCCCTTTATTGTTGGGTTTTCATACTATTTGCTATCTAATCAATTCAGGAGAAAGTATTCCCTGCCTTGTCATGGGGTTACTCTTTGGGCTCTCTGTTGTCTTGAAAATCTATTTGTGGCCAGGCCAATTAATTCAGATGAACTGTGAGAGAGAGTTTTCCTTGGGGCCATTTCCTCCAGCAGGTCACTGTTCTCTGACGGACGCTGCATTCAGCCACTATCAGTGTATGACAAGGTCTGCCCTTACGGCTTTAAGCGAACCTGAAGACTCCAGCTCCATTTCTGCATAAAGAAACAGGGCATGCCTTATTACAAAAAGATCTTCCACTGTAGGCACCTGAGGTCCAAGTTCATCTGCTGCAGATTTTCAAATTGCACCGGAAGCCTGGAAAGTCAATAAAAATGGTATCTCAGAGTTGCCATGGACTCCAAAGATAACTATGTGTGGCAGAATGTATTCTACCTGCCAGCTCTGCTAACCTTACCTGAAATGCCAGCATCAAGCCAGGCTTGGTAATCACCAGCAAGAAGTAGCCTTTCCTTCCGGCCAAGTGGAGCTGCACCGATGCCAGCAATCCCCCTTTGTAACTTGGTCACCAACTCTGTTAACCTGGTTCAACTCGGAGCAGATTGTTTGGTTAGAAGCAAACGGATCCCTTCCTCTGTGCACTGAAACATGACTTCAAGTAATGTACCTGTCAATACTGCAGGCGAGGTGACCTCAGGAGCATGCTTTCAGTTCCTCCTGGGTCACCTCTTCCTCTAGTCTAAACATATGAAAGTCTGCACAAGCCCACGGGTATTTAGCAATTCTCACAAAGACGGAAACAATCCAAGAACACGAGATAGAGAGAGAGAGAGAGAGAGAGAGAGAGAGAGAGAGAGAGAGAGAGAGAATACGCAGCACCCACACGTCTGGTAGATTTGTTTGCAGTCAGAAATGGGAAGAAGGGTCTCGGGTCACAGCTCTGCTATCCAGCCACACGTTGAGGGACAGCACGTTGCCACTGACAGCATCATTCACCTTAGGGTCAGTCTTGAGCACCCAGATCCTAACCCCAAGTGTTTGTACATGCATGTCCCATTAGACATTGCAACTGTCACTTCTGCCCCTGTGGGGACGAGCAGTGGATGGCTATATCTGCAGAGGGTAGGATAAAGCCCAGGGTATTTTAACACAATTAGCAAGAGGGTTCTGTCCCACACAGAAAGGTAAGCAGACATCAGCACCACCCAAACACACTTTTCAGCACACACACAAAAAACTCTGTCATGTACAAGACAGATCATTCCCGGGTGCAGAACATCCCTGGGCAAACAAGGACTCACCCTTTGCTAAGAAATCATTTGCTGCAGAGAGCTGTAGAAAAAGGGTGGCTGTAGCCAGCAGCAGAGAGCGGGTGACGCTCCCACTGCTCCCCAGAAACCAACGCAGACAGGCAGTGTGGCTCAGCTCCAGAAAACTTTTACCATGATAGAGCCTGCGAGCAGGTGGGCTTCCCAAGGGTATGCTTTGCTGGAAAACCATTAATAAGGTGCCAGATGCCCGTGTATCATCTTCTCTGCCTGTTCATCTCATAGGAATCCAGGGCCCCTGCTAAAAGGGGCAAAGTACGAGATGTTGCAGACTGCCCTGAATTGTGTCCACACAAGAACCTGGTCTTCAAAACTGGAAATCACCGGCTAATACCACACTTAGCAGGTTCTTAGCTTAGTATGTGACAGTATTGTGTCCCACGCAGAACATTTCACCACTGGCATGTTCCCAAGAGGCGGCTCCCCAAGGTCCAGAGTGCAGGCTCAAGAGTCAACTTTTTTTTTTTTTTTTTTTTTCCAAATTTCCCTGACTTCATATCACACAAATTCCTCTATGTCAGCATCAGTTAGGTTCTCAGCTCGTGTAACATCAGATTTCCTCATCTGGATTACTCTCTGATGTGGATGCTCACCTATGAGGACAGATATAGGAGAGAAAAGAAACTGGAGCCCCTTGAAGGTTTCAGAGGCAGCACTAAGGACTGCCTGAATGAGGCAGAACGGACAATGACCTATTATTTTCATCTAGCGCTACTTGGAATAGAAGCCTTTTTGTTCATGTCAGATGTCAAACTTTGCCACTAAAATAATGATTAAAGTGTGGGCAAATATTTCGTCATCGGTATGGAAAAAAATTGGGTTTTATATTTCTCCCTCTGATTTCCACCTGTCTTTCTGTTGTCAATACACAATGTAACACTCTGTGGAATTCTTCCAACAACTCTGTATTACACCATTTAAACAAAGACCATAAAACACCAGCAGACAACAACCCCACCTGATCAAAAGGCAAGTGCATAAACATGCAGGGAGAAGATCATTTACACAAAAAAAACATAGAGAAAGTTCAGAGATTGGCAGGTTTTCCAGCGTCTCCCTTCTTCAGCCATTCTGACCCCACACAGACTACATTTTAGAAATAACCAGAAACTCTTAACTCTCTCATTTTGCAAAGACATATAGCTGCGATTTCTAGGGCAGCAGTCAGATCTGGGTACAAGTCTAGGCAGTCAATCATTCCACCTGCCTGCAAATCTCTTTCCCAGCAGTGCTGTTTTACCTATCAGTCACATTTTCAGTATGTCCTTAACCCCTCCAAAGGTCCAGTCATGTCCATTAGCTGCTGGGCTGTTTCTCCTCCAAAATGAAAAGCTCAATTTCCAAATGGTCCTTGCTGACATTAAAGGACACATTCTGCACATAGGTATGTCAGCTACAAGGAGTTCAGGACGATAAAAGGGATTTGAAAGAGTATTGTGGTTTAACAGGTAATTCCTACCCTAAGCCCAAACAGCTCACAAGGTGAAAAACTGAGGCATAAATCTGAGGCTGTTATTCACCTTAAGTCACTCATGTCCCCAAAGTAAGACATTCTCACTCAGACTTCTGCTTTCTTCCCACGTTGGCAGCAGCCAGGGTCTCAATGCAGGTTAGCTGCAAACCTGCACCCGTCCCAAGTCGTCTCCATTAGCTCAGACAATGGCTGCGAGGAGGAGCACGGGTAGCAATAAAAGCCTTGACAGCTGCTCCGCACTGAACCACTGCCATCGCACAGCGCTTCCCAACCTGCACGCCGCAGATTGGCGGGAGCCTTCAGAGCACATCTGCTGCCGGGAGGCTGAAGGTCTTCCCTGCTACTGGATTCCAAGGGATCTGGAAACTGGAAGAAGCTGAGAGCCGCTCCTGTCGTGTGATACTGGAAGACACCAGCAATTGGAAGTGTTATTAGGAACAGTTACTGAATTGATGTGAATAACTTGATTTGCTACAAACCAAATACTTCCACCACTTCCTTTCCCACCCTTCCTTTCCTTTAAAACCAGCCTCTTGAGTAATTCCTGCTTCCATCAATTATCATCAGCTGAATACCAACAGTCACAGGCAGAGCTTGCAAAGCAATGGCTCACAGCACATGGACTTTGAGTCTGTGGTTCTTTTCCAGCGCAAGGTTTTGCAGAGAGGCAGTGACCCAGACTTCAACCTCAAAACTTTCTCCATTATAAGGCCTGCAATCTGTCTGAGACTTAATAAAACAATGTAAGAGCAAGATATTATAGTAGAACAGCGTCAAATAAATTGCAAATGTCTCCTTCACATCTTACCTGGTGCTATGGTAGGCAAACAAAACCCAAACTCAAGTTCTGCCCTCTGGAAAGATGGAGTTTCTGAAGAATGCATCCTCCCTCCCTCCATGATTAAGTACAACCACAGATTTTGAAAACAATCTTTTCTCCCAGTGACTCTTAACTAACATGCTGCACCTTATAGAGCCAATAGTCACTCTGCAAATGAAGCAAAACTTACTCTTGGGGGATTGGGGGAGGTTTTAAACAAGAAAAATCTGATTCTGATGAGAAAACCACCCAGACATGAAAGGGACGAGGCTGAAGCTGGTGAAAGCGAGAGTTTTCTCATCTGTAGTAACCACCTAGGTCTAGCCAGCCTCAGGAATGCTGCCTAATAGGCAGATCACAAGATATAGGATTCGTGACAAATCTGCTAAGGAGAAAAAGATTGTGCATATCCCTCTTAATCCTCTCTGAAGCCAAAGAGCATTTGAAGTGTTTGACTGGAGCCACGTAGGGCCTCCCTGCTGCTTGTGCAGAACAACAGCACCATCCAGAGGAGTCGGGGTGCAGCGTTTGGATGATTTCTCTAGCTGTGACAGTGCTGGGACAGGACAGGTCAAGTTCAGAAGGTCACACAGCTGTAACAGGGTGCAGCAGAACGAGACATCCCACCACCATGTGCTGGAATGATGCACATTTGCAGCAGTTGTGCACATTCCGCACAGAAAAGCTCTAACGCAGCTACTCGCAAATGCTGCTGCAAACTGGCGTTTGTACTTCATGTTTGAACTTAGGAAGTTTAAATCCCCATCCATTTCTCCCTATTACCCACTCATGTCTCACAGCACCGCTCCAAAGGTCAAAATTCAACTTTAAAATCATTTGTCTTCCCAGCCACAGGTCTCATTAAACTAGCAGCACCAGCCCAGTTGTTTTTCGAATGCAAGTCGACAGGCAATGCTGCGTGAGCAGACTTTCAAGCAGCACACATTAAAGATTTGGATATATAACCAAGCAAAAATAGCCCCTTCCTTTCCCATCACCTCACACTTAGTTACATTCATCTACAAAAACAAAAGTTGCAGGACAAATTTTCTCCGAATCCAGGAGGACTTCAGGGTTGCTTTTACATTAGGTTCGGGTAAGAAAAGGTGAGAGGTCTCAGAAGAGGTAAGAAACAGCTCTGGTTCCTATTGCCAGTTTTGGAGATGTGTGGAGGCTGCTTTGGATTCCCAGGGAAGATACTCGCTGACCATTTCCCCTCATTCTGTAGCAGCATCTCTAGGGATTTGCCTTAACACGTACAATCACGACCTCGACTCAGTATGAAGCTACTCTCTTCGTTAGGTACCTTCTTTAAGGTAAATAAAGACAAAACAAACTATATAATGCTTAATCTCTTAATCTTTGTTATTTATTGGTCTCCATACAATTTAAGAGTTAAAAAGTGTGAGCACTATACAGCATTCTCAACAGCTGATCCTACCGTGACTCACTTCACAGAAATATCTGTGACCACATTCATGACCTACTTTGGGAATTAGAAAGCACTGAAGACAGGAGATTGTTCCCTTTACAAAAGGAGAGCCCCATGGAGTTTTTGGCTAGAATCTACCAATTGCATGGATTTGAGATGAAGTATATATATTCCAAGTTAAAAAAATAAAAAAAGAGAGAGACTTCCAGGTTTTGCTCTGTTCCTGTTCAATTAGGAGGCCAAATTCAAATACAGGATACTAGTGCTCCATATTTTATTAAGACCTTACCTTGAGGAATTCCTCCCATCTGGTGCTGCTCCATAACCCACAGTCTGGACATGCACTCCCAGATCAGTATCTTGGCTATTTCATTTGACATTCAGAGAGAACTTAGGAAAAGAAAGTTCACATTCCTGGGACACGTCAAAATACCTCTAAAATCTTACAATCGTGAGAAAAGCTTTACTCAAACTCAAATTATGCAAGAGGACAGTAAAACACAGTACTATTCACACACCATAAACACAGGGTAGTACACACCCCTGCACACTTCCCACCACCTCTAAGATTTTGTTTTTCTGACAATTATTCCAGAAATGCAGGAAAAAAAAAGCTGCAAAATTAAGGGTTAAGGGTTTACATAGATACAGTCCTCCTGTCATAGCAGTCTGTGATTCAGGAACAAAAGCAGAGGGGTAAGAAAGGCAAAGCAGCTTTCTTAAAACTGGCAACACTTCTGCCACACATTCACTCACAGCTTGATTCTAGAAAGGCTCAGTAGAGCCACCACTTATTGCAAGTGTCAGAAATGCCTATTTCACTCTTCAGAGAAAGTGATATTCTCTGCAAAAGGATTTTTGAACTTTCTACCCACCATCCTTATGGGAATAAAACCAGCCCATGGTAAGTTCATAGAGACTGGGGATTTAATTCCCTGCCAGAGGGCCAGGAAAGGACTATTTTTAGTATTAACATAACTCCAAAGTGTTCTCCTCTGGTGGATATTATTGAGAACTTTTACCTTTGATTCATTCTGAGAAATGCCCCGAGGAATTTATTCAAAATATTTGAAATAGTTTGCAAAGACCACAGAACTACCCTGAATAGCACAAAAGGCAAAAAGACAGAAAATAACAATGCAGGATCCAGAGAGGTGGGTTTATGAGGGGTACAGACAACAGAAACTGCCTGCATTCTTCCTATCTATAACTGCTCCGACCTGCTTTGAAGTAAATGATGGGAAAACCCAACTCTTTGCTGGCAGATACATTTAACAAGTTCACTAGCACAATTCCCCATGTGTTTGGCACAGACTACTTGACTAGCAGTAGGCCAAGCCAAATTGCAAGTAACTTAAATAATTATTTTGCATTCTACTTAAATACATCCCATGCAATTAAGCCATCATATGGCTTCTCAATTTCACAGGCAATCTCTGAAATCAAATTTAATGTAGAGTACCTGTAGAAAAACTTTCCAAACCTGAAATCCCTACCAAATCCACCTACAGAAGCACAGGAGGGGAACTGTGCCTTCTCCTCTCCCTATCTTCACTCTCACTTCCAACAAAGTCCCCTTCACTACTATTTTTTTACTACGATCTCTATTTTGGACTCAAAGACTGCCTGAGTTTGTACTAGGGCAGAGAACCACATTCAAGGAGAACGAAGACACCCCACAAAAAGTGCTGTCGCTCTTCAGTCCATACAAGATCGGATCAGCATAGCCCAATCTATTCCTTACCTGCAGCTAAAGTACCTTAACACTAGTTTACATGGATGAGCCCTTGTTGTGATGTGATGAATATGTGAAAATCAGGTGTTAGGAAAAAAATAAGCACACTGGCAAAGCCCTGACGAGCAGCAGCGCAGACTTCGCGCACGTCCCTTTCCAGGGCACGAGATTTCCGGCCCCAGAGGGCAGCGCAAGGAAGTCCAACGGCATCCACGGACATGAATTCACCACTGAGCAGCTTGACCCGCGGCCACCTCCTCTCGTGGCAGCGCTCCCGGTGAACGCGCGGGCGCGCGGGACTCCTGAGAGCCCTCACACACCGGGATCCTCCCCGACAGCCCCACGACCTCCCCGGCCACCGCCCAGACAGGCCTCAACTCCCGGCCCGGCTCCCCCGCCATTGCACCGGCGCCATCCTGCGGCCCCGCGCATGCGCTCCCCCACCCCGGGCTCTCTGTGAGGCGCATCCCTGAGAGCGCATGCGCATTTCCTCAACGAAGCCACCGCTTGCCCGGCTGCCCGGCGTACGAGGGCCAACTAGGGACAACTCCAGCCAAAGCCACATCTCCGTACGGGTGCCGAGCGGGGTCAAGTTTTCCCGATCGCGAGACGCTCCGGGAGGCCTGGTCCTGTTGCTATGGCAGCGTCCCCTCCCTCTCCTCCCCCCCGAATTGCGGCCTGCAGCGCCGGGCGCCACTTCCACGCGTGTCCCGAGCTGCCGGGGCCCTCCCGCCCTCGTCTCCTTTCCTCCCCCCTATCTTTATCGAGGGGCGGAAACGTTTCCCCAAACCCTGTTCCTGAGCCTCAGGTCTCATCCCTCCGCGTCACCCCAGCATCGCCATGGGGCCGCGTTTGTGCTGCCAGCGTCCGAAGAGGAGCTGCCAGTGTCACAGAGAGGACAGGCCCGGGGGGGGGGTTGCTGCAGTGGCAACTGCTGAAATTTCCTGTATAAATATTGATGAGCCCAGAGGGGAGAGGAAATGAGAAGCCAGCTGGCCAAGGCGGCGTATCCCCTTGCCCACCTTTGCTACCTAGCGTCATTTCTTCCTTAAATTTAGGCCCTGTAAATGACAGTGGTCACTTGCCATCCACCAGCAGCGTCTCCACACTGCGATCGCTCCAGAGCAGGGCAAGGAAAGCAGAGGGTTAATGCCAGCTGCGCTCCCATACCCTGGGTTATCACTGCTGACATTGCCTCGGGGTGGGAGGGAAAGGAATCCCTTCAGGAATACGCCTCTTCAGCAAAGGCCCCAGAGCCAAAGAAGTAAAAAATGCTTTGAAAACAACGTGTAAAGTCTGCAAGACACGGGGTAAAACTCAGCCACAATAACCTTGCCTGTGCTTGCTCTCAAGGACTTTGGAAAAGAGCCTGCTCTCGGGTTTGAAGCAGGGAGAACTCCCACCCACGTATTTCCTACATTTTTTTCCTCTGGCACAAATAGTTTGACAATGAAAATTGTTGCCTGTGCACCAGCAAGCTGTTGGTCTGCTGGGTTTTTCATATGAAGGAACTCTTTTGCTCGTTTAATTGCTTCATGTTAAATAAGAAGAGGTAATTTTCAGGCATTAAATTTAGATTAACTCATGATTTGGCAGTAAAGCCGCTTCATCGCTTAATAAATATGTCTTCATTCATGTGGAAATGATTAGAAGATAAGTGATTTTTTAAAAGTCAAACAGCACAGTGTTACCAAATATACTGTAATGGGAAATTGTGACCGTATAATGAGATATTTGGTTTCTCAAACTCAAAAGAACTACACAACATAAAGAAAACCTAATCTTTTAAGAGATCATTCCCTGAATTAGGGTCAGAAAACTTTGCCTTCCTTTGTCAGCAGTGATATAAACCAGGAAAATCCTTCACGATACTAAAGCATTTAACAGGATTTCATAGGAGAGAGAAGTGCACAAGAAGACATTCAATTAAAATTAGGAATGCTTACTGATTTACTGTACCAAGCTGCCAAGAGCATGTCAAAACAGTTCAAAATACTTGGTAAATTCACAGAGCTTTCTCAAGTGCATAGTTTACTGCAGAAATGTTATATTAGGAGAACGGGCTCTGAGTTGGACATAATCATCCTTGTAAACAGGTCAACCATGTTTTTCTAGTGTTTCTACCAGTGTTGAAAGGCAAAGTGATGCTTCTGTTTCCAGGCTGGAGTTACCTGCTGTTTCCTCAGGCATAAAGATGAGTTCAGTGGGGTCAGCTGGAACCGTCTTGGATTTGTTTCAAAAAGCCAGTTTGAAGGAGGATGAAGAATCCCTTTCAAGGAGATGAGAATTGCAGCTCACCTCTAATCTGCGCACTAATGCATTGGCTTCGGCTGTTCGTTTTCTCACTGAACCACGGGGCCTCTCTGCTCAGGGGGTTGAGCAGTCTCCATCCTTGAAGATTTTCAAGACCTGATGGGATAAAGCCCTGAGTCACTTGATCTGATCTCATAGCTGACCCTGCTTGAGCAGGAGGTTGGCTAGAGACCTTCTTAGGTCCCTTCTGACCTCAACTACTCTGTGACTCTATTATTTCATCCATTTTATATCTGCTGTTTTATCAGTCTTTGGCTTTCTTCAGATATCAAATTGATGAATGACTAAGGTTAGAAAGTTTATTTTTTGCAAAGCCTATCGAGAGAAAAAACAAAAAAAAAAAAAAGCAACTTCGTATGACTGAGACATATGGCCCAGACAGAATGAGGTAAATATCTCTTCATGAGATCATGAGATGAAAGTAACTCTTCAAGGAGAACTGATAGAAAGGGAGAGAAATTATGCGCCTTTAGAAACATGTATCAGGGACCTATACACATCTGCAAAACACCCTGGAATAGCAAAATAACTAATGAAATACATTTATAACACTACAGTCTCCTGCAAAATGGCCGGGATGACTTCTGGGCATAGTCAGCACTGGCTGCAGGCTTATATATCATACAGTCTAAGCTGTTCTTTCATGTCTCCTTCAGACATCTCTCCAAATGTGTCACTTTTTTCCTTCATGAGCCTGAAGATGGCAGCCAGCTGCTCTCTCTGAACCCTGTCAAGAAGAAAAGGAGAGTAGGAATAGCCCGTCCCCACAAGGCACTTTGAGCAAGAACACTGTGGCAAATGAAATACGAAGCCAAAGAGCACCATTTTACAAGCCCTTTTGACTGCAGGAAATCTGTTCCTGTGAGAGGAGAAAAAGAGAGCCTCGTGTTCTTCATCTACCCCCTTCTATCTATCCAATCATCCTGTGCTTGTCTCTACATTTCTTTTAATATGGAGATAAACTGACTGCTTTAACACCAGCTTTACAGTTTCATAAGGCTTGTCTGTGCTCTGGGTTTCAGGATAACTCCACATGTGGAATTTTTTAAGACCAACACGTCCAAATTTAGCAGACTCTGTAGCAAAACTAGATTAAGGTTGATCAGCACAGTGTATTTTCATTTTGGAATAAGGTTGTGTAGATGCAGAGTGATTCAGGAACAGCTTTTAAATTTTAAAAGTATATCCTACCTGAAAACTCGAGACTAGACTTCCTTCCAGTATAGACATGCCTTTAAATCAGCCACTGGAAGATAACATCATATAGAGAAAACTGCTTTGATTCAAGGATTCATCTGCCAATATCAAATGGTGAGATGTGCTAATGCAGCCAGGCAAGCAACAGGATGATCGATGTGTGGGCCACTTTGTCCAGTGGACCTTCTAATGCAGCTTTTTAGCCTTTACCAGGTGGTTAACCTTTCTTTTCTCCTCATAATAGATCTTATGCCCAGCCAATGCATTTCTTTTCCTGAACTTCAAGCCATTAATCATTTTTGTATGTCCTGCAGCACGAAGTACCTGTCACAAGGCTTTATTGGAGAGCTTATATCATTCATATGTCAACTGATCACTGCCCAGGGATACAGAAAGGTGGGCAGCACAGGCATGTCCTTCATTCTGAAGTAGTGACTTGTCCTTAGCTCATGAAATGAGGCAGTTATTTTGAGGTGAAATGAAGGTGCTCTTTGGTTTCAGTGAGGGCTGGCTATGGGCTGGTAGGTTTTCACTACAGGGCACCCATATGATTGAGAACATTTTGCAGCATTTCCTACCACACTTCATAATCAACTGTCCTGTGTGAGATGAAAAGAATTAATGAGGTTGTGGTGCTCTTTGGCTGTAATAAGGGAGGGTTTCTCTTATTTCAATGGCTCTCTTTTTTGGGGGGTTCTGTTGCAATGGTCCAGCATCCCAAAACAGAGATCTGCAGCAGTCCTGCCTCCTTCTGCTTCTTTAGCATCTCTGGCCTCGGGATGATTCTTCCCTGGGCTGAAAATTCAGACTCTGGCTTTTACTTCTGCGTTCGGCCAAGAGTCCCTCTCCTCATCACAGCCAGCTCCCTGCATAGGGCTTTAATACACTGTAATTAATCCATTTAAAAGCACACCAATAGTTAACTTGGAGTAGCATCCCTGTGAGTCCTAAGCGGACAAGCTATTAGCTGTTAAAGTAACAGGGAATAGTAGAAATACCCTTAGACCAGCAAAACCAGAGCATAATCTTTGTTTGAAAGAAGGGAACACAGCATCAATACATCAGAATCAACCATCAAAGAAAATCAGGGAAGGAGAGAGTCAGGAATGACCATAGGAGCCTTCACGTGCTGAGCTCCAGACAAGAGGGGCTTTGCGTTTTCCCCTCTCCTGGGCTCAGCCCCAGCAGGAGCAGGAACCATTTGTATTTTCAGCTCCATCGCAGCAAGTAAGTGGTTGTGGGGGAAAGCAAGCAGATTCTGATGGAAGAAAGCTGATTTGCCAATTATTTTCTATTACAATTAAATGCAATTTTCATAAGGCCAGGCATATACTGAAAAGATTCTGCAGGATCTTTTGACTGTGAAGGCTCTGGCCACAGGCTGTCAGCTGCCTGGATTTGTCTCTTCTATACTTTTTATTTTCACACATCAGCCTGCCCTTTCCAGACCAGAGGAAGGGAAGCACAGTCATTATCAATCAATATTTTATTTTAAACCATCACTGGGCACCAGAGGGCACATTTCTTGTCTGGTATGGAGAAATTCAATACACATCTTTGCTTCACACATCTGAAATCCTTCCCAGCTGGGAATGCTCCACACAGCTCTGCATCCCTCGTTATTTCATAGACATTAGCACTTCAGAAATCTCCAGTGCTTCCCTCACACCCCAGCTCCAAAATCAAGATCACAGGCAGTATTGACTCTGACTTTCCTTCAAGCCAACATCAGTGCAATTTGGCTGCCCCTTGACAGAAATGACATTAAACATCATGACTGTGTGTTTAAAAAATAGAAATAGGAAAGAGTTGCTGCTGGTGTTAAGTATTTCTCTGTACTACACAATCTACAAGAGGGAGAGAGGAAAACAAAGATAAATGGAGAAATGAGCCTGGGAAGTAAGAGTACGATATCAAAAACATGACACTGATTTCAAAAAGGAGCTTCTCCTATCAAAGGTGACCTTGTAAAACACCTTTGTGGTGCTCTGCGTTTCCTTTTCTTAATGGTTTCAGATCAAACCTACCCCATTCACAAGTCAAATCATGCTCTCTTCCCGTAAGTGCTGCTCCCAAAATAACTTGGATTCAGGAGGTCAAATAGGATTTTACTTATTGCTGACAAAATAGATTAATTGAGGATTTTAAAAGCAGCCTAATTCTTGTTGACAGACAATGGTACTTGTCTACTTAACTCCCTTAGGCTTCTTTAGACGTTTCAGTTCAAAACTTCTACAATTAACTTGTGGTTTGGGGCAGTTAGTCATAGGTAGATTAAAGAAGATCTGCATTTCAGGAACTGCTGAACGTCCACATTCTCAGCAGCTAAAATCCCCACAGAGGCTCCACATTTGGATATTTTTCTAACTTCCTCACTGTCAAACAAGACCAGGATCTTGCCGCAATAGTGCATTGCTCCAGTTAAGGGAAAAACAACCCAGCCCATAAAACCTGACTTTCACTGTGGGCCTGACTCTCCTCTTAAGGATGTGAAATCACTTGTAGGGTAAAAGGGAAATGAGAGCAAAATGTACCTCTAACCTAGACTCCAGATTGTCAACACAAATCTCTTGAGGAAGAAATTACAAGCTGCTAAAGGGAGGGAGAACAAGCACAGACCGGATAAACTATTCAAAGGTTTATTGGACCAAACAAAGGCAATTTTTACAGATTCAAGCCACTAGAATTACAGTCCTTTGTATAAGAGCCACCATCAGATACAAAACAAACAAAACAAACAAAAGTAAAAAATACTCAGACAGCCATTTGGGTTGAAGAAATAGTTTGACTCGCTGCCACTAGCAAAAAATCCGGACTCAGCTATAGGCTTTGCTTGATGTACATATTGCCATGTAACTTAAATGCAATGTATATAAGGCATTCTTTGCATAGTTGGGTGCTTGGGACACAGAGTCAGCCACCAAGGGGAGACTGGGCGGCTGAACCAGTGAGGAAGATGAAGCAGAGGGTCCTGATATGTCTAAATTCATCTGCAAACCACTACACGGGCTAGCGGTTGTTGGCTGGGGCAGCCCACCCTCTCCTAAAGATGAAGCCTCCTGCTGTTCTTTGAGCCCTTTTATTACGAGTTGGCCAAGCTTAGGGGCTGGAAAGGGCAACCAAGTACAAGGTTTCAAGTATTGTCTGCATAGGAATTCAGAAGGAAAAAAAAAAAAAAAAGCAGCTTGCTGGGTTTCTGATATGTTTGAAGCTTTAGCCAAGAGGCAGTTGTCCTGCAGGGAGAGCAAGAAGCTCTGAAGGACACATCTCCACCCAGCCTGGAATTTCTACAGTAGCACTAGAGGACTTGACTCCTCTTGCCACGGGGATACATCTTGCAAATCAGCCCAGCCGGCCCAATGTGAAACCTGCTCTCCCTGAAGCAGGTCTATATCCAGCCAAATTTATCTCCTATATGTGACGGGGTTGAGAGTCACTGAGCTCTGGGCTCCAGTGGAGAAACCACAGGGCTAGCAAAAGAAGAGGGCAGTGGAACAGCAAGAGGCAGAGGAAAGGATAGGGTGTCTCTTTCAGGACCCCACAATCTCATCCTGAGCCAGAGGGAGCCTGTGATACTGTTGCTACCTCCTCAGGTTCCTGCCATTGGGAGCTGGACCATGGAAAAGTGTGAATCCAGATAAGAACAGTGGCCAAAGTGTGGTCTCCAAAACCTCCACCACAGGCAGAACAGCTAAACTATCAGTCCTCATCGCTTCTCGAGTCTTCCCTCTACCTAAAGGATCATTTCTCTGCTAAAATAGCTACAGAAGCAAGATTAGAGCCATTCCGGCTACAATCTGCCACCCCTCACTTTGATCCCACTTTGTCCCTCCACCCCTCAGAATACAACAGTGCTAGACAACGTTTGAAATCGTAGGCAGTTCCCACCCAACAACAAAGAGGAGTTTGGCCCTGGGAAGAAATGGGTTGATCATTTGGTATAAGGTTCAGGTAGGTCTGAGAGAACAGCCGTGATCACCCACCCTGCTAAAGAAACACAGGTTTCACAGCAGGGCTATACATGGTGATGGATACAACTAATAGACTTGCTGCATATTTGGGTGTCAAATATGGGCTCTGTTTGGGGGAGGGAGAAGAAGATTTGACTCCAGTCCCCCCCACAAACACAACTCAAGTCACTGCTTGGAACCAGCCCCAGTCCGTGGAGGCACAACAGGATCTCCTCAAACTTGATACCACAGGAGTTTTGCAGAACTCAACTTCAGATCAAGAGGGGGGGGTCCCAAGTTTTGAGGGTTTATGGATTTCTCTTATGGGTGTGTTTGGTTGGTTTTGGTATTTCTCTCAAGCCTGTAAAGATGCCAAGGGATGCCTTTAGGAGGAGGCTAGGGACAACTTCATATAGTCTTCAGTTCTGCAAAGAGAAACAGGGAGAGAAGAAGAAAAATAATTTCAGTCATTTCACCCCTCAGGTTTGGTTCATTATTATTCACATAAATGAGCAGGGGAAAACTCATTGTGGGAGGGAAAGACAAGGCAGCTTCCCATATCGGGGCAGAATAAGCCGCCGCTTGCCAACCTCATGCCTCTAAGGAGAACTTTTGCTTCATCAACTGCAGCAAGATAGTCTGAGCCCGGACAAAGAGGTGTAAATCCTCTCACCTGGTACCAAACTGAAATCACAGCCCTTCTGCCCCACCAAGGAGAGCTGGGGAGACCCAGCTAATTGGCAGCCTTCAATAGCTCCAGAGGTGATTGCAGTGCAGAACCTCCTTGGGCTTCCAGCCTACCAGTCTGGTGCAGTTTCCACCTCCCACCTGCAGGCAGACAACCCAGGCCCAAGCACAGATTTCACTGGACATTGACCCTGAACTGGCTGACCTTTCCAAATCTTCCTACAGATATGTCTGTTCCTGTCTTTTTCCCTACTTCCCTATCCTCAGGGCTTCTTATCAATGATAAGCTCTCCCAATGTCCCAGGAAAGCAGGGTGAGATGATTAAACCTATTTTATGGATGGGCACATCTAGGCACTCCCAGAGGTTTGGCAGCATATTTTTAGCACTGCCAGGGCTAAAAAATTGCCCGTCTGTTCTCAGCTTGCACACTTCAGATGCTCTGGCTGCTCCAGCATCTCTCATGGCCATCCAAAAGCCTGCCAACAGGTAGGACAGCTTCCTAAGGACACAGAGACCTGCATTAATGCAGAGGGAAGCCACAATACACATCACCTGAGTGCTTTAAAACACGTGCAGATGCACCCGGGAAGCATAATTCTCCTTGACTGCAACAGGATTCACGGTCCCTAACACTTGAGCCCCATGTGAAAGACATCTGCTCACAACTGGACTCAAAGCAGATAACACAGGCACTGGGCAGCCCCATCCGTGGCGGGTTTGGGAATCTACAGTGGCTATAGCACAAAGTCATATTATGGCCTCATTCCTTGGTTACCACTCTGCAAAGGTTCCCCTTCCCAGTGGCCTCGCAAGTATCCAGATCCTGGATGGGAAACACAAGGTGAAGCGTCACGCGGGACAGGGTTACTCGAGCAACGCCAAGGAGGCTCAGTGGCCGACCAAAGAACAGAAATTCTCTGGAGTGGATAATCGCTCTGCGGGATTCACAGAGCTGAGGACCGGATCATCCCGCTCAAGCCACGCAGCCATAATCAGATTTCATGCGTGAGAGTATAAGCTCGTTGCCACGGGGGCCCAGGAGGAGAGCTCCGCTCCAGGAGGCTGCTGTCTGAGCAAGGAGGGATGCAAGAAGTCAGGGAGGGCACATGGGAATCGGTTGCAGCTTGCAGCCCTTCCGTGGGGATACTCACCTCCAGGGCAAGGCCAGGAGAGTGGAGGTGACACATTTTAAACCAAGCGTGAACTTACTGGAAGATGCCTTTCAGAGAAATAAATTCCCCATCTGCGCAGCAGGGTCACTCCCCTTGTGCTCCTGGACGATGCTGTGAGGGGGATTAGACTAAAGAGCACAAGGCAGTCAATCACTAGGGACTCTGGGTCCATATAAACACCCCCAGGCTGGGGCCATATAAACACTCCAGCACTGGCAAGGACACATGCTACCAGGAAGCCTGAAAGACCTAATTATCTCAGGATTGAGGCAGAGGGCTGCAAGCCACTGCTATGCTTAGCTTGTTCCTCCCTTCCTTCACTTTGGACTATGAAATCAGCCTGGTCAGAGTGCTTTCTTCCTGCGGCACGTGAATCAAATCAGTTCAGGATCTTCTTTCCTGGAGACCCACATCCTCTTGAGTGATATAGATTATCCAGATATCTCTGCTCTGGCTCCAGCTGAGGTCCAGGTCAGTAGCTAACATAAAATGATGTCCAGCTGACAAAACAAATGAGGAAGAGCCAGAGAACAACAACACCTGCTCTTCCCTGGAGTTACGAGGGAGACTCAGGCACCGAAGGTCTTGGAAGACCATGTTTCATGCTGGGCTATGGAGGATCGGAAAGCCAACATCTCTGTCAGAGGACTGAGAGGCAGTTGGGGGCCATAAAAGTGCCTTCAGGCCCTTTCCACCAGCTATCTCAGTACCCTGAGACACCATGTCTAGACCCTTGGATATCATCTCTCAACTGGCAGCTGAAGACTGAGCTCTGCAGGAGCCTCCTTCCTGAGGATACAGCAACATGGCAGGAAGGTGAAGACCACTGATCCAAGAAGCATGAGGTAACAGGCCTCGCAAGAACAGTAGTTCGGATTGCAGTTTCTCCATCCTCTGTTTCACAGTGGTCCCCCTCCAGTGTGGACAGAAATGGGATGTCCCTCTGATGGCCTCAAAAGCAACCTCCTCACTCCAACTTCGCGATGGCATCAGCAGAAGGGCAGGAGCTTCCTGCCTTTGAAAGCAAAGGTGTCCCAGCAGTGACAAGTGGGGTAGACAGGTAGAATTCCCATGTATATCTGTCCCTCACACATGCACGATCCATAGCAGGACATCAGGAAATCTTGTAGCTCATCCATCGACCACAGATTTCGAAGGAGAACTGGCACACTTCCAGGAGAAGATCCTAGAGCATCTTGCTATATGGTTATGCCTTTTCAGAAACTGTTTCTCTCAGGAAGCTGATTTTCAGAAGTGCAGAGCATTCCCAGCGCCTTGCCTGGCACAGGGAGGTTCCTGGGAACATCAGTTCTTGGGTCTGAAATCCAGGCAAAGATGGCAGATAGCAACTTAACTGCAGACTCTCTTCACTCCAGACAGGCTAGGATTGACCCTTGGGGATCAAGAGCAGCAAGGAAAGGCTCTGGGAGCTGGGCAGAGTTGCTAAGCTCTCTGCAGGCAGCTCCCTTCCATGTCATTTCTTGCCCTTTTCTTTACCCTTGGGATAGCTGCCATCTCTTTTTTGGTAGTGATCATAATGCAGTCTTGCCCAGGATCTGTGTATTGCAGGAAGAATTTGACAAAGGACATGTTAAATGTAAATGTTCCCTGTGGTCCTAAAAGTGTGGGCCATTGGCTTCAGCCAATAGGTAAAATACAGAGAGAGGACTTAAATGCAGAGGAGGGAAAGACAGAGCTTAAGAAAGAGAAGAGCAAGGACAGTGAAAGTGCCAAAGGGAGCTTTTATCAACGCAAATCCAAAGTTCCTCCTGTGAGACAGAAAAGTCAAAAGGTGCCTATGATTTTGGGGATATACCTATTGCTGCTCAGGAGAACTAGGAAAGTGGTCAAGGTTGCCAGAACCTACATGACTTAGGAGCACAAGCCCCAACACCTTTGGTGCCTGCCCATCAGGATAGCGGTACCTGAGGCACGTCTGGGCTGGACACTGTGCTGCCAGCCACCCGCCAAGCTGAACTTCCCCACCGTGGCTTCAAAGGAGAGCATGGCAAAAGCCCCCCACATTTCCCAGCCATGGCAGCTACATCCACAAAAGTCATAGCACAGCCAGGAAAGTGGTTCAAGCTTTCTGCAGGCTCAGCTGAGCTGAGAAACTGTGATTTTCTCCTTCCATCCAGTGTCTATCCCCTCATGACACTCCTGAAAATCCCCCAATCCAGCCAATGCCATTGGGGGAAGCTGTGGACAAGCCAACCTGCACTTTCTTCTGTCCCTTGGTGCTTGTGGTCCAGCTCACTACCATTCACTCACAGCTTGGTGCTCTGTCCAAATTCCCTGCAGTCCTCGGTGTCTCCTGGCCGTGGGGAAAGGGCGAGAGAGCCAGTCCCAGGCTCCCAGAGAGGAGCACACAGAGAACGGCAAGCTGCCCATGCCGCAGGAATTAAGCAGAAGCAGATGAAGAAAAATTGCAAGCACTGGGTGAGGAAGACATGGAGAAGCAGCCACAAGCTGGGACAATTCAGGACCTGAGCCAAAAGTAAAACACTGGGAGCTTGAAGTGGATTTGTCAGAGGTTCATGCCCCGCAAAGGCTACTGGGGAGCTTGCAAAAATTTCCCCTCTAGGAGGGCAGAGTTGCTTACAGAGAAGGAATGGGAAGGGGCTTCCTGGCCACCCTTCCCTTGCATCTCCAAGGTAGGCATCCTTATTGCTCTGAGGTTAAAGCTGCTGGGGACTCATGACTGTCAGACACTCTATAAACAGGGCCAGAGCTCAACTCCACCAACATCTTATGGCTCAGAGGACATTTTTCCTGGGACATGGTAGAGGCAGTGCCAGACCAACGGGAAAGTCGCTCCTCACAAGAGCAGAGCTTCACACCTACGTCAGGGTGAGGAAAGCTCAATGGGGACCCCAGACATAACAGTGGTCACCAGACACTCCTCCTCCACATCTGTCCTCTGAAAGATGGATGGTGGATGGACTGGCTGCTTTGCAGCTGATGGCAGCACTGCATGTGGTTGGTGCTGTCCCCATAGCTGGTGGCCGCAATGAAGCGGTGGCCAGCCTGACCTGGAGAACCCCCTGGTCCTGGTCTTTGGGGTCCTTGCTGCTACTCCTCCTCCCTTGGTCCAGGACAACTATCGTGCTGCAGAAGATGAAAAGCAAACAAATAAAAAAGCCCAAAGGAAGCCCAAACTTACCAGCTTCCCTCATCCAAAAGAAGCACCATGCTGGACAGGACAGGACAGCAAAGCTGCTGGGTTGTGGGTGAGCAGCAGGGAAAGAAGGAGAAAGAGACCCAGAGCCCATGCTACACACAGGGGAGAGCAAGCAAGCGAGCCAGGGGTATGTGATGATGATGCAGGGGGTGGACAAGGATGGATGCCAATGAAGAGCTCTCCCAAAATGCAACCACCCCCAGCCCAATCCATCCAGTTATTTTTAGAGTGCTAGTAGTGGAAGTGTTTGAAATAGGTCAAAGTCTGTCAACGTGGTCACTAAACCCATGCAGCTGTTTCCTGCCCTCGTGCGCTCCAGAGTCCTCAGTTCAAGCATTTTATAGTTCAAAACTGAATTTCAGCAGGATTCTCCGTAAAGCACAGCTGTGTCCCCAGTCTGATCTGGAATGTCTGGCAGAGCAGGGAAAGGTCTCTTCTCTCTGCTTTTTCCTGGAGCCAGGGGCACTCTGGGGCACCCTGCCTTGCTGAAAATCCAGGATCAGGCCAGGGTTTATCCAGATGCCTTGTAACCAAGATATTCTTGTGAGCCCAGCTGCAGAGAAACCATTACTAAACTACAGCCAAGAAAAGAACTGGGCTGAGATCTACACGCAGCCCATTTTCTTGCATGAATTCCAATTTGCAATTGAGCCCTAGGTTTAAGTCTAACCTAGATTCAAGCACTGTTTCCTAAGCCCATGCAAGGCTGACCAGGAGAAGAGACGAGAGGACTGGGAGTCAGGAAGAGAATTTGCTTCTGAATTGGATCAACGGACTATGGGAACCAAGCCCATTAGCCCAGGGAACTGTCCTTTTTCTCTGTCTTACAGAAGCTGGACTGTGGTCTGGGGTATCACCTCGTCCCTTAGTCCACTGTCTCCATCCCACGAAGGGGCGTGCAAACAACAGAGCGTCTCTGAACAATTTGATGCCATTTGCTGGACCCTGAATGGGTCTGGGAGGGTGACGAGACCCTCAGCATCGCCAGCTGCTGGGCAGAGATTTCTTCCTCTCGTACTCACCCCATGAGGGCTCAGCAGCTTTCCTGACCTTTTTCCCTGACTCTTCCTTTCCACTCCACTCCCAGCACCAGTTAGGATATGCAAAACCACAAGCTTTACACCCAAGCATGCATGCAGCAAACATTGCTCCCTGCCTAGTGCTGCAGCCCACGCAGGAATGAGAAGCATCTTGGCAGCTTCGTGGTGGCCAGGGAAGGTGAACGTTCAAGAAACACAGCTGAGGGCCCCTTCTCTCACTCCAGAGATTCACCCCCATCTCCTGCCCACAGGGATCCTTCTGGCTTTCCGCCCCCACCTCTTCCTAAACCACAGAAATAAGAGAGAGGACAGAGAGACGAGACCTTTCCAGAGGCTGTTACACAGCACCATCTCTCCTTTCTCCAGCCAACACACCCTGGGAAGTGTGGCGAGCACAGACTGCAGGCAGCTTGACCCCTTGGCATCACCAAGGCCATCCAAGACATGGCCAGGACCCACTCTGCTCCATGGAAAGAAAGATCTGAAAGCAAAGGCCCAAGAGAATCACTTCTCAGTTGCTTTTTCTCTAGTAAAAGTGCAGCCTTGTTGCAGTTGCCTTGACTTGAGAAAGTCCCAATCATTTCCCCTCCTAATTAAAACAAACAAACCACTGACCACTTTCAAATCTCGAGGGAGGCTTGAAAAGCAGATGGCAGAGACCACCTCAGTCTATCCACGTGAGCCAGGTCTTGCAGGCCTCCCGAGGAGCCCTTCCAGCTCTTCCCCCATGTGCACAGAGGTGCCCCCGGCAGCGCCGCGTCGCTCGGGGACCAGCCGTTACAGACTGCCATCTCCTCCTGGCCAGCCGAGACAAGCTGTAGTGCTCCAAGTCACACTTGTCAGCCCGAGATGGTGCTTTACAGATGGCAATGGATGGCCAAAACCTCAGGTGCAGAGCACAGGATTTGGGAAAGCTGCCGTGCTGGCTTGACTAAAGGCTGCATCCTTCCCCTGCACTCTTCCTCTTCCTGCCCAGGCTATTTTTCTCCCCCAAGGGAGCAAACACTACGTGCTTCTGTTCTAAAACTACTAGTGATCTACCAGGTGTGATTACGCATAGAGACCAGCCAAGCTGATACACTGACCAGATACAGTTCCTGCCCTTCTCCCTTACTGAGAAGTCCCTCTATTCTTTAAGACTCAAATAACCAGAGGCAGGAAGTTGCATCACTCAGTGAAGGTCACATTCCTTCCCCTTTTAAGCCAGATTTAGCACCAGTTAGAAGCCACAAGCTCTCAACAAATGGTAGCCAAGACAACCACAATGTTTGGAGTGATGTGGATTAGAGTTGAATGTCATTCTCCTGCCTGCCTGTCCACTCCTGTCTCAAGTCCTATAGATCTTCCTGGAAAAAGCAAGTAAATCAGCAGCACTTCCAAAATCAGTAGTCCTCAGATTAAGAGCTGTGGACTAGTGACAACAAGCATGATCAGAGGTAGCCCCAGGGGAGCTGGAGGGCTCCCTTGAACTTTTGGGCATGTTGTTTCCAACAACTATCATCTGCTGATCCAGGGGAACACTGGAGTGCCAGGCTAGGAGCAAACACAAAGCCGGTCTCTGGGCTTAGGCTACTCCTGTCAGGAGGACTAACTCCTATCAGCTCACTCCGTGGCCCCAGTTTTCCAAATCAGGGAATCAAAATGCTCTTGGCAATGTCTAACTTGAGGCAGAGGTGAGTGTACAAACGTGTGAGACCCTGCCCCCCCCCCCGGCCTTTTGGAGTGCTCGTGGAAAGGGAGATGCAGGGGAGCAGATTCATTAATCTGTTATGAGGAGGGAGGGAGGTTGTGAAGGAGGGACAGGTGGTGAACAGCAGCTCAGAAAGATGCCCTCCCCCAGGAAAAGAAACCGGAAAGCAAAAGACACATTAGCAGATGTTATCAGTGGTACTACTACTTCTAAGAAACGTCACGTCCTTACCAAAAAGATTTGCAAGAATGTTTGTGGCCGAGGACCTAAGGTACTTGCTACAGAGATGTGAGATCAGAGGTCAGCTCAATCCTGCAACATAAAGGTGGCAAACCTGGGTCACAGCAGAACGGCAGCGCGGGCGGCTTGCAGGAGAGCATGGAGTCAGGGAGAGGAAGAGGAGCGCAGAGGGAGGAAGGTGCAGGACAGAGCTCAGCTCACCCATCGAGCATCTTACCTGGCAGCAGCCCTGCCACCTGTCACCACCTCTCCGGCCTGCAAGGAAAAGTTGCTGATGCCATAGGAAGGGGTTGAGGAAGGGGGAATAAGCCAGCAATAAAGCAAGTCCAAAAAAAAAAAAAAAAAAATCCACAAAGCTGTCTTAAAGAAACAAACAACACGAATATGGAACAGAGACAAGAAAATAAGGGAATAGTAGGGAAAAAAAAAAGCCTGCCAATGGCCCCTAGCCACAGAAGGTTGCTGAGCGGCTCAGAAGGGACCCCAAGGCCAATGCGCTGCCCAGGAGTCCTAAGCAGTCGCACCCCGGCACCACTCCAGCCTGACGTGAGCCTGGGAGGTCCCGCCAGCCAGGCCCAGCCTACAGCCCGGAGCACGAGATCCCAGTGCCACTGCTGCCCATCACCGACGTCCCGCCAGTGTCCCCAGGCCGAAGGCAGGAGCATTTGTTGCCACAGAGGAATCCACCTGAGGCCCTGCAGCACTCCTGGCCTGGGGGAAGCCACCAGGGTAAAAGAGCTGGTCTGACCCTGATTCCAGGTAGATTTTTGTATCAGTGCTTAACAGGATCCAAAAAAAGTAATCTCCATTGAGCCCTGTGGGTTTCTTTCACATTCACTCAGTTCACTGCGCTGCCACCTTCCTTGAGTGAAAACACAACAAAGCTAACAGACATGCTCAGTGTTCCTCAGCTTAGGGACTTCAGGTACAATAAAGATATAACCAAAGGAAGACAGCAAACCACATCTTTCCTGGTGCTAGCAGTGAAGAGTCAACTCAGCAGCAATCAGATCTCCTTTCAACTGCTCACCCCAGAGCTCACAGCCCTTGCAAAGCTTTGCTCCTAGCCGTGCTACAAGGCAGACGAAGCCCAAGATCCCCGGTAGCTGGGAGCCTGGAAGCCAAGGGAGAAAGGGAAGCCACTGCTTGACGTAAAAATCATATGGTGCAAGGTGGAGAGAATGCCATGGGCTGCAGGACATCTGCTAACAGGGCAGGACATGGTAGGGCTTTTGCAACAAGGACAGGACAGTCTGGAATCTACTAGAGGGTGACAGGCTCATTTTCAGCTTCTTCATTCCTTCCAGATGGAGACCCTATCCTGAAATTACTGACTCCTTCCAAAAGGATTAGTTCAGAGGGGAAAAGCCACGGTGAAAGTCTTCCCTACTCAGCCTTGCAACTGCTCCACTAGCAAGAAAATCTGTCCTGGACTTAGGCATTAGTGCTGTACAACCCCTCTGGGTGAGATCAGGATGGGGCTGAAGGGGAAAGGGACTTCCTTTGCTCTGAGAAGCTCTCTTTTGGAAAGCTCTCTCCTGTCCAAGATCTGCTAGTGAACACCCACATCTCCCATGTTTTGTGCTCACAGGAATTCAGCTGCCTCCCGCGCTGCCCTTGCATGCGGCAAGTGCCATTAGCCCAGCCTCCAACACCCGATAGCCCGACGCACAGGGGCCTTGGAGCAAGGATGCCTAGCAAGAGAGCACCTGATCCAGGGGCGCGATACAATCCCTCTGCCCTTGCCCTCACCCTGCTCCACTCAAATTTCTTTTTCGACTGTGGTAGACCTTGAGATCATGTGGGTTGCCATGGTATCACAGGCCACAAATTTCCTCAAATCATGTCAGAAGGTGGTCACCCTTGGGGGCAGAATCAGGTCCCTCAGCCTTTCTGCAGGGACAGTGAGGGCGGGAACAGCTCCTGCTTGCAGCTACCCCAAGGAGCAAAGTTGTCTCCAAAGCAGGGGAGCTGGAGGCACCTCCTAGACTTGCCTTGAGTCTCTGCTGGGAAATCAGCTCCTGCAGCTCTCTCAAAAGGAAAAAGGTAGGAGCCACTCCTGTATGCTAGGGAATAGCCTGGCACAAGCCCATATGTAGGGCAAAGCCCTCCTCTGTAGGGTCTGATGTCTCGGGTTCAGCATGGATACATGGGCTGAAGGACCCTCTCCGCACACAGCGCAGAGCCCGCGCTGCCGGGACAAGGGGGGCCCTGCACACTGCCAGTCCTGACCAGTTTGGAAAAGGCTTTGCAGCTCACGGTGCAAGGCTGGAGTTGATTTTCCTTGTATAGGCTGGGCAGTGGGAATTCCTGAGTTAGAAAGTTGGTCTTTGGTAACAGGGCAGGCACTTCCTGCAGGCAGGGTTCAAGCTCTGCATTAAACTTTAGCAATTTCTCAGCAAATAAGTGGAAATGGATCATTTTCTTTCTTTGCCAGGTAAACACTACAGCATAACCTCACCATCAGCTGCACCAAGAAGGCAGCCCTGGGTACGGACTTCCCCATTCTTCCCAAGTTGCAGGGAACTCTGAAGCTCTACAGTCACTTTGTTCTGGTATTGCTGAGCTATACCTTCATCCTCAGTTTGGAGGCCATCCGTGATGTAAAGGGAGAGCAAGAGCTAAGAGGTCCTCAAAAGATGTGCTATGGGATTGAGGGAACACATCAGCTGGGAAATTTGGTCTAAGCATCCAGAGAAGGATTTTGAAGAGCTCCAGAGGAATCTAGAGCCACCGTCTCTCCATCTCCTAAATCAGCATCTCTTCTATTCATTCTCACGTCTTCCTGGGTAGGAGAGGACTGGACTCAATGTGTGATGAGTTACTGAGTCAAGTCTCCAATGTAATTTGGGGGGAGAGAGGTCTGAACTCCCCCTAGTTGCTTCAAGAGGAGGCCAGCACGATGGTGTGGGGCAAGAAACAAAAGGAAACTCAACCTACCTTTGTTCTTCCTCAAGTTCTTCTTTGGTCATCATTGACTTGTACTGGTTTCCCCTCAGCTTTCCAGGACTGTACTTAAAGGAGAACGTCTCATTTGCAGCTGGAGAGGGAGAAAGAGAGGGAGGGACAGAGAGGAGCAGGAGATACATGAGCCAGGGAGCATTGCAGAGCAATGGCAAACAGCAGTGGACTTGCTCCCCTGAGCCCTCCTCCCGAGCATGCACCCAGATGCTACATTGTCCCAGCAGACTCGGTCACATTTGGCTCCAGAGTCTCCTGGACACCAAGGCAGTTGCTGGTTGGAGAGGACAGCGGGAATCTTGGCTGCAGCTCGCACTGGAAACCCCCAAGGCTGCAGAATTTTTACCACGATGTGATGATTGCTATGCACGACCAGCTCTCTTGGACACAGATATAAGTAAATCCTAAAGCACAGGAACCATATGCGATCGCTCCGCCTGGATTCAGAGCCTTGCAGGTCCATCTCGGCTTATCAAGACATGCTAATCCTGCCCTGATTAGCTTGCAGCATTTACTGCTTTTTTCCCTGCTCCAGAGCTGCATTCCTACTGCCTCCCCCTCCTCATCCAAGGGCCACTTCCCATGCCTTGGGGTCACAAATGGTGCTACAAGCAGAGCTGCCATTAGCTGCGCAGCCCCTGCCAGCTCCATCAACTCTCCCTGACCTTTCCAATCGCAGCCTTTGTCAAAGCTGGTAAAGAAAGGAGGTGGCCACGCTGCAGATCCCAAGGCTGCAAATAGAGCTGAGCCAAGGCCACCCTGACAGCACCAACCACAGCTGTGCCCAAACCTCCCTCTCTGTCACCAGCTGACAGATGTTAAGAGGAATGGGTCCCTTCTCCCAGGCCGGGTGCTCTGCTCCACGTTCCCAGCCACTCCAGACTCCTCAGCCTCCATCTTGTGCTAATTAGAGCGCTGAAGCTCACGGACTCTGAGCCAAAGCCGATCCTCTTCCAATCGGATTTTGTCACAGCACTATTTGCTTTTAAAAACCTCTCCTCTGGTTTATCTTCCTGCAAACGGGCAGGAAACAACAGGAGTGGAGGTCAGCCCAAAGGGCAGCCCAGGAAGAGCGGATATTTTGAGTTGTTGCCTTCACTGGTTATCTGTGAGCTCTTTATCTGTGCACCTTTATCTCCCAAGGACTGCAGGACTGAGCTGCCTCACAACCAGCCATCTCACGTTGCTGTTTCCACATCTACATCAAAACATCTGCTGTTTCCACGGTCTCTGGGGCTGAGGAGCCCAGCGGCTACTTCTAAGGGTTCCTCCAAAGGCAAGCTGTCCCCTGCTATCTGCATATACCCAAACAGCTGTTTGTTATGCACAAATGAAATGTCTGAAGTGATACCGCCAGGCACCAGCAAGACCCCAAAGGTGCGTTTTGTGTCAGGAGAGAAAGCCCCAGCTTGTATAGAACTTATGGAGCCATCCTCTGTCCCAAACCACCCGAGAAGCCGCTTCTAGTCCACACCAGGGCTATTGCAGACCCGCACGCGTGGATGTCTTTCCTGCCTTGGTGGCACGGAGGCTTAGGTGGCAGTCGTGGGGAGGTGACAGGTCTACCCTAAGGAAAACACACCACAGCCTCTCTCATTCTCTCTTTCACACACCTAGACAGACTCAGCACCAGTTACTTCCCTTTCTTCCCCACACCATCCTTAAGGATTTCATCTCCACCCTCCAGGGTCAACTGCTTCATTTGGAGACTTCTCCAGCCCCACACTCACTCATGTAGAGCTGCACCCAAAACTTTGCAGAGCTGGGGCATTCCCATGCAATTGGCACGCCGGAGCCTCATTTTGTAAACCTGAGATCTGGAAAACAAGTTGCAAAGGCTGCCCAGGCAGGTAGGGGACTGGGCATCCCAGGCGCTGCCAGGGCACTGCTGGGGTCAGGGGAAGTGAGTCAAGGCACAGAGCACAACCGGGGTCCAGCCTGACACGATGCTCACGGGTTGCGAGCTGCTAAGACTGGAGGTTTCACAGAAACCTGCAGATAACAACATTTCCTCCCTCCTCCTTTACATCTCCCATACATCACTGCTCCTGGAGAGATTTCCTGTGAAGTCCAAATGGATTAGTCTGGACCCAAAGCATTTCTCTAATCCTAAAACATTGTCTGGCCTCCTAAGGAAATGCAAGGCTAACCCTTTCCCCAGCGCCTTTCCAAGCATCCGAACACAAGCCCTGAACACGCTGTGCAACCATATCCTACTTCCCTCAGTGGAAAACCCCTGCACGGGGACCCAACAACAAGTCTAGACAGCTGGAAACAAGCAGCGACTTTGCGGCTTATCAGCCCCTCGGGTGACCATAGAAATGCACTGAGAGAAAATCCAGTCGGCTGCTGCTTCAGGAGATATTTAGAGGCGAAAAAAATAAAAAAAAAGAGGGTGTAGCATCCTGTTGCTTACCCTGATGCAGACCAGGAGACATTTTATTACCTCTGTATAGCTTTCCTGATTTTCAAGGACAATCAAGATTGTTTCCCTCCCATGTTTTTCTGCCAAGTCAATCAAGATTTGGGATTTGGCCTGCCCAAAAAAGGGCAGTGTAATTGCCACCCTACCAGAAAAGACTTAAGGGAGGAGGGCAGAGAGGAGGCGGCCGCCTCGCTGCCCACGGACTGCGGTTAGCAGGGAGCCAGCACGCGGCTTCCAAAACCGCTGGCTGTTTATGGAGCTCAGGAACTCTCGTCGTGGCCTGAAAACAAACGGAAAACGGGAGGCGGGATTTTCACGTGGGCTACAGAAGCACTGCAGAAGTATGAGGTGACCTACTTACTGCGAGCCCCAGCGAGCTGATATTAAATAAAACATTTGTCTTTCGCCTTCCTGCCTTGCATTGCAAGTGCCTGACCCCGGGCTGGCGAGGTAACGTGGCGCAGGCAGCAGCTCGCGGCGGGAAGCCCTTCGGGGCTCCTTTCTGCCCGCGCGCTCGCTCCTGGCCGCGCTGCAGATACCTGGCACCCCCACACCTGCCGCCTAAGCGTCGGTGCCCCCGAGGCGGGGGAAGGCCCAGGGCGCCTGGGCTCCGCTCCTGACGCACCGGGTGAGCACCGAGACCTCTGCTCGGGCAGGGGACCTCGGCAGATGCAAAGCTGCTGGTGGCCACAGGTCCCTGTGGGGTGAGGACCTAAGGGACGCGTAGGAGACGTGCTAGAGAAAGGACAGAGCTGGCCCCCTCGCACACCCAGACTGAGCGTTTTATCCCACGGAAACACCTAAGAAACGCCCTAAATATCGTGGGAGAGGAGTCGGTCCGCAGCAGACGCCCTGGAGGCCTCCGGGCAGGCCGTGGCCGCGGCCAAGGCGGTTGCCTCACCCCGCGGCCCGGCGCGAGGGCGGCGCAGAGCGGCGCTGGGGCGCATGCCGGGCCCGGCGGTGCCGGCAGCGGCTCCTCCCGCGCACCCCCTGCCCCTCACTCGCGGCTCCGAAACGCTCCGGGGCCCGCGGGCTGCTCCGGGATTAAGGTTTGCTTCTGGGCAGCATTAGGCGTAATCCTGCTGAGCCGGGGATTGCCGCGGGAGCCCTAGGAAGGGCGGGCGGAAAGTGGGGCAAGGAAGGGGGATCGTCCCCACCCGGGCCCCATGTCCCCGCATGGGTGTCCCCGTGTCCCTGAGGCCGCTCGGGATGGAGAAGCCTCTGCGGCCACGTTCTCGCTTGTCACCATCTGCTTCATTCCCTGACAGACCCACTTGTCACCCCAATTAGTCAATTAATCATTTTCCAATCGAGTAATTGACTAATCAGTTAAACAGGGCTCTGGCTAAAGCCCCTGGAGATCCGCCTGGACGCCAGCAAGGAGCTTTTTGGGCAGTTTCTCCACGATGTGGAGCCAAAAGCCGTCCCTGCGGCCCAGGGACATCTGTGCAATGCGGCGGGGAGCACGAGGGGCTGCCTGGGGCAAGAGGGACAACTAAAACAGCAGCCGTTTTGTTCCCCGTTCCCCTTCTGCCGGGCTCTGCTTGCAAGAGCAGAGCGGCTGCATGGGGTCCCAGGGGTTGCATTTTCTCGTAGTTCCCTTTCGTTTTGGGACCTCGATCCCCTCCTCTCCAAGCACTCGGAGGCTTTAACCCGGCTGCATCCTCCCCGCAAGCCTGGCCCGCCACTCACCATCCTCATCCTCCGGCTCCTTCACCACCAGCTTCTCGTTTTCCGAATCTGGATCTTCCTCCTGGAGGGGGTTAAAAACAGGGCAGGGGTGAGGACAAGGGGCCCGAGGCGGCCGGAGCGGAGCGTCCCAGGGCACGTAGCGCCTTCCCTGCCCCTTCCAGGGACGGGGCGGACGGATGCGGGCGGGCGCCCATCTGCTTTCTTCTGCCTGCTTCCTGGTGGCTTTTGGGCCTGCTCGGGGCCTGAACTGGCCTCGTCCTTGGGGACTCCTCTGGAGGGGACTCAGTCTGTGAACTGCAAGGGATCTCCCCATCCCAACAGGAAATGAGAGGTTTTGCGGAGCATCCTGCTGGTTTAGGGCTGCGAGAGCAGCCGCAGGGAGCCGACTGCCCAGCCCAGCGTCCGCACGCGGCTCCTGGGCCAGCACATGTCGCCAGAGAGACCGTTCACGGAAAACAGGGAGGCAAAAGCTCCCAGTAAGGGCAAATCTTGTCCCTAGCCCCAGCTCTCCTGCTCCTCCGGGCTGCAGGTGCTGCCCAGCGTCCCCTGGTGCCCCGTGGTCCCACCCGGCCCAGGCAGCAGGGTGTGAGCACCTACGCACTCATGTCACCAAAGGAGTGTCAGCTCCTGCGCCCCTGGGCTGGGTCTGAAGCCACTTCCTCCAGCTGGGATGGACAACCCGTCGGGAAGGGGATTCACTGAGGACACAGCCAAGCTCTTGCCTCCATCCCCCTGCCCCCTCCTCTGCACCTTGGCCGTCACCTCTGCCATGGCAGGAGCAGCAATTAAACACCACCCTTTAAAGAAAAAAGAGCCAAACGGGCTAGGACATGACTGGGATGGCCTCCTATAAGCTGCAAGACGCCTTATCAGGCCCCGATCCCCAGCAGGACGTGCGGAGGAAGCGGCGCGGACGGCAGGCGAGGAGCACTGCGCTCTGTGACATAAGGGCGGGCGGGCGTCCCGGCCCCGCCGTGGCGCTGTGCACGCGGTGCAGCCGCGAGGGAAAGAAGGCACCCACGCGGGGCCGCTGCTCCGAGGAGGCTGCGCGGCCGGTTCCCAGTGCGGCTCGTCCCTCCGGACACCCCGTTGCTCGCAGTGCTGGGTGACCAGTGCCCAAGTGGCCACTTTGTCACTGCAGGGCCAAGGAAAGCGCGTCAGAGCCGTGGGGAGGGGATGCTCGGCACATGGAGGGAACACCAGGACGGCACACGGGGGAGCCGCTTCCAGACACCTCCCACACCCAACACAGGCAGCTCCCTGGGCACAGCCGGTGCCGGCGGAGGAGGATACGTGGGCAGGGCCTGGGTACATCGTGTCTGCCTGGACTCGGTGCAAAACAGCAGTGGAGGGGAGCAGCCTCCCAGCACGCTCGCAAAAACACCCGGCGGGGACAAAGCCCACCAAAACCCTCCCGCGCACGGAGCCCGCGGTGCCTGCGCCCCTGCCAGCCAGCGCAGCGGGCAGAGCCACCCCGTGCGGAGCGTCGCCGCTCCGCCGGGACCCTGCCCCAATTTCAGGGCTACGGGGAGGGAGCAAAAAGCGCCGCAGGCCGGCGGGAAGGGAGCAGCCACGCGATTATCCGGGAGCATCTGGAGGAGCCCTGACGCGCCGCCCGGGCCAGCTGCCGCCGCAAACAGAGCGCTCTTTGCCGCGGGCTTCGCAGGGGGATGAGTGCGGAGCAGCTGTCCGGCCCCAAGGACACGCAGCCCCACAGCCGCGCTCCCAGCCTTGAGCTGGCTTGCGAGCGTGGCGGCCCCGGCTCGCTTGGCAGCAGCTCCCATGCCAGGGATGCTCCCATGGGAATAGCGCCTGGGCTCCAGCACTTGCCGAGGGCTCCCCAAAGCTCAGCATGGCCATGTCAGGCAACTGAGAACTGGCTAACTGGCCCTGCACCAAAGTCGGTTAGGAACCAGCTTGGAAGAACCGACCTCCCCAGGTGGCCCCGAGAAGCACCGTGAGCCCCAGTGCCCCGGCCCTCCTTCCAAAACCAGCACTTGCCACCGCCGGGTCCAGATCCAGCAACCTGGAATGTTAGCACAGCATCTGTCCTACCCTCTCGGCTTTGGAGCTTCAGCCTTTGCCAGATCATCAGAAATGTGTTTTTGCCCTTTGGTTTCCATGGCTCGCACCCGAGCCGCCTTCGTGCTCCTCAGACTGCAACCGCTGGAGCCGGGACAAGCAGGATGGGACATCCTGGGAAATTCCCGGCATGGGTGACGTTGGCCACAGGGGACCTCATTGGGCACTGATGTCCCCAGAAGACTGGGGTAGCTCAGACACATAAGCTCATTCCTGGCCCTCCAAAATCCCCAACTCTTGAGTTTGTGGCTATTGGGCAACAAAGTCCTGGGCCTTCGTTGCCAATCTCAGGAGGGATCTGGGGAGGCTGTCAGGCCGGTGTCCTCCCCTCTTTCCCCTGGTCAAAGGGACTGTCCTGGCATCTCTGGACAGGATGGGGAAAAACAACAGCCCCGCTCCAACACAGGGAACTGCAAAGGTGGGGGGAGAGAAAACTGGCTTGGAATAAACTCCCGGGCCCAGCGCGTTGCCATTTATGGCTGCACTTTCTCATCCAAGCCTGATGCAAGACTTTGCAAGAGAGGGAGACTACGGGGAAGGCAGACAGACAAAGGGCAAGCCAGAAAAAGAAAAGACGGGAGGAAAGGGGGAAGGAAGGAGTTTTTTTAAGGATATTTAAAAAAAAAAAAAAAAAAGTTGGGCAGAGTTTAGTGAAGCGAGGCAGCTGCTGGGCGGGCAGGTCCCTTTCACCCCGAGCCTGTTGTAGGTCCCACCATCCTCCCTGCAGCCAAAGCAGCAGCTGCTCTAAAACAAGAGCTGCTTTTCTGTGCGGAGATGGCGCTCCCGGCCTGGGGTGACGCCGCAGGACGGCTCTGGCAGGGCCGAAATCGCAGCGGTGACAACGGGCAGGCACCTGCTCCAGCCCCGGGGCAGCGCAGGAGCAGCCAGCTCCGCTCCAAGGCGGCAGCGCCTGCCAGGAGCCAATTAACAGCAGGCTAATTAGGCACCCTCCCGCCTCCAGCACCGGCCAGGGGAGGCGGGAGGCGTCTGAGGGCGGAGGCGCCCATTTCCTCCCAGGAACAGCCATGGCCTCGCTCCAGCTGGGGCACCTGGCCGAAGCCACCCTGGTGACATCGCCTGCCCACGTCGTCCCCTCCCTCCTCTGCTTCCTCGGGCACCCCATTCTCACCTGCCTTAGTTTCCTTCTGCACTGGTGCTGGGCAAGGCCATTCCTCCATCCCACTCCTCCCTGGCGCAAGGATCAGGATCCCTCCCAGAGACAGGACGCACAGGCTCCTTTTCCCTGCTCTGCTCCCAGCTCCTTGCACAGCCCAGGGCCGGAAGCTGCAAGCGCCTGTCCCTCCGGCTGCTAAGGGAGGCTGCAAAAGTCTTGGCACTTTCCCCGCGCGCCGCAGCGCGGAGCACCCAGGGATGCCGGGGAGCAGCGTGGATGCCCCCAGCGCTCGGCAAGCGCGTGCCGGCCACAGGCTCCGCCATTAGCATTTGGCTCCCCCACTTAACGGCTGCAGTGAATCCCTGACCCAGCCCCGCTCATTCCGTGCTGAGCAGACAAGAAGGAAAAATAATTATAGGAAATAAACAGAGATCCATGCTGGACACAGTCCTCTCTGCTCCCCGATGGACCCTGCCAGAGCAGCTCCGTGGATGGCTCTGGGAACCTCCGTGCTGAGTCACGCCAAGGACCGCATCTCGCGACAGAGCCAAGAGCAGCTCCATGGGACATATTTCCCAGGGATGTGCCCAGTAAAAGGGGGATGGAGGGGAAGCAACGAGGCACCTCCTGCTCCTTCATCCCCGTGCCTGCCTGGGGGGCAGCAGGATAACGTCACGCGAAGCCGCGGAGCTGCCCTGAGGGCGGCGCAGGCAGGGAGCAGACAGGAGTGTGGACTGGGACCAAAGGGAGGAGAGGAGAAATGGACTGAGATGAGGAGAAATCCCCTCGCAAGGAGCTTGTGATGGCGAGGCGGAGGGGCCCGGCGCCCCGCAGCGCTGCATGAGCTCCCTGCACTCCTGCTGGGAGCGCAGGGATGGAGCAGTCGGGCTCTGCTGAGCCGGCCTTGGTCCTGCAGCCCAGCGCAGGTCCCAGGGCCCTCCCGTTGGACTGAGACCACTGCAGCAATAAATGACACTGCAAAGGGATGGAGGTGGCCAGGACACTGCAGGGAGTGGAGCTGCTCTCTGGAAATGAAGCTGACAGCAAAGGGTTCGCTGGGACCAGGAACAAACTGAAGCGCAAGTCCTGGAGCAGAAGATGGGAGACACGGAAGAGCTGAGGTACCTGCCCATGAAGGCAGAGCCACATCCCCCCGCTCCGGATCTGGCTCCGAGCCCGCTCGGACTTGTTACGGAGCATCAGGATGCAGACAGGGGCTCCCAGCCTGCCGGGACCCACTCAAGGTTGTCCGCGAAGCCGGCAGGGATGCTCTCCGAACCAGAGGCCGTCCGTGTGCCCGTGCACTGCCCCGCAGCCAGGATGCGGATTATGAACATGGCTAATTATAGCCGACAGGCTGCCTGGCCGCAGGCCTGCGCTCCCGGCCTCAGACGTGCTGTCTGGACCTGCTAAGGATGCGTCTCTCCTGAGTCACCCTCCCCTTAGTCATGTCCCCCACCAGTACCAGGGGCAGCGCTGGGCAAAGCCACACGTGCAACGAGTTTGCGCTTCTCAGGATGTTCCTGAGCGTGGGGCGCAAGGTGTTTGGTGGGTCGCACAGGAGCAGAGCGGGCTCTTCCCACGGACTCTGGCTCAGCCTTTTATTTTTAAACAAGATACGGTGCTGGAGGAGGATTTACCGGGTGTTTATGGACAGCCAGGCCCCCACCAGCCCTCCCTAGTCCAGCCCGGAGGACTGAGCTGGGGATGAGGATCCTGCAGGGGTGTCAGTGCAGGGGGGACCTGGACCCTCTGCCCAGTGTGGGCCTAGAACCGGGGCTCAGCCAGTGCCAGCAAGGGGACCGTGCCATATCCCACAGGAAAGGAGTGCAGAAAACACCCTCCCTTCCACCTGGAGAAGGCACAAACCCCCCAGCTAGATTTCCAAGCTTGGGAGACTCCCACATGCACCAGCACCATTCCCTTAAATCCTCCCCAGCTGGATTGCACGAAGCGGGGGGGGGAGAAGCCCCGATCCTGCCAACCCCCGCAGCCGCGGGGCCCTTCTATGGGACTGGCCGTAGGTGGGGGCCGGGAAGGGTGTGAGGAGGTG
>VZSV01000112.1:2411991-2425638 GCA_013398735.1 Nothocercus julius | reverse complement strand
GCACATGGATCCCCCCCGCCGGGGTGCGCATGGATGTCCCCCCCACACCCCGGGCACGCTCAGGGCTTGGGGCGGCGCAAGGAAGCGCCGTCTGCGGCAGCGCGCTTGGGTAGGATGCGAACGTGCAGCCCGGGCAGGGCGATCCATGATCAGATGCCCACGGAGTTTTGCCCGACCTGAAGCATCCGAGCTGTGCAACGTGCGCATGTCACCCCCCGGCTGCCTCCTCCGTGCAGGTCCGGGTGGCACTGGGACACTGAGTGACTCCTTTGCACCTCGTTAGTCCTTGGCCAGGCCGTGCTGGAGCTGGTACCGTGCAAAGGAAGCCTTGCCTTGATGAGGAGCGATCCTGCACCAAGCCCCAGCACATTCCTCCCCTGTCCCTGGGAGCAGCAGTGACACTGATGGCACATGTGTGACCCGCCACAATGTGCCCGCTGCTTGAGACACAGCAGAACCTGCTCTTGCACTGGCTAAACAGGCACCAGGGACATTAGGGTGGCAAAAGAAGCTCCCTCACATTGCTGCTGGGGGGGTTAAAAAAGGGATGACCAAAGGCCATGAGAAGTTTTCGAGGAGCCAAACTTGGTTGTCATCAGGTCCGTGCAGAGCCCATCACCCGTGGACTCAATCCTTGAGCCACCATTAGCCACCATTTTGCAACGCGCTCTGAAATGAGAGGGTCAGAGTTGCTCCCGCTTACCTTTCCCCCATCCATGTGCAGGGAGCAGATGGGAGGATCTGCCCCAAAGCTGCCTGTGGGCAAAAGGCCTTGGAGGCAGCTCTGCGCATGGAGCTTTCCATCGACCGACTAAAAACAAAACACAAAGCCAGGATTAAATCCCCCAGGGCGGAGGAAGGAAGTGCAGCCATGATCCTCGCTGCGGTTTGTCTTTATTGGTAATCCTATCAAGCAGCCGATCGTTAGCGTATGGATCGTTGTATTCTTAGTAACAAGTGGCCACAGGGCTTAACTTCCCTTCTCCCAAGCAATTCTGCCTTTCCCAAGCCCCTGTTATCGGAACTACTCCAGAACTGAGCCCCAAGAAGGCAGAGACTCTTTAACAGAGGTTTGCTGCAACGTTACTCTTTTTATGAGGTATTTTTGGTCCTTTTTCTTCCTTTCCAGTCCAAAATCCATTCTTTAATTCAGCAAAGCTACCAGCTTCCAAAAGTTTGACTCACTAGATGAAAGTAATGGAAAAGCATGATGCATGCAACAGTCAGGAATGCTCCTGGATATAAATAGGTCTGGAATACATTGAGACTGGAATTCTGTGTGAAGCCATTTCTGGAAGCCACTTGCAGGGGGCACAAAGCTGTGCCCGCAGGCTGCCCGGCCAGGACGGTCTCATCTCACAGGCCGGGATGATCTTCGATTAGAAGCTGGCACGGGCTCCACGGTGCTTGGGAGGCAGATGGAGAGGTGGCAGCTAATCGGATTTGTGTGAATTCCTTCTGTTTTTAAGTAACCTTGGAGTTCAGGTGACCACCTGAAGCCACGAAGACACCCTCCCTCTTCCACCACATCACTTGGCTCTAACATCTCCTGCTAGGGACTGGGGGGCCCTTCTAACCCAGGGTTTGCCACCTCCAGCGGTCCCAGCGCGCCAGCCCAGCCCCATTGCCAGGGCCAGATGAGTTTTGTCGGTGCTAACGGCAATACTTAACTTTGTTGAGTCATTAACCCATCATTAACCGAGTGCAGAGGCTGAGCACCTCCATGTGCGCTTCCCAAGTGGGATTTATCACCTCCATACACTGCATGTGGCTCTAAAGCTTCTTCTGACACCGGGCTCACTGAAGGGAAGCCGAACAGGAGCTACGGCCGGAGACGATCACTGGGGCGTCCGACTTTGGACCTGCAATGATTCGCTATTGGGTTGCTGCAACCTACCGCCCTCCTGGGAGTCACGAGAGCTGCAGGGCTCAGACATCTCTGAAAAACACCCGTAGTCTAAAGAGCAACACCCAGGAGTGTCAAGGACACTTTTGCAAGAGCATGAACATCTGGTCTGAGTTAGTGACTTGGTGGCAGAACGAGCAACAAAGCTCTGCCCCCTCCGCCAGACCTGGGCTGAGAGCCTGGTTCAGCAGGACGTGCAGAACGTGCCTTAGGCTCAGCTGGTGCCCTGTGGCACCTTCCCATCCCCTCTGTGGCCCTCGGGTGGCAAACGGATGGATTAAACTTGCCCAGGTGCAGCAGGGTGTCCACAGGAAGGACAGATATCCGCATAGTTTCTCCCATCAACTTGCTCGTTGACACACGCTGCTGCCTCGGGGCGCCCGGGGCGGCGGATCCGCAGCAGGACGAGCACTGCAGCAGCTCCCTGTCGCCCCGCGGGCATCACGGGGAGGCTGCTGCTTCCCTCCCCTCCCCATGGGGCTCTGCTCAGCAACCTTGGGGCTGCGGAAGAGGGGCCAAGAGGCGGGTGGGTGACCCGCCTTGGCTCCCGTCCTCGCGGCAGGCTGAGGTTGGATGCCGGATGCTGCGGGGTGCGCGCGACGCCAAGGATCGAGCTGCCCCCTCTTGGGAGAGGAGCCGCTCTGCAGCGGCCACCGAGGAGCGGGGCCCGGCCAAGGGCTGCAGCCAAGGAGGGTCCAAGAGAGCAGCAGAGCCCGCGGCTCCGGCAGAGCTCTTTGGTTTGGGTTGGTTTATGGGCCGTCACCTGCGCTGCTGTCACCCTCTCTCCCGGGTCCGTTGCACTGTGGAGCCTGCAGAGCTTTTTGCAATCGCAAAGAAAAGACCCAATTCAGCAGGTCACCCTCTTCCCTTTCCCCAGCCCGTGAAACGGAGCGAGGCTGCGTCGCATGGGAACTGAGCCGTAGGGATTGGACCTCCACGTGCGACTCCTGGGGGCACCGCATTTAGTTGGTCTCCAAAACCACGCGGTTGCTTCATACCAGAGCAGGAATGCAGCATTGTTCTCTTTGCAACTGGCTTTCTAAAGAGCCAGAAAGCAGCAGCAATAATCTGTTTTTACATCAAACTAGAGGGAAGGAGCAGAAACAGCATGGGCGCCCCAAAGGCCACCCCAGCTCTGAACCCCCTCTCACATAACCTCATCCTCTCTGCTCCCCACTAGCGATTACGGCCTGAGCTGGCTGCTCTCCTGCTGGAAGGGGCTGTTGTGTCCTCATGGTCGCCAAAGGGAACATAGGTTAATAAATTGGGAGAATAAGTCACATCCAGAGAGCAAGGCCACACTGTCACCAAAGTGACCGATGTTTCCTGCAAATTAGGGAAAATTATAGTATTATCTTAAAGCTGTAACCACATAAAATCATCTCCTGGGAATGAAAAGCAGAAGACACTTTACAAAAACATTTCTACAATGGCTCTGGGTTGCTTTTGGCCACCACAATTCATGTTTTCTGGCACTCAGTCTGGCTAATGGTCCCGCAGAGCAGAAGTTCATTTGAAAGTCATTGCTGCCTGCTCGGCTGCGCTCAACTCCGTCCCCCAAAGCCCTCAGACACGCAGGAAAAGGGGACGAAAGATCAGCCCTGCTTGGAGGTCAGGCTTTCCACAGCACAAGTCCTACCGACAGCCTGAGCTGAAACCAGATTGCGACACGTGGACACAGAACCCCCTCTCCCCAGGATTAGGTAGTGGGAGAGAAGCAGCTCGAGGCTGCTTGTAATACCAGTGGGGGGGACAGAAAGAAGGGGCACGGCAGTGTCACAGCAGAGCCCCTGAGCAACCCCTGCTCCCTCAGACAAGCCCAGCAACCTCCAAAGCACAGGAGGCAACCAGCAATTACAGATGAGAAAAGATCTACAGCGAGTGCATCTCCGCAGCTATTACCCGAGTACCACTTACTACATGGCAACAGTTTAGGAAACCAAGGGTATACTACCACTTTTACACTCAATATACTGGGGGTGGGCGCAGGGAAGGAGGGGAAAAAAAAAACCTAACAAGCAGGATAATGCAAAATAATTGATTTTATTTAAAATAAAAAGCAAAAACACAATCATCCAAACAAGACAATTAACGGTATCCCAGCTCTGCTGGATGGGGTGATAAAAGCATCTAAGGGCAGTGGCAGGGCTAGGGCTGACAGTGTGACTGTCACATGGATCAGAGAGCTTCCCTTCCCTCCCCCCTCTGCAGGGAAGGACAAAAACTCGCCCTAGGAGCAGCCCGTGGGCATCTGGGGCTCCCGTCAACCAGCAGTGCTACCGCCTGCCCTACGGCAGCTGGAGAGTCAGGGGGAAAAGGGTCTAGGTGAACTACGGAGGTTGCTGCCTTTGTCTAAGCGTTTGGGGAGGCTTAGTGTGATCGAGAAGACAACCTGGACAGGCCAAAGCGGGAGCCTCAGGGAGCCCCAGCCTCCCCCATCCAAGCGCTCCAGGGCTCTGCAGGGGACAGGGACAGATCCAAGGCCTCGCGCGGGGAAGAGCCAGCACTGAACCCGTCCCCAACACGGAGCTGGGCACAGTGCTGGTTTATTACTATTTTGTAAAATCCCTACACAGGCCTGGCTTGGGGCAAGGACCTCAGAAAGACTATAGGTGCCTTCCTATACGGCCAGGGAGGCCAACTCCCTTATAAGGCATAACTCACCTGGCCCACTTGAGAAGAAGCCTGATGGAGGAGGATGTCCTCTTTAGAACAGGCCACAAAATGCCAACAGTTAAGCTCTGGTGAAAACCAATAGCCTCCTTCAGACACAGTTTGCATCCTACATGCTGCTTTGAAGGGGCTGCTATGGAACCAAGGGCCTAGAAGTGCATCCCTAACACATTCCCATAGGAAAAGTTAATGCCAGTTCAGAAAGTCACAGCTTGCCTTGCATTTCTGGAGCGCTTTCTGCAAGAGGAGCACTTCAAAGCATCTTACACAGTAATTACATTTCAGCCTCACAACACCCCTGTGAGGTAGGTATTTTTCCCTCTAATAAAACAGACACAAGCTCACCAGGGTGGCCGAGACAACAGCCTGCGAGCACAACCAGAATCCCAGGAGTTGCGATTCCCAGGGACTTGGGAATACCTTGTGTCAGATGAGAAAGTGCCTCGTGGATAAGTCGTACGGTGCTGCTGGGATTCCAAAGCCTGCCGTTCACATCGGACCCGCCACCTTCCAGTAAGCGATGCCAAACGAACACAGGCTTCAGTTTGAAATGGTTTTATTTCGCGCTACCGAAGAGTTCATAGGCACAGAGGAATGTTCTGCAGTCCGGATCTTCCACCTGTGCTTCCGATGGAACAGGCACGGCTTCCCTGGCACCGTCATCAGACTGACGAGCACGGCAGAGCTTTTCAGAGGACAAAGCTGCAGCCGTGCATGCCCCAAGCAACGTGAAGCCACAGCAGGAGCCACCTTATCTTAGCCAGCAACTGCCAGGACACCAAGGGTGAGGCGGCCTTGCTCAAACCGCAGCGGTTTGCTAACAGAGCTCCCCTCACCATGACAGCTGCAAAAACATCTGAGCCTTTCCCAATCCAATCCAATCCTATTCTCTTCCAAGCAGCAGCAGCTGCAGCTCGCTCTGCCTGATGAGGACTATGTGCTTTGTACAGGCTCCTGGGCTGTTGAACTGGGCAGAAGAGAAGGCAATCTTGGCCAGAAGTCTGCAGGTTCCCTTCAGGCAGAAGGCTCATTCACACCTGGCTATCCCCAAAACACTCAGGAGTCTGGACAACTAAGGAGAGGACCAATAAACCTTCCCTCCTTCCAGCTTTTTCACCATTACGCTGCTTCTACATGAAGTGATTAGCACAGAACACTCAGAAACTAATCCTGACAAATATAAATAGGGTTCCTTTGTAAAACAGCCTATGGCCTGGTCTCCAAAAAAGGGAGAGGATGTTTAAATAGGGAAGAAAAAAAAAAAAAAAAAAAAAAAGGTTAAAAAAAGTTAAAATGGAAAAATCCAAACAAGCAACATCCTGGGTTCTACCCAATCCAACATGTGTAAGAAAGTCACACTTAAGGCTGCCCACCTGCTTTGCACATCAGCAGGACCTGGGCATTCCTGCATGTTTACTAGATAAACTTCCTCTGCCAAGCTTTCTCTTCCGAACAGCACCACCGAAATGAGATCTCATGCCCTTTCCTTAGGCAGGAGAGCTCCCAGAGAAGCATCCCAACACAGCCAGCTTCTGGCTCTGCTGTTCAGATCTGAGGATACAGAACCATTTTCTTGCAGTGCAGCTTCAGCAAGAGCAAGCTCTGCTGATACTACTACAGCCCCTGCTTAAAAAAATTCCAGCACATCCCTTAGGGACAAGGGCTTCACCTGGCACAAATTCGTCTACACAGACTTAAGAATCACGTTTTTTTTTCTTTTCTTTTTTTTTTTTTTTTTTTTTTTTAAAAAAGGATCAGACAATATGTCCCCCTTCCAGACTTTTAAAATTGGCACCACTAATTCCAGAAATTTCTGAAGCCACAACCTCAAAGAACCATTTGTGTGTGAACTGCACTGGCCTGAAGAAGCCCATGGCACCATAACCGCTTGGTATGTAAAGCCCAGCAACGGCTGTTACTACATAAGAGTCAACCTGCCAGTTATTGCCTAGCGATGAACATGACCCCAGCACCCTAAGGGTGTAACAACTGGCAACTGCTGACTTCTTTGCTGTGCAAGGAACTCCAAGATTCTCCTGTTCCCTCAGGCTTTCTGTAGCAAGGTGCTAGTGCATCTTTTGTTACTACTCACTGACACAGAGCAAAAGTAAAAGGACTGTTAAGGTGTTGCACCTTATCAACTACTCAGGCTGGTTCAGATGCATGCACGTAGATTAAGACCATGAGAGATGCTTCGGATAGGTGGTCACATCCACTGAAGCTACTTCAGTGTCTGAAGCACTCCTACCAGCTTCCCATCCTGAAATTCCGGTACAAGATCCGTCGGACATTCAGACAGGCCAGGAGGGCTGGTGTTCCTTTCCTCAAGTGTACAGGACAACATGTAAACATATGACAGTGTCAAAGCAAGGCAGGTTTCTAGATCTACCTGCTGTTTTTTAAAAAGAGTTCTTTAAAAACTGACCGTTGTATTCCTTGCCAGTTATGTGAGACAGTAAATACTTGGCGTGTCCTTACCCAAGGCTGGGTAATTAGTGCACTCACTCGGGGCGCGGAGGGGACAAAGCATTGCACAATAATGTAGAATCAGGGCATTCCCCTGCAAGTCAGTGAGGAGCCAACCTTCCACAGTACGTAATGAAGACGAATGTTCGGATCGAAGTGATAAAAACTTAAGGATCATGAGAAATAGGAGCAGAAGGGGGTAGAACAGAGCTGGCTGGCTGCTAACGGAGCTTCGAACGGCAGCTGCCTCTAGATGGGTGTTCTTATCTCAGGGGTAAGTGCGGCCTCCACAAGATTCCCTAATCCTGTCAAAAAAAGTACAACTGCCTGTCAACAACTACAGCATTACCCTTCATACCATGACAGAAGATCGCAGCAAGCAGGTTAATCTTAATTTTTTTTTTTTCCCTCCTACAGGATTGTACAAGTTATGATTTCAGATTTGGAACTGTTTCTATTAACTAATCCAGCATATAGCTGGAGCAGAAATCCCACCCATCTTCAAAACATACAGGAAGAACAATCAACAAAAATAATGGAGGGAAAAAAAATGATGAAACCTGAAAAAGAAAGATTCTAAACAAGATGCGAATATTTAAAGCATATTATACTCATTTCAATGTCTGAAGTGCAAAGACCTTAAAATACTAAGGCCCTTCATAAGGGCACAACTGTATGTGTGGTCTGCAATTCTAGATATACTGAAACAAAACCTAGGGTCTGCATTAATCTTCATTAGCTCCTGCTGCTCCTTCTCTGCCTGGAGTTGCAACCAGCTGCTGAAAAATGAGTTGATAACATTGCAGTAAGTTGTTAAAACCTCTACACAAAATGAGCAGTCAATACAGTTCCCACCAACTGTCTAAGGGTGCTCTGTACTTCTACTTTGATTGTATTGAGTTATGAGCAACTCCTGAGAGCAAGAGAACATGACCTATCAGCAACATAAATGGTCAAAATAGGATCAAACAGGGCCTTAGCCAGCACCCTGCACCAGGATGTCAGGCCTGCTGTTGCCAGCCTGGGCTTTCTCAGGTACACACTAAGTCACCACAATGTTTGTGGACATTTAAAACCTGAAGCAACCAGCAGACCAAATGCTAGACAACACCCTACAGAAGACAGGCAGCTAATACAGCAGCATCAGTTAACCATGCTGAGAGGAACAAACTCGAGAACTTAATCAAGCCCCTCCTATACGACAGAAATGCTTAATTTTAGTGAAGACCTAAGTGTCTCCCCAGTATACTGGCAAATACCTAATTCTTAACCCGGCCAGTTCAGGGAATATCTTTCCTCATTTTTATTCAAAAAAGTTACCTCATTTCAGTTCTTCAGCCCCACAGGACTAAAAAGATCTTTTTATTTTCAAGTAGCTACATGCTGGGGGGCTCGACAGATTTTGTCTTTAATGCATAAAGCAGCAGGCCAAATTGAAAATAAGAGAAACTGTACTGCTATTTGAAGGTTTTCTCTTTGGACAACCAGTGTCCAGAGCCAAGTCTCACCTCATCATTCCTCATGTTCAGCTGTTTTCTATTCTCTTGTACTCTGAAGAGCACAGTCAAAACCTTCCATCTCTTCCATTAAAAAAAAAGAATAATACTCTCTATTAAAAGAGACAACTAAGAAAAGTAATAAAACTGTTTATTAAATAAGATAAAAGCTCATTTTAAAAAAATGCCAAAATCTCAAAGTTTTCTGTTTGAAGCAATTAAAATAATTCCTGGGAGGGTATCACCAATAGCTTCACATTCTGTAAGGGACTCTTGCACTCCAGCTCTCTATCCTGATGAATGACCCTATCTCACTGCTCCCAGCGCTGCCTTGTATCGTCTTTTGTTCATTAAAAGTAAGAGTTGCCATTGGGTCACCTGGAGGAGCTGCGCTCTTTGCTCACACAGTCATCTTGGGACGTTGTATCACCATTCCCCACCATGTTACACGTCCGTCTCTTTTTCCTCCGATGCATCATTCCCTCTGTCTCAGAGCCAGAGTCGCACTGAAGTGTGAAGAGAAAAATAAATAAATCAGAATTCAGTGAAATTAGAGAAGCCTAGTAAATTGTGTTTGTGCTACAAAAATCATCATAAGAGCTACCACAGTAATGCTGAGTAACCAGAAGTTCGAAGAACACCAGTTATTTTAGATTTGACTCTAGGAAATCAATTTAAAATTAAGGAATTTAAAGCCTAGAGACAGACATATTCAAGTTTCAGTGACTACAGCAAATTCTGGACAACGGGTGCAGCCACTTCGCCTCCTTTAATGACCTCACTTTACAGATGCAGCCTTGGTAGTTTTTGAAATGCTTAAGCCATTACAGGCATCTCAACAGGCCACCTAGAGAAGTCCAGTGTCACAACTGACATTCTCTCCCTCCCCATTTGCAAAGCAGCAGTTTTGCAGACAGTTCAGATAAGACAGCTTAGCTAAATTAGTGATTGATTTACATGTTATGTATACATAAATCAAGGCAAATTTATTTAGCAATACAAAGATAGCCTTTGGCAAACAGAGCCTGCTGAGAACAAAATCCTCCACTACACACTCCCTTTATTTGCTTTTTACTCATTTCCTCCAAGATACATGAATATTAGGACATGAATCTTTATTAGATTTGATCCCCAGGCTAGCACAAATAAAACAATAAAATTGCAGAATACAGGCCAGGTAGTAAAAATCTTACCTCTGAATCGGAGTCTGAAGAACTAGAACTTGAAGAACTGGAAGAATCACTAGAACTATCAGAAGCAATACCAGTAGATTCCTGTAAATCAACTGAATCAGCCAATGCTGCCAAGTCAGGATGCTCCTGCTTTAAGATCCTAAATAAAATCGAATTTTGGGAATTAGCCTTCGAGCAGTAATGCTGCACAAAAAAATAACAACAATGTTTATGAAGAATACGGGAAGGAAGTTACTAAATCACTCACCTGTACCATTTCCGTGATAATTTGGGCCTCCCTCTTACCGTCTTGTGCCACACCACAGGGAAGTTGGTACAGCTGGCAAAGTTTTGTGTGATGGCAATGGTTGTGTCGAGATTGAGCACTACATGCCACCAGCCACCTACAAATACAACACTAATGACCATCCTGGCTATAGAGCAGAAATTATGCTTAAGAACAGCCATGAATACTTCCCTGCCTGGTACAAAACCACTCTGTTCAATGTTTGCTATGTGCTATAGCCAAACTATGTTACTGCATTCTCACAAATTGGAACATAGCCCAATTTGCCCAAAGCAGAGGTGGAAATTGGACTTCATCTCCCAAACACAGATAGGTTTGTTGCTAAGTCTTCCTTCTTCAGTTACATTATGGAATTCACTGTTAAAGAGTGCTGCTCAATACTCTGACCAAGTTCTCCAGCTCACACAGTGCTCTACAGATCTGAATTGACAGCAGCATGTTGGCTACTGACAGGTTATTTAATAGCAAATGCCACTGGAACACAGTCTGCACAGAGATCCTCTGTTAAGCTGGACAGCACTTTCCATGCTCATTTAGTACGTTTTTTACGGTTAGAGACTAACCTTTCATTTAAAAACAGATGCAAACTGTTTCCCCACACAGGACTGAGGAGTTTAAAAAAAGAGAGGGAAAAACAAAAAAAAAAAAAGTCACATCATGTTCTTACAACCTACTTTTAACCCCAAAGAAAAGTCCAAAGAAACAGTTTAATGGAAGCAGACAGTTACAAAATCTTAACAGAAGGTACCCTGAAGAGTCACTAATAAGTGCCAAGACGATCACAAGTCGCTTTTCAAATACGAAGTCATCTGTATTGGGGAGACAAGCCAAGTGGAAAGCAGCAACACGCTGTGTTGCAAAAAAATGATGCAGAATTTAGAGCACAGAATGCAGGCACTGAGCTCACCCACTTTATCCATTAGCTATCCCACCTCCCAGTAATAACAGGCACATAGGATCTGGTAAGGATACTACTCTCTTAGGTTTCTGATTTCAACTGCAAGATTAGGCCTAGTCTCAGGAAGTGGGTGGAAGGTGTCAAAGCCTTTAAGTAGCTCTTTCACCACACTCGAGTTCAAAAAAAAAAAAAAAAAAAAACCAACAACAAAAAATAGGCAGTCAGGTTGCCAAGTATAAAATCCACTCATGAATTTGCTACGCTGTACGTAACTGCAAAGCTTGTGCAAGAGATACTAGAATTCAAACACTTTTGTTCTTTTATGCCTTAGTGCTTTCCTACTATCATAATTTTGTTTACAATCACATTTTGGGACATAGTTTATTGCAGCTCAAGTGTTACATTGACATCTGCACCGTGCACAGTCTTATGTTACCGGTCTTTTATGTTCCAGGGCAATCAAAAAGTAACTGAACACTCACAGAGAAGGCCTCGTAATTCGCAGCCCTTTTTAAACAGCTCGAAGGAGAGTTTTTTGCCTAAGATGAGCCAAATCAGCAAGTAGCCCTCTTGCCTTCATCTCTGCTACACGTGTGTAAAAATATGCTTTTCTCTTCCAGATTTCCTTCCTGCAGCAAGCTGTACGTACCTGGCACAAAGACTGTCTCGCCTGGTTTCTGTAAGATCTCCAGGGGTTTGAATTCAGGGGGCCAGGTGGAGAGCTGTGTTCTAGGATAGATGACATTGAACCAGGTGATGGCTTCATCCTGCTGGTTCCCTCCCTCTTCTCGGGTCACTTTGATCAGCTCTCGGGGAGTGCTCGTGGGAAAGAGGCACCAACGCTTATGTCCCTGGACTAAGGCATTCCAAGCACTAGTTCCCAAGGGATCAATGTGGATTCCTGTTCCAGAACGAGGTGGGCCCATCACAAACCATCTGCAAACAAGGGAGGGGAGGAAAAAAAACAAAAACAAAACAAAACAAAACCCTGTAATTATATGCAAACAAGCAGTCACCTTCGCTAATCATTTTCTTCCATATTAGTCAGATATTTGCAGCTGTTAATTTGAAATAGCTAGAAACCAAAATATAGCTAGGGTATCTTCATTTGCATTCTCAAAAGTCAGTGGCAAAATTGCATCAAAATAGATTGTTATATTAATACAACTGTTTTAAGCTAAAAATTAACAAAAATTGTGACAGGAGTCACTCTGGGCCAAGAAACTGAAGATGACTTTTAGAACAATGCAGAGCTATGAAATATAAGTAGTTCTCCAATAAAACATACATGATTTCAAGATTTAGTAGAAATCTTTATGAAGGTGATTAAGTCATAATTGTCTGCAGCAGGAGTCTTACGAGGTGGGAGGTTCTTCTTTATCCTGTATTGTTCTAAATTTTGTTGCTCATAAGTGGAACAAAAACTGCAGAACGATGAGGAACAAAAGGCGACACAAATAAAGAGAACAAAGTTACACAAGTCCCACCGCCCTCTGTGCCTTCTGTTCACTTACAGCAGGCTTTTCACTGCAACCGTTAGCTAGTTAGGGCTTATATTCCAATGGGCAGGCAGGATTTGCTCTTTATATTTTCATTCCCTATTTATAAAGGTTATTTCTCCCTATACAGTACTTAATTTGCTATAGGCGTTTAAAAGTAACAGCACCTCTGACTGCTCCTTCTCTTTGAAGCAGGAGAATAAGATCTACCACACTAGATAAATAGGGATAACCGAGGTGATGTCTTACCATATGTTAAGAGGAAAAAAAGGGAAATCATTCTTAAGTGGGCAGCAAAGAAGATGGAAACTAAAGCACCACAAATTTGAGTTTTCTTCCAAACAGATCCTTTCACTGTGTGGCAGATAGTCAGAAAGTCAAACCCTCTCCATTTCTCTCCTCCCATACAGGGTAAGTAAAGTAATTTCCAAGCTCTGATTATAGCACTGTAATTTGGCTTTCAAGCTGTGTTCTTCCTACTTCACAAAACTCATAAAAATGTGAGCAAGCAGGTGCTTGTCTGCTCTATTGTCAGTTCAATCCTTGGTCCATATTAGCCTTGGAAAACAAGTAACAGCAAAACAAAAGTTTTTATTAATAAAATTACAGGAAATTGAACATGTTCAGGCTCGGCTCATGAAGGAAGAGATGCACTGTTCAAAACTCCTTTTCTGACTACAACCTCAATCTACACACACAGGCATTTAGCAATACTATAATTTACCACTATCTTTCCTCAAGCATTTACAATAAACATTAGCCAATGCACTCGAAGTCTTCAGATTTACTATTAGAAACCTGTTAAAAAAAAACAAACAAACAAAAAAAAAACACCCACACCCCTTCCCCCCGCCCCAACACACACACACACACACACACTCCACCCACCCCATGGTCATTTCAGTATACAACAGTAACCTTTAGAAGACGTTATTTGAAAATGGAAGATGCTTTAAGCATCCTGAATTCCTGTTTTAAAATCTATACACGACCATATCTCTCAGCCTGCATAGTGTTTGTCCTGATCGTAGAGCTAGACAGCACCACTTTCTCTTAAGTTCCCAGTTATGCTGTTAACTGCCAGATATGCATCTGTTTCAGTACCCTGATGAAGCCCATAACCCAAAGAGGCATCAATGTCCTCTCCTGCATCACTCCTCCCTCTGAGGCTATCCCTCAGAAACAGGGATAGCCTCAAACAAATATTTTCATTTTCAAATAAATAAAATA
>VZSV01000112.1:2364960-2402043 GCA_013398735.1 Nothocercus julius | reverse complement strand
GGGAAAGACTTAGCAGTGTGAGAGGAAGAAAAAAAAATAGTGTCGAGAAGCTCCTGCGGGGGTGGGGGATGGTGACGGTTTAAAATGGCGGACACTGAGGCGAGGGGAGGCGGTGTGGGGCAGGGCCGGGGAGGGGTTTGTGGCCTCTTCGTTGCCGGAGGGCCCGTTTCCCTCTCGCGGCGCCGCCGCCGTGAGGCCGCTGCCCTGGCCGCCTCGCCGGGCGCCGCGTGCGGGGAGCTGCGGGGGGCTGTAACGCGAGTCTGGGGAGTTCGCGGTTTGCTGGTCCTGAGGTGCAAGGGGTGAGCGGCCCTTGTCAGGGAGGGCACCGAGGCCCCCCCAGCCCTGCTAGGGAGGCTGGCTCAGCGCTGTTGGATGTCTTCATGCACTGAATATAATCACCCAACGTTCATGTATATAAACCATGATACCTAGGTCCCACCATACCACGAGGACCAGTATTTGCATCTGAGTTTCAAGACACTTTTTTTTTTTTTTTTTAAAGTAGTGGCAATATTGATATGAGAAAAAAATGAAAAAGCAAGTTCAGTATTGGATTTAAGTCCTTGATTTTTTTTTTTAATGTAATATGGCATAAAAAAATAAGAAGGAACATCAACTACTGAAGAAGCCAATTAATATATTTGGTCTTGATTTGTTTATATATATTTTTTTCCTCCAGAGTGGTTTAATTGAAAATTCACCTGCTGAAATCCGTTCCTTAAGGTTTTTTTTTTTTTTTCCTTTAGATTGATTCCCCTAAAACAACAGGGTGTTTCCTATGTCCCTTACTCTTCTCACAGCTACTTTAAATCATCAATTTGGTGGCCTTTGGTACAGAATTGCTTTTGCACTTGTTTCCCTCCCTGTCAGGCTTTGTGTGAGCACAGGGAATTTCTGGAGCTGTGCTGGGAGTTGGACTGGGGAACAGATCAATGGTAAAACTTTGGGATTGTTTGCTAGAATAGTTTCAAGCTGTACCAGTTACACATGCAGCTAATGTCTGTGCTCGCATAAAGGGAAAGGCAGCTATTAGTGGTACAGTGGTATTAGAGGTACAGCGGCTAAAGGGGAATTTGCACTTTTTTTCTTTATTTTCTTAATGGAGATGCCAATTTAAGGTTACTGTAAAAATAGGATCATAAAGATCTGCTGCTGCAGATTAGTAATTTAGGAAGAGGAGAGCTTTGCTTGAATTAAAAAGGCTTGTACAAGTGACTAATAAAAATCTTATTATTTTAAGGATTAGGGGAGTGTTCCCCTTTACAGTAGAAAAAGAAGTATGTTTTAATAAAACTGCATTTCCCATAGTGCACGAGGGCTCTCTTGCCTGGGTCAGCTGATCTATATTGTGAAATTTTCCTTATTTCCTGTTGAACATGAATGGAATGACTTGTGTGTCTGAGTGTCTCATTTTTCCTTCGTCAGGTGATTTAATGCCTTTTGACCAGGATCCTGGTTCAGAACAATGGCAAAAAAAAAGAACCCTGTGATAATTAACTAGTTCAGTATATGGAAAACTACTTCTTTTGGTGAGAAGAGATGACATGAAGAAGTAATACGCTGCAGTCTACTCAATTAACTTCGTGGGAAAAGGTAGAGAGTATCTTTATCATTACCCTTTGTGCTAAACTGTCATTTTTGTTTTTATTTTTTTAGCTTATAGATTTTGCTGTGCATTTTTTAAGGTAGTCATAAGATTTTTTTTGATTTGTTGGTGATTACATCCTAACAATTAACATGTAACTACAAATAATTGACGTTTTTAAAGCTTTATACTTTAATTCTTCTTGTTTGTTTGTTTGTTTTCACCAGAGTTTAAGAGGAAGCTTTTAAGGAGAAATACTGTTTTTCCAGGCTGAGCTTACAGCTTCCCAAGAAAACACAAAAATGTCTCCAGAATCAAAAAACCTTTTCAACATACTTATTTTGGGAGTCTCATTTATGTTTATATTTACTGCTTTCCAAACATGTGGAAATATCGCGGTAAGTGTGAATTTCAAAACATATTGCACTTGTATCAGTTACTCTTTTTTTCTTGTCTTCTGCCTACTCTAATGCTAATCATTGCTTTACTTGGAATATTTGTTTTGCAAGATACGTTGACAGTTTATTTCCTTTCTTTTGCTTCAGTGTTTAATTGTATGTTCAGGCAATTCATTTTAAGATACCGTAGTTAGTATGTAACTGTCTGCTTAGAAAGTAGAAAATTATTGAATTCTATCAAATGTTCGTAGATTAAAATAGTGTCTGCATTGACACCTCCAGTATTTAACAATTGAATTAAATTAGACCTTTCCTATTTCTGATTTTTCCATAGAGTAGCTATAGCTATATATTTGACTAATAAGTAGTTATTAAACATGCCTCCCAGTTTCTCCTAGAGTGTCTTTCCTCATCTGTCATGTTTTTTGTTTTGGCAAACTAGCCATCAAGGAAGGGTCTATGAGAATAACATCGGACAAGCAGTCCAACTTTTGCAATTGCTACAACTGCCAAGTTACCTTCCTAATTCTTCAGACTTTGCAGATGCTGATCAATTTTTGTATTTTAGGGTGCAATTTCATATTTCTTAGTCGCATTAATTTCAGACTTTAGCCAGAAGAAGCAGTTCTATCCATTAAAAAGTGAATTCTCAGCACCTCACTGAATTTGACTTAGGGATCAAGCAGTTATGCTAAATATTGTATCACCTAATCTATTAAAATGACTTTAACTCAGATCTGCCTCCCTATCCCAACTAACTAAATGGTCTCATGATCACTAGAGCTGATTCAAGGGGGGTAAAAAAAAAAAGGAATTGGGGAGCTAACGGGAAGAGGAAGAGAATGGAAGCTCTTAGCAGAAGCTGAGAGGTCATATTAAGAGTGTTGTGAAACTTAAGCTTTTGTTTCTACTTTTTTTAGATGAGGCAAGTCACGCGTATGTATCTGGGAAGTGATTTGTGAAACTTTTTTTTTTTCACAATGTCTTAACATCTCTGTTAAAATCATGATAAAGTCACAAAATGCTAATTATTGCTTCAAACATACCTGTTTCACTGTCAAATATCTCATCAGGACCTGCTTTCGTAAATAAGCCTTTAGTACCATTCCTCACCTAAAGTCAAGGAATCAGATCTTAGTTTCATGGCTTCGTCTGTTCTTGCTCCAGATATAAACAAGGTCCAGCAAAGCAAAGGGAAAGCACAAGGTGATAAACCACCAGAGCTCTTTATTCCATTTATGTATAGAAGAGAGAGGCCTCTACCTAGGATGATTTATTTTGCATTTGTGAGTCTGAATCCCATGTCTAGAAATTCTTATTGCTTAATTGAGAGAGAGGGAACAAAAGGTGACAGTGCCCCCGAATTAGGCATCTAAGTTAGATCCTCTAAAGAGGCCAGGTAAATCTAGAACAAACTTTGCTGGAATCTGTCTCAAGGAGAATTTCTCATACTGGTAAATGGGTAGCGTACTAACATATAGCATGAATGTTAAATTGCAATTAATATTTTGATTATTTTGAGTACTATTAAGAATCTACTAATGACAAATTTTAACTTTTAATTGTGACTTTAATGCACATGTTTTAAAGCTGGAAGATACTCTCTAACATGTTAATACATGTGATTTTCTTCTCACAGCAAACAGTTATCACAAATTTAAACAACACAGAGTTTCATGGCAGTGGCTATACAAGGTAAGTTATAAAGATCTCATTGTTTTGCTTTCTGCAGGGTCAAGCTGGTTATAATTACACCTGGTTAATCTCTTAAGAGATTGTAATGTTTTGCTTATTTCACAATTTAATAACATTTTAAAAGTTTTAAGCATGTTTTCATTTTTAAACTGTCTAGTTTTACTCTGAATTATTATTTTCTAATTGAATCCTATGTCTCCTTTGTGTATTTTCTTTGTAGGCCGAAAAAGCACTCTAATCATCACATTCTCTGCTTTTTCTCTTAAGGGATGAAGAATGTGGATTTTTTTTTTTTTTTTTTTAATAAAACTGCTAACTAAGGGCTTGATTACTTGTCCTTTGTGCCCTTGTGTATGATAGATTGTGTGGATCAGCTTGCAGGAAGGATTGCAACACAAAGGTGAAAGGAGCAGTTGGAAAGACAAGAAGAGAAACAAGGTTCAAAGCTCTGAAAGAGCATAGGCAGCCTTGCTTTTGGAATATTTGTTTTCTGTTTCAAATATAATCAGTGACATTCTGTGTGCTAAACTGATCCATCATTAAAAAAATTTTGCTGCTTTGAAGGTTTTACAGTCTTATTTTAAACTGAAAATATAGCTGACATAAGACTATGTCATAAAATCACTGTGATACATTTGTCATGAAACTAAAACTTCACTAATAGATGAATGACAGTCTGGAATGTTCTCCCTTAGAAGTACTGGGCACAAAATACCATACCTCTTATTAAGTCTTGACTTGAGAAATTCATGTCATGAATTATAAGATATGGCTGCCTGCAGTAGTTTGGGTCTAGATTCAGTGATCCAAGAAATCCTGTGTGCTCCTGTATTCTTATATCAAGATAAAATGCAATAGATAAAGGTAATTAACAATAGAAAGGAAGGAAATGTTTGAATATGGAAGTTATGCAGATACTTGACTATGCATACATTTAACTTCTTACTTTGGCAGAGTTTGAACAGTCTTCTTAAATCAGCTACACTTGAATCCTACATTTTAAGTATTTAATCATTTTTCTTGTTTATTTACGTAGCATGTCCATTATTTATGGAGTTTTCTCTGCATCCAATCTTATTTCACCTTCAGTAGTTGCAGTAGTAGGACCTCAACTCTCCATGGTGATTAGTGGTGTATTTTATAGGTGAGTGTTATTTTGAGTCTTTTGTCTGCCTCCTCTGAAGTCTCCCTTAAGGCTATGATGCTTTACCTGAAATTGTATGGGACTAACTAAGGCGTCTTCTTATGCAAATACTGAGATATCTGTGTCACTAGGTACAACTGTAGCTTCAGGATACCCCAGCCTAAATGGAAATGCAACATACATTTTTCCACAGCATTACCAGATTTGGCTAACTGTGGAGTTCAGGTTGTTGTCTTAGATTAATGCCTACATTAAAAAAAATATTGCATGCTTAGCTGAGAAAAAGGTTACCTTTTTTGATATATGACTTGAGATATTTTCCCAGGTCACTTACAGGAAGCTATTAATGTATGTAATTGTTAAGGAGTATTGTCTATTTTAAATCTGTATTTCATAAACTGTTCTGTTCTGTAGCTTATACATTGCAGTTTTTATCCAGCCTTCTACATGGGCTTTCTACACTGTTTCGGTTTTCATTGGCATCGCAGCTGCTGGTAAGCATTGTTCTTACCCTACTCACTACTTTCTGCACTGTATATGCATCTATAAAATGATTTTTCTTCCTTGACTATTTTTTTTTTCCTGTTACAGTACTGTGGACAGCACAGGGAAATTGTTTGACTGTAAATTCTGATGAAAACTCCATAGGAAGGAACAGTGGAATATTTTGGGCGCTCTTACAATCTAGGTAAGCTTTATTTGTTAAACGCATTTGACCAAAGAAAGAGACTTCTTATTTTTACACTTTTTGATAAACGTGGGAGACTGTTTTAAAATGCTGGAACTTCAGTAAGTGAAGTGGAAGAGGGAGAACTGGAAGCAACATTTCTACGATGCAGTGTAGAGCAATGAATAAAAATTATTTTGCAGGTGTTTCTTCACAGTACACTAAAAAGATGCGTCTGTGTTAGTGGAGCATTTGACGTCTTTCATCTGTCAGAAATCCTGCTGATCATGGAGGCTGTTACTGTGTCAGGGTCCCTCCGTGTGGTAATGAACTTTAATTGCCCTGACCAGCCTCACCTGGGGCCTCCACAGCCTGGCCTTCAGTTCTTCTAGAACTGGATGAGCAGTGGTTTCTAGCTGAGTTTCAGGTATACCTGGGTTTGGCAGTTCTCCTGACTTGCTGCAAAATCACAGCTGCACTATTTTAGGGAGCTATAGGTTAACATGGAATTTTCCTTAAGCCTTTAACAAAAAAATTAGCGTTGCTGGGACAATGCTTCAGGTAAGATCAAAGACTCTTTTAGGGAATCGTTACAAAATCATCTCTGTAGATAAGTCAACTTTATGAACTACTAAGTTTAAAAATTCAGTGACAGAGGTGATTTAGAAGCTGATTTTCCTGTTTTTGCTGCCTGCAAATGTCTTGATTCCCCCTCAGAATGAATAGCTAGCACTATGTGAAAGAATCTTCTACTCTATTTAAATGTATAGAGTAAACGTGTAAATGTATAGGTTTGCATGGAGTGTATGAATAATTTTTGTATTTCTTTCACAGTTGCACAACATTATTTTTGTGTAGCAGAGTGTTCTTGTGATGCTGCAACTTAAATCTTACCATAGAAGGTACTGTTCACCTGTGTTGTCCTTTCTTTTTATTTTCAGCCTGTTTTTTGGAAATCTCTATATATACTTTGCTTGGCAAGGAAAAACTCACATATCAGGTGAGTGTTACTTGTTTGTGGAAGACAATTAATCAGTGAAGAAAAGGAAAAGAAATACCTTCCTAGTTTGCTTCAAGGTTGCACCAGTTATTGTGCTGGGACAAAGCGGTAGCAGGAGAGATGTTGAGACGTCTGGCGGGACCGAGAGTGCTTTCAACTGACAGAATTTCTGGAAAAGTGTGTGAGAAACTGTAGCTTCAAGTCTTCGTTTCTTGTCATGCTTTATCAAAACTAACTTCCTAATGGGATTATAATACTGTCATTTTCTGTTTGACACTGCATTAGACTGCTAAAGGGCAAGAATTAGAGCTGCATGTGCTTGTTCATATTCTTCAGCTTGTAGGTCTTAACATGGAGATTTTTGGCAACTGTTGCTGTAAGTAAGCAAGACAAGGTGAGTGGGTGTTATCAGCGAAGAAAATGGCTAGCACTGGTGAAACTAGAGCCAAAATTAAATTTAATTACCCAACATAAGTATTGCAGGGGAAAAACAGCATTTTGTGAGTTAATGGAGTTGATTATCCTTGTTTATAATGGTTATGAGGGTTTTTTCTTTTTTTTTTTAATCTTAAAAAATACAGTATCTAATAAATCGGTCAGTGCTTCTAACATTCAAAACAGGAAGATATTTCTGTAATCCGTTAGGAAGTAAATGGTGACTTTTAAAAGATAATTATCTAGCTGCAGAAATATTTACATGTTGAGATAAATAACCCACTTCATAGCTCTGTTAGAGCTTTTGTTTCAGGTCCTTTGCAGACACAGGCTGGGTAGCACCTCACAGGTCAATATTTAAAGGTTAATTCCACATTCTTCCTTAACACAAAGGCTTAAACACGCTTGAAAATACTAGAGGTGCATTGAATCTGGACCTGAAATTCTTTGCTTTCTAAATCACATTGCTCTTGTTAATAAGAACATAGCACTTGAGTGAAGGAGTTCCACTGTTACCTTAGTCTTGTCTTTAAATGGAAAACACTTGACATGTCCTGAGTGTCCTCTTAAATAAAAGCTAGATGCTGGTATCGCAAGATGGAAGAGGATTTAAAGATTAATTCCTTCTCCCTTTTTCTGCATATGTTGGAAGCATAACAGGCATTTTGAGAAGAAGCACGTGCTCTTTCTAGTGTGTAACCAAATACAGGTTATTCTAATTGACTTTGAACCATTTTTTGTTTGCTTTTAAGCTAGAAGGGAAAAAAAAAATGCAAGTACATAGGCAATATCCTTAGGCTTGGAAACTGGTCCTAACATCAATCAATCAATTTCTCAATTGCAACTATTAGCTGTTTCATAGCATTTTTATCTCCTAGTGTCTGTAACTTGGAATGTCTGCTGTATGCCAGACTTCTGTGCTAAACAAGTGCAGCAGTGCTGGTGCATAGGGCAGCAATTAGTGTCCTTCAGATATTCATCAGATGCTTTGTCAGTTAACTGAGAGTTCAGTGGCTTTAAGGTTTTAGCAGTTTACCGGTCTTAGAGTTTATCATGTTATATACTGCTTATATTTGTTGTGTTGGGAAAGAAGATTTTTTTGGGGGGTAGTTTTGTATAATACAGTGTGAATATAGCAAGTCTTGAAAGATACACTTTCTGCTAGTAAACATTTTCTATGGTTTCTATGTTGATTAGTTCCTTGTTACTCATAGTCTTTGCATGAGACAAAAGTGACACGTTATTTAATATGTCAGTATTTATTAGCATCATAAAGTGAGATAACTTGCCAGCTAGTGAGTAACTTCTCCTCCACGTGTGCTGCAAGATAGAAAACTCAACAGCTTTTGGTATGTATTTTAAACACTATTGCAAAAGATACCTGTGTTAGTTCTTTGAAGGTAGTTGACTAAAATGGCTTTTGCACATCTAGTTATGTTTGTTTTTTGCTTTTTTCCACAGAGAGTGATCGTAGAACTGTTTTCATTGCACTGACGGTTATCAGTCTTGTGGGCACAGTTCTGCTCTTTCTGATTAGAAAACAAGAGGACACAAAAACACCAGGGGAGGAAGATTCTACTAATGAACTCCAGGGGGACAGCTCGTAAGTGCTTATAGTAATAATGTATTGCCACATACACAGGTTTATGTGCTCCTGTGCCCATAAACCCGAGAGCTTTCCCCTCAGAGCTGAAAACATGAAAGTTATGCACAACCTGTAGAATTACAGATTTAATAGAAGTGTGTGTGTCTTACATGAGAATTCATCAAGTAGGGTTGTTCTGACATTCTCAAGGATGGAGTGTAGAACAGCACTCTAAGATTTTTCGTTAATTAATGTCTTTTGAAAGAGCATTTACTTCTCTTCTTCACTGATTATTAACTGTTTACCTGCCTTTCATAGTCTTTTTTTTTTTTTTTTTTTTTCTTCCTTTTGCTGGTCTATTTTAAGGGTTGGAATGAGTGGAGATTATTCCTTTCCTTTGTATAGTTTTTCTCTCACATCTTGAAAAACGTCTGTGCTGCATCTTACCCAATCTTTTTGCAGTTTCATGGATGCCACCATGTTTAATAAATTAGAAATGCATAGGCAGACACATTAGGTGCAATCTTGCCTGAGGCATTACTATAGACATATTTGTTTTATTAATAGAACAGTGAAAATATCAGAGAAACCCAAGCAACTACAGGAGTGAAAAAAATGTTCAATGTTACTTACCAGAAAGACTCTGTTAAGGCTAGCATTTGAATAGCATACATTTGCTCAGAAAGTAAATAAATTTTTGTGGTTAGTAGTTTAGATTTTCAGAAACTTTTAATAATATATTAGCATATATTATGCTGAACTAAAAAACTTATTAAAATTTGAAAAATAAATGATTCTACTTTCTTACGTAGTGGTTACTGTGATTATTTTTCTTTTTCTATTTTGACTAAAGTCATTTGTTTACACAGGTCTTTCCAAAGCAAAATAGCAAGAGCAGTGGCTGCCTTTAGTAAGTACTGCTTCACATTAGAATTACATAAAACAAAAAGTATTCTTTTCAGCTCTCCATGATTATGCCAATATGCAACCATGCAAAACTCTCTTAGGACAAACCTTTGCAGAGAGTTATAGTTTTAAGAACAAGTTTCAATTCTTCTGCTCCAAATTTAGACCTTGAGGGCTGGCCCTCAAGGTTTGGGGAAATTACTGCCAAGTAGCAATGGTTTTCAGGCCAGGGGCTACAGTTTTTGTAAGGGCACAGGACTAATGAGTTGGGAGCCTGATAGAAATTCAGATGGCTATGTGAGTATTTGTGATTTTGACCCTGACAGAAACAGAGCTTACAACTAGAAAAGCTTGGGAACCATTGAACTAACATGCGGGCAAACTGCTGTTGCCATGCGGTTGGTATGAGGTGACTGGCTCAAAAGAGCTTCTTTCACATGCAAACAGTGGCTGATTCTAAGTGAAGAGTAGCAAACTTTTCATCTATTCCATGCTAGAGTTGTGGAGGAGGAATTTGGAGAGGTTCTGCGTTCATGCAATATCAGATTCCAGCTACATACAGAGTTTGTTTATACAGATAATGTCAAAGAGAACTGTCATTAGTTGGGAAATCCACCACATGAAAGTGTTTTTCACTTAATAGGCTAAAGGAGATGTTGCATATTGTTTTATTTTGTTGCCAAATGATGTCACTTCAGAAAAACAATTTTGAGTGGTAAGTGTCTGCAGCTTCCACTGAAGTTTGATGCGGCCTTCCTATGACTATTGGGTTTGTTTTGAAAACATGAAGGTTTCCTTGACAATTTACTTGTTCTTTAAAGATACCATCACTGTGAAGTAAGAGAGTACAAAAATGAACTGAGTAAAAAATCGTCTAATTAAAAACCATTTAACTTTTGGCCTCCTTTCATTTCTTACCCAAAAAAAAAAAAGGGAATTCATTTCACCTATTTTCTTTTAAATTGTAAGTCAGGCTCTGACTGCTTAGCACCATATTTTTGCTATAATAAAATAATGATTTGTGTAATTTTAACCCACTTTTACTTTAAGCATAAGTCAAAAGAAAGTGTAGATTGTTTTCGTGATGATAGTGAAGGTTATATTAATTACCCTTGATATTTCTTTACAGAGAAATCTATTAAGCTGAGCTTTACCAAAGAGATTCTGCTTCTCAGTGTTACAACAGCCTATACAGGTAAAAAGCAAATAAAATGTACGACCATATACAGCATGAGGTCATTTTAACTGAGAGCATTGGACCAGAATTGTTTATCTCTGTAAATATTACTTGAATATTTGGATAATCTTTGGGTGAGTTACCAATTCATGATGTTTTTATGTTCTGGAAATTGGTCTGGTTTGGAAAAATTAGATGCTGCCCTCTGGTGGATAATGGTCATGATTGCCACTTTATTTTGGAATATACAAAACTCTATAAGGTCAAAGAACATGTTTGCTTCCAAGTGTTGTTCTGATTATTAAGACTGCTCAAAATTCATCATTTTTGGAGGTTCTACAGTTTTCCTACTGCATTAGGTAGCCTGCTCCTGCTAGAGGATTGTGGAGCACCATATTGTTTGTGGTGGCAAAGAGCAGAGGAGGTGAAATAAATTGTCCCTTTATTTGTTTAAGCATAACAGGATTATTTTAGAATATACTTTCTATTAAGAAAGTGATGTTTATAGACTACAAATCTTTGAGTCATACTACCTAAACTCGAGTCTGTTGCCTTTCCTCATAGTAATGGCAGTAGAAAAAGTATTTTTAAAGTTGTTTTTACGTATATAATGAAATAAAACTTAACATACACTACTACTTTTATATATTAAGAATCGTGCTACTTGTGACTTGGAGATGCAGATCTTCCTCAGAAACGCTGAAGTTTGGAAAACATTTTCTTACACTGAAATGGGTTTTATTTCCCTTAATTACTGTGAAGCATTATTTTGTATGGCATTTTTTATGACTTTTGGGAAAGCATCCAAATGTGATTGCATCACTAGAGCCAGTATTGAGTTTTAGTGCATACATGACACTAATAATTGTGGCACATGGTATTTTTCTGATTTTTTTTTTTAAATAAGCTGACACAGGAGTGTTTCATAATTACATAGCTTAAATTACCTTGTTTGCTTCTGTCACATATCTCAGTTAAATATGAATTTTCAAGATACCGTAGGGATAAACAATTTTTTTTTTTTTTTTTTTTTTTTTTTAATAACTGTTTCTCAGGTAACATATTTTTGTTGTCTTCCTTCAAAGGTTTGGAATTAACTTTCTTTACTGGAGTATACGGAACATGCATTGGTGCTGTGAATAGGTTTGGTAATGAAGAGAAGAGCCTTATTGGTCTCTCTGGTATTTTTATTGGTGTTGGAGAAGTCTTAGGTGAGTTTAAATTTACCATCTTTTAGAGAGAAAAACAAAAAAGATTCAGATGCTGCAGTTATTCAAAACACTGCTTGTATTTAACTGTGTCTTACTAATCTTAAATTAGTGTTTTTCAAGCTTCTGACAATAGTTGCGGGGGGGGGAGAAGACAAATATGCTTAAGTTGATTAGTAATTACACTGCTAAATTTCTTTTTCAGTATCTAATACAGAGAACTTTATAATCTGCTTTCAGCATTTATTGCAGTATTTTAAGTGTGGTTCTTTTCTTTAGATCTTCCAGTTCTGATCTAAAGGGAAGTAACTGAACTCTCAGACTTCTGTTTTTTTAAGTAACAATTATCCAATCTTTTCTGCTCCTGCAGGTGGAGGAATCTTTGGTTTAGTGAGCAAGAAAAATCGCTTTGGTAGGAACCCTGTTGTGATGCTAGGCATCATTGTGCATTTCATAGCCTTTTATTTAATTTTTTTCAACGTGCCAAATGATGCTCCTATTGCTCCTATGGAAGGAACAGATGATATTGCTTATATGATTCCAAGGTATGCAAGGTTTTTCCTTTGTCATTGGAGGAGAAGGGAAAAAAAAAAAAAAGCTGTTTTCTTCTAAACCAGAATTACCAGCATTGGGCTCAGTCAGTTTAACTGCAGGGTAGAGCCTTAGCCTTTCACTGTTGTCTTCGTTTCCAAGGCTTTCCAATGCTTATTATCAAAGTCTGCTTGCTCTACCTGGAGCCAAACTCTCTCTTGCACAGCTTACTGTTAGGAAAGAAATTTACGGAGCTTCCTCATCTCATCCTTGCAACCTTCTGTTGGGGTGTATTTTTTTGCCATTCTGTGTGTAAACATAGTGGTGTCAGCTTGTTCAGACAGAGCTGCTAATTGCTCAAAACTGCTAGTTTAATGTGTTTGTGACTCTGCAGATGACTGTTTTCCAAACTGTAATATTTGCAGCATGTACAGTTTGCTGCAATATGAACGAGTCTGTCTTTCTCTTTAGTTTTTATGAACTCACTGTGTGAGCCTCAGCTTGGCTTTGCTGCCTTGCAGGCTTCATGGCTCCAAGCACCAGGAGTTCTTTTACCAGCTCTAATTCAGTTTAGAGTTGACTGCAGGTACCAGTAGCAGAAGTCTTGACCTTCAAGGATTTAAAACCCAATGAAACTATTCTTCCTGCCAACAAAAGCTCACCGTTCTTTTCCATTGAAATTTAAGGTATAATGACTGTTTTCTCTGTTCCCAAACAAGTCTGACAACAAGAGTTTGTGGGGTAGAGCATTACTTCAATCAATAGCTATGTAGGCTGTTTGAAAAAATGACTTAAATTCAACTCTTCTTTCTTCCTCAGCAAGGAGGTGGCCATTTTGTGCAGCTTTCTATTGGGCTTAGGAGACAGCTGCTTTAACACACAACTCCTCAGTATTTTGGGATTCCTTTATTCAGAAGACAGTGCTCCTGCCTTTGCCATCTTTAAGTTTGTTCAGGTATTTATATTGCACAGCTTTTTCAATGTATGCTTACTGGTGTATTATTAAAATAGTTCTTTTGTAATGAGCTCAGGAAAAGTAATTCTCTTGTTTCTGCAAAGGATACCAACCTTTCTTTTAATTACTGTGATTCTTAGGAGGAAAAGAAGCTTTCAGGTAGTATCAGCTGAATTTTGCAGCTTGTTGTAAATGATTCATTAGTGAGAGCTGAGTAATGTGTTTTGAGGGAGGTTAGAGATGTTGATTGTTCTGGTTTAAACTCAAAAGGCAAGTACAGATAAGCATATATTTTGGCAATGTTTACCAGATTTGTATTTCAAAGGAAGGCTTTGCTAGAGAAATAAGTCAAAAGGAAAAGAATTGCTTAAATAGTTGTTGAAGACTTTGCAGATTTTATGCTGTGTTACGGGGAGTTGCCATTATGTAGGCATAAGAATTAAATTGTAATTCATCTTTTTTTCAAGTCATCTTAATCCTCAAATGTGTTTCTATTAATTAGGGAGCAGAGTTTAGGATTTGTCTAGTTTAATGGATCACAGCTGTTTCCTTAATTATTTCCACTGATATGTATGCAGTGCTCCATTTTATTTCTTGATGTGTAGTAAGTTAAGAGAGATAGTGAATATAAAAATTCTTTATGCTGTGTGAGGACTGATGAATATTTTATCTTTAAAAAAGATCGATTGCAAGTAAGCAATGATGTGCGTCAGAGCTACTATTTAGATTTAGAATCGTTTGTGATGTTATAAAACTGATAAAAGGTTTTCTGCATTTTTGTCTTAAATTCCACTCATACTTTGGCTGTGTTGTTTCCAGATTGTTTTTTAAATACCAGAAAAATTATTGTATTTGTGATGTGATAAATGCTTCTGAGTGTAGGCGTTCATTTTCTACAGTGAATGTTATTTAAATAACAAGTAAGAAATAAAATCTGTTACGTGTGATGTCGACACCTGTTAGAATATGAAAAAAAGGTTTTAAAATTGGACATCCACTGAAGAAACGTGTGCTCAAGATGTCTATAAATTACATGTATGTCAGTGATAATCTTGTGTAGTAATGCCAGACTGTATAATTCCAGTGCTCATTTTTTGTCTTTGTTTACTTCTTCCCTCTCAGTCCATCTGTGCTGCAGTCGCATATTTCTACAGCAACTACTTCCTCCTGCAGTGGCAACTCCTGATCATGGTGGTTGTGGGGTTCTTTGGGACCATTACCTTCTTTGTGGTGGAGTGGGAAGCAGCAGCCTTTGTTGCCCGGAGCTCTGACTATAGCAGCATTTGATGCCGTGGCTGGCCCAGTGCAAGGGAAAACACAGGCACATTGACTGTCAACTGATGTGAGAAGGTGAAAAGATGGAGCTGCTGAGAATAAGATGAAGGAATCCACTGCTAAATCACTGTCACTCTAGCTGATGGGAACTGAGATAACAAAACATGGGGAAAAATGCCAAAAATTGAAAGTTTTTTTTCTTGCTGTAATCAACTGAGTGTGAGGTTCTCAAAAATCAGATGTTAGAAATAGATGGAAACAGCGGTCTTTGCGTGGAAGAACTTTGTCCTGAAGCATCCCTTTCTGAATGTGTGATTGCCCAATTTCACTGTGTCCTGCATTACAGAAATTGCCGTTTTGTTTCACCTAAATTTATTTTATCTGAGTCTTAGTTCTACAGACACTTAGATTCTTATGTGGAATGAGTGATATTTTAAGGTATTTTGTTTTGTGTCTGCATGACTAGCAATTCATGTTATTGACTTTTTCAGTGATTAGATACACCAAAGTATATCTGTAGAAAATAATGTTGCCTTATTTGGTGTTGTTACTCAGTTCCTTGATTTCCAAGCACTCATTTGTTGTTAATCTATTTAATAATTTTAAAATTATATCAGATGCATTTTTTAAGAGAATCTTCTGTAGCGTGATGTAATTGTGTGGTGGTTTTTTTTTTTTTTTTTTAAACAAGAATTCGAGTAAATACCCCTCTGTTTTTCCCTTTTTAAGGACATAATCTTGAGATCTGTGGAGGATACGTATGTTTTGGAGCAGCGTTCACCATTTCTCAAAATCAAGCTGTTTTGGGATGTGTGCTGTATCTTTCTTCATTTAATACTGTATTAAGGACCATGAGACGTGATTTCCCTCCCGAAATCACTTAGGTTTGCAGAGGTTCTGAGTTTGCTGAAATTCTCATCTGCTTTTATAGTTCAATGGCAGAGTGATGACAGCTTGTTAGATTTGCCTGTTATTAAAATTAGTCTGTGATGGGAGCATTTTCTACAATACCTTTCTAGACTATGAATAAGAATGAACTGGGAAAATAATCTTGCAGTATTTATCCTACTGTGTAGTCTAAAAATACCTGAGACAGTTGACATGGTTTGTTTTATTCCTGTATGTTGTGTATTTTGGGAAGATGTGCTGTTAAGCTTATTCTGCCAAATGCAAAAACAAGGCTAATGCCATAGCAACTAAGGTTTTAAATCAAAACTGTTATAGATGATCATAACATAGGCAACGAATGCAACCCACCTTGGTATTTATCTGCTTGACTTTTTAGTAGTTGCAGTTATGTGTCTGTCGTCTTGACAAACCGCAACTGCGAGCAGATAGGGAACAATGAGAAAGATTTTTGTTTATTTTAAGATACGCCATGTGGCTATTTTTAGACAAGTACTGTCTGTCAGCCTTCTTAGGCACACATAGAATGTTCGGCCTTATTTTTTTTAAAGACGGGTCAGAAAGCCGACTCGGAGAACGTGTCAGTAGCTCCTGCATGTCACAACTACACGGATGTAGCAAAGGTTAAACTTGAAGAGGGCATATGGGATCTCCTGTGACTTCTGCTGTCAGTTTTGCTCTCACAGGGCGGGTAACACAACTCTCTTGAGGCAAATCCCTGTCTGTGCACGGTAAAACAGCATCAAAATGTTCTTTTTGAGGCAGGTGAAGAATTTTGAGTGCACTCCAGGCTTTTGCTGTGAGGTCAGTGTGGTATTAATTGGAAAATGAGCAGGCACCTGAACGGTTGGCAAGCAAAGAAATTAGTGGAGTCGAGAAAGCCTCTCTGCATTCCAGGTGATGAAAAAAGTGATGGAAAAAGAGAGCGAGTTGGAGGACGACACAAAAGAGCAGAATTACTGTAGCCATTCTAACTTGTCCGGCAAAGTGAAAAAGCAGTGGTTATGGAATTCAGTCCATACGGTGGTTAATGTGAGTGGCTGCACTTTAATGTCTCTTAAACAGTTTCTGTCCTATAATTTGAAATATACTATTTTTATACATTGTATGCTGCAAGACGTATAGATGACAGGATGCTTTTGGCGATTAGATTTCTTTTATTGGATACTTACAAGTGCTTTCTCTAAGGTACCAAAAGGGATAAAGAGCTTCTCTTAAGATAAGGAGCTATTGACTTCAGTCCTCAAACTATCCTTGGGATCTCTTCTCTCATTGATATGTAGGGGAGAACACAGACAGCAAGTACACAAGGGACAATTTTAACTTATAGCATGTGGAAGACAAAATGATTCTCAGGTCTTATGGCAATGAGCAACTTATAGGTGCATTTAATATAATGCAGTTTAATTTTAGCTAGGCAATGGTTCTCATGAGGTTGCTTTTAAAACTGATCCCTTTTAATGAACTTCTGTGTTGTTCATCTGGGATGTGAGAATTATAGAGATTATTTTAATAAAAGTTTTTTAAAAAATCTTCTCTAAATGTGCCTGCTTTCAGCAAAACTTTTGAACTGACTTTCAGGGGTGCTCATGAAGTAGGGCTTGTGCATGTGCAGCACCTCTGAGTCAGCTGTTTTGTGTTTTTTTGTTTGTTTGTTTTTGTTTTTTTTTTCTTCCCTCTCTGTTCCATTTGGTCTGACTCAATATCAGGCAATGAAAAAGGCCATTCATAACTGTTTATTGGGTTTATTGGGTCACTAAAGAGAACTGAACTTTGTGACAAATTTCACAAGAAATGCACACTCTCTTCGTGGATGGCTTTTTTTTTTTTTTTTATTTAAACTATGAACTGTATGAGTATTATTTCTAACACTTGATCTTTGGCAACTTAAAAAAATCTCAATTATTCAAGCGTTCCATGGTATGTGGTTACTTTTAACTTGGTTGTATTTCTTTGGTATGTCAGGAGGTGAAAAATGGATCCAGCTGCAGACAGCAGCCCCATGTGTCAGTTTTGGTGCAGCAGTGTAGAGTGATAACAGTGACAGCCAGTTATGATTCTATCTCATCATCTTTTTATCAGCATATACCGGCGTGGTGACTGCACCATTCATCTAATCTCCCTTGGCATTTCACCCTTTTCACATTAATCTGAGCTAGAAGCGTTTTTTATTAGTTTTCATTTTCAGTGGGATTTAGAAAAAGGTGTTTGCTCTATTTGTTGTATTGTGGTTTTGGTTTACATTGGGAGTTAATGTTGGGAGCAAAATTGCATATTACATTGCTTTGTTTAATTAAAAGTAAATCTGTCTTTCATTTTTTTTTCACTCTTATCCTTTTATGCTGTTAGTAAGGTTTCATATCCTGACATATCACATCCCAAGGTTTTTCGCACAAGTACTGAAGAGGAAATGAAAACTGGTATTCCTGACATTTAAGTGCTAAAGAAGCTGTTACAAATTAGCCTTTTGTATGTGTCATAAGCATGTGACATGCAGCTTGGCAGTTGGTTTCTCTTTGCATACATTTTGATGTTATTTTAGAAAGAAAAAATTCAGAATTTCTGTGCACCTTGGCCATAATGCAGTGACAGGTTTTTATTTTTGTTCTTTTATTAAGTACTGTCTATTTTAGAAAGTTGAGATAAAGAATAGAATCACTTAGAAAATACTGCTCATCATCTTGTAATTTTTTTTTTCCTCTCCTGGAATTCTTGTAGCTTCACTCAAGCTAATTGTACATGAGCACTAGTTAATACCATGTTTTCCATGTTTTACATTAGGCTTTCGAACATGCTAGCAGAAATGCCAAAAAAAAAAAAAAAGGCAGAATTTAAAGGTGAAGATAGAGTCAAGAAGTTACCCACTTAAGGTACTTGACATTCTGCTGTGACCACGTTGGTGAGAAGCAGTGCTGAGACTCTTGGCTGTTGTGGTTTGCATGGATAAATTGAGAAGGATGTTTGATTAGTTTAACTGCAGATACGGTGTTAGTACCACAGAGAAAGCACTAATGAGCAGAGAGTGGAAGAAACGTCCTGGGAGAGCAATACAGCAATTTGGAACTGGGCTCAGTTTCGCTGCAGGCAAGTGAAGGGAGGGCTCTGTTCAGCTGAGCTTAGGCATTAGTTGGTGCCAGTGTTGACTCTATTTGTTTTGTATTTTCTCTGTCTTTGTTATTTCAACCACTGACAAGTCCTCTCCCAAGCTATTGGTGCACTTTTATTTACAACTTGATATTGTGCAAAGTCTAGTTTAAACTGGTTTAAACCTCTTTTTTTTTATGTTAATGAAAGGTATATTTGAATTAGAACTGGGGATACCTGGGGATACGTTAATTAAAAGCTGCTTCACCAAATTACTATCCTAATGAAAACATTGATTTTGAGTGAATGTACAGAGTGAAAGCACTCTGCTATGTTTCTTTCTATTGTCACAGACACGCAAATAAAAGTGAATCACAGCCATGTTTTTGCTAATACACTTGTTAAGTTGTCAAATTGCTGTTGTCACTGTTTTAAACTATGTCCTCGTGCCAGGGGCTTTGCAGAAAGGAGACAAAAAGTCTTGGCTGATGGGCCTTTAAGTGCTTTGTGTCACCTCTAAGCGCTTGCTTGGGAAAATGAGTGTGTTTTGTTTAGTACTAAACAGCCCTTTTGAGCCCCTTAATTCTAGTCATGGCCTAGACCAGTGAGATGCCTTAAGGACATCAGTGGTGACTTTTAGTCTTGTCCCTTCCCTTGTTCCACTGGAGAGCTCATCTTATGAAAACTGACCTTGCTATAGAAAGCCCCTAACCCTTTTTTATTGTGTTGGCCTATCTTCCAGTATCCCAACAAGTTCACGTATTTTCTTTCCAGTTAACTTCATGTGCCACATGTCTGGCGGTCCCTTGTAAAATTGATTAGGCTTAGACGTTATAGATTGTTACTTTGGATTCTGTTTATCTTAAATTAAATGTAGGTGAGGAGGGCTGTTGTTCAGTCAGAAACTACTTGAGTAAAATACAAGTCCTATTTTGCTGTTGCAGCTGGAAGACCTGCAGGGAGCAGAGGATTTTATGAGAAAGGACCAGACTACAGAGATGAAGATGCCAAAGGAAGGTGTGAAGTGCTCCATTGCCAGGAGGGCAGCACAGGGAACGTAGCCTGCTGCATTTTTCCCTGAAGATCCTGTAACCTGCAGAATCTTCGGAAATCTGCTCTATTTCCACTAGTGTGAAGATGGAACAGCCTTAGTATTCTGGTTTCCAAGGTATAGAACCTATACTCAATAACTGATTTTAAAATCTTTTATACAAGGGGATATCAAAGAACTTCCTAGGTTGATTTTCTCTACACAACTCTTTGAGTCTTGGGATAAAAGGACATTTTGGAGTTTACATTTCAAAGTTATGTCATGAAGGGAAGAAAATGGAAAGGAGGTTTGTGCCTCAAATGTAAAATCATTCATTCTGTCATATTAAAGGGAAACTGCTGTTTGTTAAGGTCACTTACAGAAATTAGCTTCAGTTAAGCACCCTGACTAAAAGCAATGGCTACTGCCTATTGCTAGAGCTATTCATCTTGTGCTAATGTTTGACCTGCAGAGTTTGTTACGATTATTAATCTTTGTAGAAGAACAATTACACAGATAATAACCTGATTAAAGGAGCCATACTATCATACATTGTTATTTGGCTCATGCTAGCAGAGGTTTAAGGCAGACATAGAGTCTTTCTTTAAGTGTTGAGTGATTGTACTGGTGAAATATATATTTAATTTCCTCTGCAGCAGTGCAAACAGGGCGCTATAACACAGATCATTCAAGCAGCCCACTTGAATCTGAATTAGTGTGACCTACCCGTTTTCTGGAAGACTGCTAATTTACTGATTTTACTCCTGATAAAAAGGCATGGTTTTAAGAGCAGATGAAACAGTTGGGCCTATGTTCTGCAGTCAGCATTTTGCTTTTGTCTTAAGCATTGCTACTTCAGTGCTTAAGGGCTCATTTCTTAGAGGTGGCCAAAATAATTATTTTAATTTGTAATAGCTTACAGGAGCAGAGATTGCTTGGATGATGCATTTGGTGATTTGGATGTGAATGTTAGAGGCAGAGCTCAGAGGCTTTTCTCTGTGTTTCGGCCAGGGAAGCAGAGATGGACAGGTAAAGAAACAGGCTGTCTATTTCTATAGAAAGCCGGGCTCCATATAGATTGAGTGCTACTTGTTTGCCAAAGCTTTAGGAATGCGGTGGATGCTGTTTTTATTACTCCTTTAAAAACCCTGAGGATGCCCAGGGCTGTGTGCTCTCCCATAGGATATCTATATCCGAGAGGAACGAACGCAGTCTTGGCTCAGCTTGACACTGGATGGGGAAAAAAAATGTCCATCCGCTGGTACTTCCATTAGGGTGTTTTCTCCAGGCTGTTGGCTGGGGTGTTGGTGACCCAGCCTCGCAGTCCGGTTGAACTTGGTGCCGTTGGAGGCTGCAGAGCGAGTGATGCCTTTTGCTAACTGCTTAGGTTGCTTGGTGGTTAGATGCCAACGCTGCTGCAGTGACCACTTACGACTTGCAAGTCCTAAAGGAAAGTACTGCAGGAGTGAGATCAGAATAACAGGGAAGCATCCTAGTATTCACATTTACATGCCATCCCCTCCCTCCTTTCAGTGTGAAATAGAGCAGCAATCACAGGTTGATCTCAATGATGTTTGTGAATAATTGTAGTAATTATGCTTCATAAGAGCCTAATGCTGCAGGTTCCCTCCTGTGGCAGCAGGATGGGAAGAGGTGCCCTGGGCCAGCCAGTGGCAGAGGACAGAGCTCGGTGTCCCCACGGGTGCTTGTGCGAATGGCTGCGGAGTGCTGCTGTTAGGTTTCGTGCTGGAGTTTGATGCATGCACAAAAAGGCCTGGGAGGGAAGGGCAAGGGCAGTGTGCACACACAGAAAGCAAGCCTTACCAGCTAATACAAGTACTTTATATTTTATATTCTGCAGAGAACAAATAAAGCAGCGGTCGAAGGGAGTGGGAGGATGACCCGCCATAGTGCTAGAAGCCTCGTGTTTGGAACGTGTTCCTCGGATGAGGTACCCCTGCAGTGAGGGGACTGGGGCAGCCGTGCGGCGCTGTTCGTTAATGAAGGCGCCTGTTGGGCTTTGCTGCAGAGAGGCCACTGAGATGTTCAGAGAGACTTTTCTCCCCACTGCCAGCACAAGTCCATGTGCCCATTGCTATGACTACAGCCTTCCTGCTGACTTACTGGCTTGATCTTGCACCCTATGAGCTTGTCTGTTAATTGCTGGGCTCTTGGTGATCTGGGCTACCGTGGGGGACCTGTCCTGCCGGCTTGTTTGGGTGTTGGGGACCTGTGGCCAGTTGCGGTCACTGGGGGCACCACTCACTTTGCAGAGCCTCCACCGTGGCTGCTGCTCTGTGGTGCGGAGCAGCTCAGCCACAGCCTTGTAACCATGTGCACTTGCTTAACCCCTTGGGGTTTGCCATAGGGCACCTCCAGCTCGATAGACACCTTCCTGTAGCTTCTACAAAACATTGGATGATAACACCTTGTTTCTTAGCCAACAGGAGCACATTTCCACCAGGCAACTGAGGTTACACTTGATTTTCATGTCCAAGCTGGAGAAGGGGTTCCTGGGGTCCTGCTTCTGCTTAGGCAATTTTACACACCCCAGTGTGAATTCTTCCAAAAACCTGTCTTGATTCTGGTTTCCAGTCGTAGTTTGCCTCTACTGTTGGTCTGGATGCACTGCAGGATCAAAGGAAAAGATTTGGATTCATGAGGGAGCAGAGCCTTAGCTACACATGGTGGAGCATGGTCATTAAGCAGCGAGGAGAAGCAGAGAGGCACCAGAGCAAGAGCATGGTGAGCAAGAGAAAACAGAAGCAAAACACAGAGATTGTTGTTTCGATTTGTTTTTTATATATTAATGCAATAACGAGTTACGAAATGATGCATTACATGGAGTAGGAACGATGTGACATGAGCAGAGCTCCTCGTCCGTGGAGATCAGCCTGCCCTTCAGCAAAGGCAGCCACGCTTGTACCCAGTGCAGCAAGAACCCCGTGTCTGTGCGTTGGTTTTTGAACAGTGCACAATGACATAGATCATTTTTACTCTTTGCACATGTGTGCATATGTGTACACATGTCACTTTATTTTGGAGTGACGGGCAATGCTGTGCCACTTAAGTCTTTTCGGATGTTGGCAAAAGTCTTATAGCGTTAGGGCATTTAGCTAAGCAGAAAGATCTTGGAGTTCCCTGGTAAATTATAAACAACTGAAAGTACAGCGTGGTGGTCAGGAACACAGCATTCTCCTGTGTTTAGTGAGGAGGAATCTCTTCTTGGGTCATTAACTGAAACTCCCAAATTAACTTGTATTTTCTCTAGTTGATTAAAAGGCTTAAAGTATCAGTAGTACTTAGATGTAGAGACAGTTCAGTGTTTTCTACTGCGAAGTACTGCAGTGCAAGGCTTTGTTTGTGTTTCCTCTGCTAAAAAATTCCTCTCCCCACAAACTTCAACAGGAGATAAATCCTGCAAAACAGGACAACTTTGAGACAAGGTGAAATGATTTGCCCAGGGCTACTGGCATTGCCGCTGGTCGAGCTGGGATTAGTGTTCACATTGCTCTCAGCTAATCCAGCGTGTAAACCTTCAGGCAGCTGAGCTATCCTGGGAGGCTGTTGCCTCCATAAATAGCTTTTACCCTGGGCTACAAATGCTTTCCTAAAATGAACACCAGCCACCTTGTCTGAGGGGCACTGGTGCCTTGGTGGTGTGTCTTTACAGGAGAGGGCGATGCCTCAGGGCACTTGCCACTTCATGTGTCTGCTCTGAGCACCATGGTAGCAGGTGCCACGGCAGCTGCTTCGCCATCACCCTGCAGGGCTTAGGGGTGGTGGAAGGGACATGTGTTTGGAGCAAGGAGAAATGCACCATGTCTGTCTTGTAACTCTGTGCATAAACACCTTGCAAATGGGCTTCCAAGAGTTGCAAAGCCGGATTTGGGGGCTGGTGCCTTGGCACAGGCGCTCTTAATGCTCTGCTTGTACATAAGCAGCGCAGTTGCTGTCAGATGTTTCACTCTGCAGAAGCCTCAGCACGCACTGATGGCCGAGGGCGAAGGAGGCAGAATCCCACCAAATAGCAGCTCAGGAACAAGGAAGCTCTAATCTCACAAATCCCCGAACGAAGACGTAGCCCTCACTGTGCTGCCGCAGAGGGGACTCTGCTCGTGCTGCTGTGGCCGCCTCGCTGCTCTGCACCGAGCCCCTGCCAAGGTGCCCTTTCCCACAGCTACTTCTCAATTAAATCCAGCTCAGGTCAGCTCCTGACAAGCAGCCTCCCTTGTAACTCAAGGAGTTTACCGGCCAGCAGAGTCTCAAAATGCATCTTTAATAAAAATAATAGAAAGTGTTGGGGTAGGAGTGAATGTAGTTTCATTTCTGTCCTTCCCTTCCCTATTTCCCTCCTTTCTCTGTAGCAGCTTCTTCTGCCGAGCTATGGGCTTGGATGGGAGGTGAGGGGTGCTGAGAAGGGCTAAGAGGTGCATAATTTTAATTAGCTGTTGTACGTGCAGCCCTTCAAGCGTGTAAAACCCTGATAGACCAAGTTGTTATAATTAATGACCACAGAAACAGCAGAAGGGGCTTTCAGGCTTGATGGTGGGGGATTGTAATCCAATTTTGAGCTAGCAGAAATCAGTGATGAGTTTCAGGGAGGGCAGGTAGTGCTGTGTGTTTGCAGAGGGTGTCCAACATCCTCCTGGAGCAGCTGGAACATGATGCTCTTAGCCTCAGGGGATGGGATCAAGCTGCTAAACCTGAGCCCTTCTAGTGCTGTCCTGGTGTTCACCTGTTGTGTCAATAACTGTAATGGCCCCAATTAAAGAAAGAGCTTGGTGCACCATAGCAGAGGTGGAAAATGGCTCATGTTTATGACTGCTACTTTTTGTGTGTTCGAGGTGTCTCTGGTTATCCATCTGCTTTGCAAAGCGCCTCTGGATGAGTGTGTGGAAATGAGCAGACTTTAGAGGTGCTCGGGAAGGGGAGGGATCCTATTCTAGCTGGCTACAGCTGGCGATAACCTGATGAATGTGGCAGCATCTTGTCCCCAGGCGTCGCTATTCCCCAAAATGACCTGTTGTGACAGTGCTGCGGTAGCCGCCGGCAGGGACTAACTGCCTCCTGCAAGGGCTCGCGTATGTAGCAGCAGTGGGGTTTATTGCTCGGTCGGGCACGTTCAGCTGCTGACCTGCATTAGGCTTCCCCGTTATCTAGCAGAGAGAGACAATTCCAGCCTCTGTAATTAATGAGTCTCTCCTGCCAGGGTCTTGGGTGAAGCCTCAGCACAGGAAATTGGCCAGGCTAAGTGGTGTCTGCACCTGCATCCCAGCTCTAAAGGCAGGACTTAGTCAGCAGAGATAAATTGTGGCTCGGCTGCTGAATTCATTTTTCATCCTCAGATCTGCGGCGGGCACTAGAGCACCCTCCTGTGCAGCCTGAGCTGCCTGTTTTCCATGGCCTCCCTCTGCCCAGGGCCTTGTTTGCTGCCAGTATGCCCCGTGCTGCTGTGGGAAGCAGAATAAGTTTTGTTGATCTGTGTCTGCGGGGTAGCTTATGCTTTAGGCTTATAATGACATTCATGAACCAGGCAATCCAACACCTTTCCCTGCTCCCCCATCCTCCCTTGGGGAGAGAAGGTAACAAGACCAGTGATTAATTCTTGGAGAGCAAATGGGCTGTTCACAGGCAGCACGACAGCTCTGATTTGACCTGGGCTCTTGCTAATGTGAATGGATCGCGCTGGACACGCGCGCTGAGCTGCCGTCAGGTTCCCAGGCACTCCAAGCTGCCTGGCATAGTGACAGTGTTTAAGAGCAGAGCCAATTTATTTAGCTTGTAGTGAAGCGTAAGATTAAATATGCAGCAGGCTGTTTATTGTTTTAGAGCTGCTTCTTTCCTCCTTACTACTCTGAGCTGCTGAGTAAACTCCTTTCTCTCCAAAAAGCTGATGGTCACAACTGCTGAGTGTGCCCTTCTGGAGCAGAAGATCTGGGCAGTTCCAGGCGTCCGCAGGGGCAGCGCTAGCACGTCCGGATCCGTGAGCAGGAGATGAACGCGAGTCCTTCCCCAGACAGGTGAGACCCTGAACCCAAAGCGGGGCATCTGAGAGCGAGGAGGGACAGACACAGATGTACGGGGGAAACTGAGTCAGGAGGCATGAGGAAAAGCTTGGCTGAAGGGTCTGCACTTCTCTAGGCTCCCTCTACTCACATATACTGGTCACATGGAGTCTACAGCCACAGTCAACCTGGCCTAGAAGGACCCAAAGCATCAGAAGGGTGAGGTTACTAAGTGGGTCGGAGCTCAGCCAGAGGCACCTGCCCCCGGGCAGGACAGTCCCCAATGCCCCTGGGTCTGGAGGGACCCAGCTTAAGAAGAAACATTTGCTTCCAAATGGTGAGTGGCATCAAACTTGTCATTCAGCACTTCTCCCCGCAGATACTGAAACTCAATTATTGCATCCTGTGTACAAACCCAGAGGCCAGCCAGTTCCTAATTGCTATCATTGGAGTTAATTGCAAAACCTTTTTCTAAGGCTGGCCGCTATTGTGTAGCATGGATGTATCACAGGAGCAGCACGAGCACTGTATAAATGACTGCTTAGTTCAATTCCAAGTTCATTGGAACGGTATCTGTGGAGCTGCTCATGCAGCCTGGGCATTGTTGAAAGCTATTGCAATGCAAATAATTCTGTTAATGTGAGATGGCAAGTCCTGTTTTGCAAAGTTGTGCCGTGGAGCGGTAGGTGGTTTTGTTTTGGGAAGTAACTGTGTTTTGGCTTTGCATCACTCGGAGGTGATCGGTTGCTGTGCAGATGGAGGGTTGTGCCCTGCTAAGTAGCAAAGGGGCTTGTAGATCAGCAGCAAAATCCAAAAGCACGGAGAAATTGCAGCGGATGATTACTGCTGGCAGAGAAAAATCAGGAAGCTGCCTAGCTGGGGTATCTGCTTTATTTTCACTTGCAGTGTTTGCTTTGGAAGGGAGTGGGGGGGCAAGTGTGTTAGCTGGCTGGCCACGACAGCATTGCCCGCAGGCTGGGAGCCGAGCTGAGTGTTACTAGATAGTTTGAAACAGCCCTTTTGCCCTGTGGACAGAGGAGATGAACGACTGGCACTACCTTCCAAGTCCCAAGGCTGCTCAGGGAGGTGCCCCAGGACATCTTGACGGTAGGGAGGGTGTTTTTGGGAGGCCTTTCCCTCTTTAATGCTGAGCGCTCCCCTGGGATGTGGTCCAAAGCAGATCAGTCTGAGCTGGCAGCATCCGTCCCGTGTGGCCGCACTGCGCTGCTTGAGAACGAAATCAGTGCAATTGCACAGGACAATTTTGTTCCCTAGCAGCAAAAAGCAGCAAAGATTGGTGCGTGTAAAGAAAGCAAACAAAAGCGCCTGCCTAGGCCTGTGGATTCACAGTGATAAATGCACGAGCTACCTCCCTGCTCTCTTCTCGTTCCTTTACTTCCCCTGCTTCTCTCCTGTCTCCCCCATCATTGATTTCTCCTTTTCCTTGCTCCTCAGCTATTTCCGCTATAGCTACAGCTTGGTAGATAGTTGTAGTCGCATCTGTCTCAGTAAAAGCCAGCAGTGTCACAGAATAGACACAGAGTAGTACTCTGAGCGGTGAGGTCCAAATTCCTAATCCTGTCACTTTTGCAGGCTTGGCAAAGTGACTTTGACAGAGCAGTTTCCCTACCTGAAAGAAGGGAACACTGCTAAAACAGCCCATTTTGAAGGGTAGCCTGAAGAATGCTTGGTGGATTCATATACCAGCTTTGTGGAAAAACATTTGAAAAATGAATAATAATCCAAATATACTGGCCAGCAACTTACAGTGTCAGTAACTGGCTGCTCTTTGGGCTGTGAGGGTGGCTGGGGAGTGCTTGCCCTCTCTCCAACAGCTGAGCAGGGAGATTGACCTTTTGGTCAAACCCTTAGGCACTACAAAAAGACAATTTTGTCATGGCCTTTCTGGAAATGCAGAACTCTGAAAACAACGGGGAGCAGCTGGACTCCCAGGCCCAGTTGCAAAACCAAGTTAGAGAAGTTTAGTGCTCAGAAAAAGGCTGTATCACTGAATCACAGCACTGAAATAACACGAGACACAGGCTCTTCTATCGCACCCTCCTTACAATTTCTTCTGCACTGAATGCCTAGCTCCAAAGGTAGTTGTATTTGTTGTTGTTTACATCTCTATCTCAGTTGTTTTTGGGTTGGGAGGCCTGAAGCAACTTCTGATGGCATCGTGCAGCTCTGCCAATTGGCAGAGAGGGAAGGAGCAGTTCCCTGAGTCCCTTGAGCAGTAAAGATGCTGCTTTTATTCCGACAGGGAGAGGTTTGAACCTGTTCGTGCATGAGAAGGGAAGTGCATTTTGCAGAAGTAGCTTTTCCTGGCGTTGCAGTTCATCTTGTTAATAAATCTCTTGTAACACCTCCCTGCAGAGCCCCTCAGGAAATCAGCTAACCAGGAGAAAGTCGAGACCAGAGTTAAGCCTCCTAATCCATTATCAGCAAATGCAATCAGCTTCTCCATCTGCTATCAAAGGCCCCTGCGATCTGACAGCTTGGGCGCACTTCAGAGCCAGCAATCAGCCGGCTGTGCACACAGATGCTTGGTCACCACCGCACTCATCACTGCCTCTCTCCATTCAGGCCTGTGTCCTCTTAGATTAGAGGCAAATCCTGCACCAGGTGAGGCGTTTACGTGCTGCTTTTACATGAGAGGTTTCCTTCCAGCCCTCCCAGTTTGAGCTCTGGCCAGGTCCCCGTGGAGCAGTGAGTGTCCCACAACGTTGTGGCTGTGTGTGGGCAGCCTCTGGCCTGCGTGGCCCCAGGATGCCCTGTGTGGATCTGTGTCCTTGAAGAGAAGTGCCACATTGTTGCCCTGTGTTCCTGCATCCCACCTTTTCTGCCATGATTAGGAGCCCAGCTGGGGGCTGGTATTTTGGGGGGAAGGATGCGGGTTCCTCTCCCCTGTGTCTGGCAGGGGCTGCTGTTCTCCTTGGTTGAACCAGGCTGATGGGGAAAGATATCAGCTCCATCATGGCTGGAGAAGAGAGAGATTTTATAGCGGCCCTGCCTGCAGAAGGAGGCAAGGCAGAGACCCACATCCAGGCCCATTTCACGGGCCTTCTTCCTTAGAGGGTACCCTGTGAAAAGCAGTAGTCCCTTCCAAACACATCGCACTTCTCCCTCCAGCAATGTATTAGGGCTTTTTTTTCATGTGCTGTAGAAACCATGTCTTCATTCCTGCAAGAAAAAAAAGGATGACTTCTCCCAAAATGAAGAGGTGAGAGGAAGATGTAGAGAAAGGCAACACTCTGGGAAAGAGCTAGAAATGAAATATTACACTTCAGCAGGGCCTAAACACTTCGATAGGTCACAGGGTTTTATTTTGATTCCCCTTGGAGTTGCTGTCCTGTTGAGATGAGTTAACACAGGTCCATCACTCTCTTCACCCTCTTGAAGCCATCGTGACATGCTGCTAACAGCTCTTCAGAACAACGCTGGTTCGTGTCCACCCTTCTTGTTCCTGTTTCATCTGACTGCTGTGAAGCTGCCTTGCCCAAGTGGGGTGAGATCAAATATTGTGGCAATTGAAAGTTATTATTGGAATACACCTGTGCTTGGTTCTTGCTTCCTTGGCATCTCCCTGCAGAAACTGCATCGGAGTATTTATGGCTCCACATTTCTGCTCTGGAAGATGAATGTTGCTACGAGCAGAGGCCTCCTAGGCCTGCAGCTATCTCGGAGGAGGTCTGTTTTGGATGCAGGACAGTGGGGGTTGTCCATGCTCATGAGTTGGGAACGTGCAAAGATGGGAAGCACTGGAAGACAGAGCATCGCTCCTGACTTTGGTGTGGCTATGGCTACAAGTGGGAAGTGCAGCAAATGCCCCTGGATTTGCAGATGCTGCTGCACATGTGCCAAGGTCACCTCAGGACACTGCTGGCCCAGAGCCCTTGGGGATTTGCCGGCAGAGGTGTCACCATCAACCCTTTGACAGCAGGCTTGGCTCTCAGCCTTCCTTTGGGGAGCTGTTTAGGAGGAGGTGTGTGGTCCATGGGGCTGGATGGGTGCAGACCCCACAGGTGAGGTGCTGCCGTGACCCTGGGGCAAGGGCCCCTTTTGAAGGGGAGCGGAGCGCCGCGGCTCTTCCCTCCAGCCGGGCTGTGCCGAGGCTGATGGGCGCCCTGACTTCAGACTCTGCTGTTCCTGATTCGTCACCCGACAAATACTGACACCCTTTGAGCTTGGTGACAGCCCTCCTGACCCAGCCAGCCCCAAGGGTCACCCCGCACTGTACACCCTGCACGCAAACCACAGCCTTTGCCTCGCAGCTCCCCTGTTGTTGCTGACACCCTCTCCCTGCTGATGCACCCGCTGTAGCTACAGCTGCATGGCTCGCAGCTGCTACAGGCAGTCACTCTCCTGATAAATCACCGGTGCGGTGTTAACCGGTCTCTGCGCAAGCCCCCGGGGAAGTAGAGCTCTGGGTAACTCCCTGTTCTGCTGGCCTGGGGATACGCAGAGTGCTCCTTCCCAGCCGGATCGCCCTGTGCCGCAGGGGCCGAGCTTGGTGAACTGCGGCCGGTGTCGCGATGCTGCTCACTCAGTGCTGGGGCAGACGCAGGCCCTTGGGGCCACCTGGAAATTTCCAGCTGTGTCCTCACGGCTGGGTCCTCGGCTGGGTCCTGCATCCCTGGAGGCTGCTCGTGGGACGGGCACTGTGGCTGGTGCCTGTGGCACCGGCTGACGCGGGGTCCCAGCGAGCCGTCCCTGGCTGCTCACCAGGACACGGCGGCGTCGGTGTCTTTGGTGCCTGCTGAGGAGCAGCAGGACCACGGGCGCCTAAAACATCGAGCAGTTCTGGTTTCGTGTCACCAAGCAGGGCCTGTTCAACCTCCCGCTCCAGGGAAGTCTCCTAGGAGCCACCTCCTCCTCCAGCGTAGTCTCCACACGTCCTCTCTTGGTGCTTCTTCCTCAGCTTTTCCCTAGATCCACCTTCCCTGTCACCTTTTCTCCTCCATCCCATCCACCACCTGCCCCTTTGCGCCTCCTGCCGCAGCTGTCGCGTTGCCACCTGCCCTCAGGTCTCCCTCTCCTCTCCGGGGAGCTGGGGGGACACGAAGGGACCTGCCCGCAGCACCTCCCGCTGCCCGCTGAAGGGCTCTGGTCCACGTGTAGCTGTTTCCCTTCCTCTTCCAGAGGGAAATGATTCCCTGCTGCTAGCACCAGGCTGTGGTTTCCAAGGAGACAGTGGCTCCCGCCTGGAGCAGCAGCAGGCCAGGGCCCGCGGCAGCTTGGCAAGGTGCTAACGGCGCTAAAAGCCTTGGAGACGGCCCAGCGAGCGGCTCCGCGGCTGGCAGCTCCACGGCCCGCGCCAGGAATGGCGGAGGAATCCGCGCTCCCGGGAGGAGGCCGCAGCTGGCGCGGGGTTGCTGGCCACACCTGGGCTGGCCTGGTGCCAAACCTGCCACTGTCAGCGTCCCCTGTCCCCACCGCGCCCGTCCCGGAGGAGCACGGGCTGGTTCCTTTTCCACCAGAGGCCCTTGCGGAAGGATGGATGCTGGGGACGAGGAGGGAAAATCCGACGGTGCCAAGGGGCTGCAGCTGGCACCCTGCCACCAACAGGCTCCTCTGGGAAGGGGACAAAGTTGGGAATACCTCGGATCAGGGCTTCTGCAGGACTCCCACGAAATCTGAGTGTTTGGTAACGACTGCATGAATTATTCAGGGTGATCAGCAGGGGGGATATTTTCCCCACAATTAGATGTGGGCTCCTGGGGCTTGATTTTCCCACCTGCTGGATGCAAGTGGCTCCCCAGCAGCAGCAAGGGAAGGTCCAGAGCTCTCCAGCTCTCCCAGCTCCTCCCGTTGTTCTCCTTAGACTGCAGGTTGTTTTCCCTGCTGCCTTCTTGTGCTTCCCCCCAGCTCCCAGCGCTATCAACATCTCTAATTAAAGCTGCCTATTGCTGCACTGCTGTTTGTGCAAGTGCAGCTGATCAAGGCGGCGAAGCCGCCGAACCCAGGTGCACGTTACCTCCGGGCATCGCGGTGCAGCCTCCCCGCGAAGCCGAGTCCGCCTCAGCCCCGAGCCGCTGAGAAAAGAAACGTCTAAAAAAATATAGCAAAACAAGTGCTCTTCTGATTAGGTATAAAAGAAACCCAACGCTTCACCCATCCGGGTGCCTTCAGGCATCAGCATCCTCCAGCAGCATCTGGGTCCCTCCCAGTTCCCATCCGTGAGAGCTGATGCCAGGCAAAGCACCCCATTCCTCGCAGGATGCTGGCACGGAGACACCAGGGTGCCCTCATTTCTCCTCGTGTCTTGTCCCCGCTGCCAAGGACCTAGGTGGCTGGGTTAAAAATGAGAAGTTTGAACAGACTAAAGCATCAAATCTTGAAGCGCTTCTGCCGTGTCACCCGTGCTCGCTGCCACCGGGACCCCTGCACAGCGGGCCGTGCGGCCGCCAGCGATGCCCCAAGCCACGTGGCAGCCCCTGGCATCCCTGGAAGTTGGACATTCCAGGGACAAGGTAACGCGCTCCAGACGGAGCGAGTCCCTGTCCCCTCGCAGTCAGCTTTTATTAATCCCCATATCAGCGACGTCTCCATTAATAACAGTGCTGGGGTCTGGCTGGCGAGCTGGGTAATGAGATTCTCTGCCTGCTGTTCCTGCTCTACTGTGATTATATTTGGAGGACAAAATTCGGTGTGGATTAATTAAACTGAAAAGCAAAAAGTGGAGCTTGTTTGAATTATCTGATAGTTTTGGGGAGGCAAAGCAGTAATTGCAAGTGCCTTTTGCAGGTGTGTGGAGGGGGCAAAGCTCTCTGCTCTGGGCGAGTGGGGAAGTTGGGTCATTTACATATGTCAGGGGAGATTTATGAATCTTCACAAATGCTGGGCACAGCCCCCATCACACCTCAGTTTGCTGACTCTGGTTCTTTCCTCTTGGATTTGGAAATGCAGAAAAGAAGAGCTCCCAAGCAGCTTTAATAGGGGTAAATGTGGGAACACATGATCTGCCAGGAGCCTATTCCTGCCTTGCACCTAAATAAATGTAAAGGAAAAAAAAAAAAGGAAAAGCACCAGCCCAGAGGAACTTCCTGGTCCCAGGTGGCCTTTCCACCGGGGCCAAAGGGATTTTAGTTTCAAATGGGAACAGGACTGGCTTTAAAGGGAGTTTTGCATTCTCCCCGTGACACAGCGCCTCCTGACCTCAGCTCCGTCTCTTTCCACAGCTCCCCTTCACAGGCTTCTCTATAGCAAAAGCACAACAGAAGGAGAGAAAAAAATAAAGAAAAAGATGCCAAAAAATCATTTAATAATGCACAGTGTGATCAATGTTAATCTGTCTCTATATTCCAATTGTGAAGCCCACTGAGGAGAAACAAGCGGAACTGCCTCGGTGGAGGGGAGAAATTAATCTTTAAAGCCAATAAAGGTGTAGGGCAGGGTAATTGCTTCAAGATTTAATGCTTTAGACTATTCAAACTTTTGGTTTTTAACAACCACCTAGGTCCTTGGCAGCGGGGACAAGACACGACGAGAAGCGAGGATGCTCTGATGACTCCGTGCCAGCATCCTGAGAGGAATGGGGCACTTGCCTGGCATCAGCCATCACGGATGGGAACCGGGAGGTGCCCAGGTGCCGCTGGAAGATGCTGGTGCCCGAAGGCACCGGCTGTCCAGAGTGAGGTTTCGGGTTTCTTTTATACCTAATCAGAAAATACTATTTTCTGAAGGCTGGACATGAGAGTGGCTCCCACCACTGGGGAAACCCATCAGAACCTCTGAATTAAGAGTTTTCCATCCCCTCAACCTTGTCCCCTCCTGCCCAGGGGGTGCCAGGTGTCATCCTGCTCTTCTCTGCTTTACAATACTTATATGGGAAGGGTGCGTGTTTGCAATGAGGTGGATCATGATGTGCTTATATTAGCAGCAGCAAAGCAAAGTCACTTTTAATTCTTAATTCCACCACTGTCTGACACACTTCTCTGTCTCTGTGAATTTTCTATTCATCCATGTTTTTTCCTGGGTCTGCACTAATAGAAATCGCTTTGTTGTTAAACTCAATTTCACTCTTGACTGGACTGAAATATGCTTATTCCCTCCTAAAATAATAACAATAAAAATCTAAAATGATTTCTACTCATTGTACATGAAAAGCGAACATTTTTCTTTTTACAGACTATCAGGTTTAAATGTCTGAGGGTTTCAGAGGTTTATTTTTGTAATGGTCTAATTGCACGAACTCAGCCCATAGCCAGGGGCTTTCAGAGTGTTTCGTGAATCTGAATAAGCTGGGATGATAGGAGCACCGTCCAGGAGCATCGCACTCATTTGCTCTACATCACTCTTTTTAATTTTTAATTGCTGCTCTTGTTTCCTCTGTGCATCTCTCCTTGCAGCAGGGCAGCCAGGAAACCTTTCTGCCAAACACATGGGTCTGCCTTTCTTCTTCCTTTCTACCTTTTGCCCTTCTTTTCCATGTGAAGACAGGACTATTGCTGTTTTTAATTAATATTAGAATAAAAATGCACCCATTTCTCTCTTCCTTTCACCCCAAAGGAAGAAATGGAAGATTCAGCATCTCTTCCACTCTCGAAATGCGTAATCCTATCGGGAACCGGATCCTCACCTCTATTATTTTCCTCCACCGTAAGTGAATTAGCAGCTAAGGGAAGCAGAGGGTTTACGGTGCCGACAGGCTTGTAAGGGCAGGAACTTGCTGAAGTGTCACCTCCTGCGCAGCTCCCCGGCCTTGCCCGTCCCCTCGGACCCCCAGAGGGCCTGGGCTCTGGGTATTTGGCTCCTGTGCTCCCCATGGGCCTTTAGGATGCCTTTAGGTGCCTTTAGGATGTTGTCACATTCCCCTTCTCTCTGCTTTCTGCCCGTTCTGGATGCTGAGTGAGCAAATTTGGGGCTGTTTTGCTGCTTCCTGGCAGACTGGGGGCAGACAGGGCCCTCGCTGGCATGGGCAGGTCGGTACCGGCCTTGGAGCCTTCGCGCCTTGTTGCGATGGGGATGGATGGAGGCAGAATCACAGGAATTGGGGCTGAGCCAGGGATCAAGAGAAGATATTTTCCTATCAAAAGGAGGCCCTTATATCCGGCAAGGGCAGCACGATGTCCCTTGAGGGGGATGGAGAAGTTCCTGTGACTAAGTGGTCTGATGCCCAGAGCTCTTGGGCTCTGCAGCTCCTGCAATCAAATCATATTTCCTATCTCAAGGGCAACGTTGTGCACGAGGAGAACTTGTGCAAGGAGCTTGTCGTAGCACATTACAGCGCGGTGGCTCGCTGTCTTCTCCTCTGCTGTGGTTATTATTTTTCCATGAAGACCGAGTAAGTAGCTCTAGGCTTGAGCGCAGGCTCCGAGATGAGACATGGGCAGCATCCTGGCCCTGAGCAGACACTGGGGATGCGTCCTGGGCTGGCACGGGGCTTTTGGAAAACGCTCCTTCCCTAGGAGCATCCTTAGGTCAGGCAGGAGCTTGAACTTGGGAGGGAAATTGGCTTCTTTTGTACCCGCACTATTGGGTCCACCTGCACCAGCTCTGCCTGCCTGGGCAGCGTTTCCAGCGTGTCCGAAGGGCGCTGGGCACCTGGCTCATCCCCCTTGCCCAGAGCAGGGGGACGCTGTTTTGTGTCCCCTTCAGAGCCTTTGGGGCTACCAGAGGGTGACCAAGGTCGTGCAGGACAGCAATGACACCGCAGTGATTCGAAGCAGCCTCTGCCTGTCCTCTTGTCATGAGGGGAACCGGGCCCGGACATAATTACTGCCTCTCGCTATGGGTTTGGCAGCGTTTTGGGAGGCAAAATCCTTGGCAGGGAAGGGAGGATGCTGCCGGAGCAGCTTTTTCCTGCGTGGGCTCCGAGGGGAGTGTTGCATCCACCACTTTGCTTGGAGCGCAGCTGCTCCCTGCCGCCGCCTGCACGCTCCCATGGGACATGTCCTTCCTCCTCCTCCTCCTCCCTAAGGAGGCTAATCGCTGCCTTTATGGGGTGCTGCACATCACTAATGGGGCTCTTATAGGATTATTAATGCCCTGATGGACAGTTGCCACTTAACGCGCTGTCTGGAGCCAGAACATGAGCTCGTTAAACGGGCATTGCCAAGACAGCATTGATGCCTATGTTTTAGCTGGCCGGCTGCGCTGGGGCGAGCGGCGCGGCCGCGATGACGGCGGTGGCTCCGGCGTGGGGACACGGGCGGCTCCTCGCCCCAGCTGCTGCCACACACGAGGCAGCAGTTTGGGCTGCTCCGTTAAGCACTCGCTCTTGGGCATTTGTGCCCATTAGGAAGTTTTCCAGCTTCCCATCATCTGCTGGAGAAGTGAGCAGGGCTAAAAGCAGGGAATAAAGGAAATATCTGTCTGTCTGTCCACCTACATCCTGGGCTCCCTCACTCAGACCTGGTGTGGCGGTGACTCTAGTTCTCTGCTGCCTATGAAAAATTTTCTGAACACAAAGCCCTCGGTATTCATGAATTCCCTGAATAACTTGCTTTTCCTTCCTACTTCTCCTTGGCAAAATGTGCTGTTTCACAGGGGGGAAAGTGCTGTTTCATGGAAAATTCCCAGCTGTCTCCTGGCGGCAAGGTGCCTGCGCCGGGTGCTGCAGCAGCCTGTGCCACCTGGAGCTCGGCTGCCTTAAATCACCCCTGATTTACGCCAGGGACCTGGACGTGGAGCCTGGTATCCCTGTGGATTTGGAGCTGTGCTATCACAGCAGCCATAACACAGCACCTTGTGCTCATCAGCCTGATGGGAAAATGCTGGGATTTGGCTCATCCAAAGGAGGTTCCTTTCCCAGGGGACACCAGAGGCTTTTTGGGGTGCCAGGCTCGGCAAGGCGGCCAGCTGGGCCAGCACGGGCACTTTTTGGGGTGCGGAGCAGTCTGGCCATGGGGCACAGAGCAGCTTGGTGGCACTTCCGTGGCTCTTCTCTCCATCAAAGGGGATCCAATCCGTGCCCTGGGCAAATCCCTTTTTGTTCCGGGAACGAAAGGCACCAGGACAACAGTTCCTCATGGTGAGATCCTTGTGACAGTGAGCAGGACCTTCCACAAGAGAAATAAAACAGGTCACTGCGGGAGGAAGTCCCAGGCTGGTGCCGCCAGAGCTGGATGTTGCCTAGGGCCCTGCCTGTCCCGCAGCCCCCGTTTCCTCTCCCCTCTTTGCAAAGGGGCCGCCCTACTACTCTTGTCCCCAAAGCGAAGCAGGGACTCTGCTCCCTGCACACGGTGCCAGCTGAGGGTGCTGTTTCCACCTGTCACTCCTTGCTCCAAAACGGCCTCCTGGGACAACCTCTCTTGCCAGGATGGGTCCAGCTTTGCCCTCGCCATCCTGCCCCGTGGTGCCCGGACATGACCGTCTTTCCTGACCGTCCTTCCCGCTGCGCTCTGCCCCGCACGTGCCTGAAGCACAGCGCCCCGAGTTATTCCTAAATTATGGGGAAAAAAGGGAGGGAAAGGGAAAGGAATAGAAAGCAAAAAAAAAATCGAAAATCGGAACCAACCAACGAACTCCCCCAAACGGGCTCGGTGGCCGC
>VZSV01000112.1:2349852-2364561 GCA_013398735.1 Nothocercus julius | reverse complement strand
GCGGGGCCGCCCCCGCCGCGCCGCAAACCGAACGATGCTCACAGTGAACGCGGATGGGAAGATAATGGTCAGGAGATGCCTGGTCACCTTGAGACCCTTTAGGTAAAGTTGCGCCTTTATCTGCCCTCCTCTTCCCCCTCTCCGCGGTTGCTGGACGCGTTTCTACAGCGGAGCCTCCCCGGGGGGCTGGGGAGGGGGGAACCCCCATGAGGATGTCAGGGATCCGGGCAAGTTTGGGCGCTGGGAGCTGCCGCTGCAGCGACTGCTGCCCCTCGACTCCTAATCCGGTCATTACACAGGTATCCACCGGGATTCATTGCAGGTTTGTTGCTGCTGCCTCTTCTTAATAACCATTCTCGCAGGTACTATGCTCACCAGGGAAGCGATTCCTCTGGTTTAAATCCACTGCTGATGGGCAACGTTAAATCTGCCCCTGGATACCTGGCAGCAGAGCTGGGGTTGATACCTACTCTGCGACCTGCCGGCTCCATGCCCAGTGATTTTTTTTCCCCCCGTTTTTACCCCCTCGCCTTCACTTTCCCCGCTTCGGTCCTTGCTCTCACGCTTTAGTCACTCCCAGGCTTGAGAAGCATTGGAGACATCAGCGCTTGTGTTTTTTTTTAATGGAGAGAGGGACCAAAAACCCTCAAGAGGGGAAAGTGCTGGGGAGTGAAGCCGCCAAGCAGTGAGATGAGCTGGTCTCAGCCGTTTCCAGTGGTCGCTGCTGCGTAACGGAGTCGGAGGAACCTGCCCGCTGGCCTCGTAACTTAGCCGCAGGCTGAGGGCTGGGGAGGAGGAAAGGGCTGCGTCTGCGCTACTTGCTTGTGGTCGGGCTTGGAGATGGGGTCCGCCCTCACTCCAAGCATTGCACAGGTCCACACGGCTTTTCTTTAGAGCTTCCTGCCCCGGGATCCTGCGGCAGGACCCTCGAGGGGACAGACTTGGCCAAGGTCATGCAGGGAAGTGGTGGCAGATTGGGATGGTCCTGGGCTGTGCTCCGAGCAGGGTCTGTCCTGCTCCGTGTGAGGACATGGATGAGCGGGGAACGGCACCTCCCTATCATTGAGGGAAGAGCCTTTGGCTCCTGCTGGCCAGCGGTCGGGTAGAAAGGGGTGACGCTCTGAGGCTGTGAGTGTGCGACTGCAGTGGGAATGGCCAGGACACACACCCGGAGGGGAAGTGCACACTCAGGGCAGCTCTGACTGGGGCTATTTTATTTTCCCGAGTGGATTTAGATAGTCCCTAGCACCGGTGTTCCTGGCCTGAGCATCTGTCTTTTCCCGTCCCCATGTCCAGAGCAGGGAAAGCTCAGCCAGGGCTGTGACCTGGGATTTGACTTGCAGGAGAAGGAAGCACGGGGAGTGAGTTGTGATGGAAGGAGACCCCCAGGCTGGGGGGTCCCTGGTGCCTGCAGCAGAGCAAAGTCCCTGGAGGGTCCTGCTGTCACCCCCTGGGCTGGCTTCTGCTCTGAAACTAGAGCAAACCAGACGGTGACTCAGTTCTTAACCAGTCAGGCTTTTCCTAAAAGGAGAAATTTCCCTCTGTGTCTTCCACAACCCCCTCGTCCAGTTGTCCTTCCATGTTCCCTCCGTGCCTGTGATGTGCTGAGCAGGAGGCCTTGTAGCATCTCGATCCCTTGTCACCTTGTACAAGCCCAGCACGGGCTTGTGTGCGCTGCCTGAGTCCAGCCTGGTGGGCATCAGCACCACTTCCCGCACATCGGCATCCCGTGTCGGCTGGCGGGAATCAGTGGTGACCTGAAGAAGACACTGCCGTGGTGGCAGCTCAGGTCAGTGTCGCTGTGTGGCTCCGCATCAACCCGGGCTGTGATCCCCTGCTTGGTGCAACCTCTTGGCAGTGGTGCCATCAGTGAGCGCCCAAAGGGGAGCCCGACCCTTTGCGCCAAAACATTTCACTGATCGTGCTCACGGCACGTTCAGCAACACGACGTGAATTCCGGAGCATGGGAGCTCCTGCAGCCAACGGGATGCAGAGTGAGGAACCAAAAACAACTTGCTGGAGCAGCCAGGGATGGCTCCGACTTCACCCTACGCAGCATGAGAGTATTTAATCTGTGATGGTGCAAGATGCAGGGAGGAAGTCACCACGGGGGCAGCCCAGCTCTTGGTTTTGAGCATTGGGGAGTTAAAGCAGGGAGTTTGGGAAAGTTTGCCAGCAGGAAATCCGGGGCTTCCGCTGTGTCTTTAGCCATGGGCAATAGCAGCAGTGGCTCCTCTTGCCCAGCTGCTGCTGCTCGCAGGATCCCTGCAGCTGAGCACCCCTTCGACAGCAGCAGCGCTGTGGCAGCGCAGGGCTCCGGCAGAGCAAGGTTTGCGAGAAAGGGAGGGTTTTTTATTCATCCAGCTGCTGCTGTTAGAAATTGCGGTTTCACTTTTGGGCTGAAAAGGCTTGAATCGTGAAAACTTCTCTAGTGAGAGATCTTGTCTTTCTCCCCAGGCATCTTAGTTGCCTTCTCCCTGTAGGGGTCAGGAGCCCGGTGAGCAGCTTCTTGGTGCTGCAGCACCATGGACAGCTGGCCTGAGGTCCCTGGCTCCCTGTGCCGCATCCCAGGGTCTCTGCTGGGTCGTGTCCCATCTTGTGTGTCCCTCCCGGACGCATGTGGCTTTCATTTATGCAGGCTAAAATGCTCCAGGACCGTGTCATGCTGGGGCATCACTTCCAATTTGCTGTAAAGACACAGAAGAATTTGGCTTCCTCCTCTTACAGGCATGAAGCCAGAACGCAACATTGTGAAAATTTCAGTTTGGGGTAGATCCGTAGAGGGAATTGGTGCCAGAACTGTGCACAGCGAGAGCACCGTGATGATGAATTAAATGTGACGTGTGATGACAGCCAGGGCTAGCTTGCAAAGAAGATGCTACTTGGTCATTGAAGCTCTGCGATCTTCAGCAAGCGAGAATTAATTTTGGGGACAGAGGGCCCAGTGTATTTTATGGGCAATTCTGGAGATCTAGGCTGTGGTCTATTTTATCAGCTTCTCAGTTTTAGTTTTCTGCATGAGGAATTTGCACTTGGCTGAAGCTGGACCCAGGATTTTTATTCATCAGGAGCTCAGCACAAAGTAAAACAGACAGGATCTTCAAACTGAGAGCAAGTCCCTGAAATCTCCTTACTCACTGGAGCATTGCTGTTGAACTGGATGTCACTTCTCCCTTAAGAAAATTAATTGGGGTTAGATTCTAATGCCTCCTTAAAAAAAAAAAAAAAAAAAGGGCATCCTGAAATTCTGATTCTCCCCCACTACCTCTGTAGTCCATTCAAAATCAAAGAGAATTTGTCTCCTAATGAGATGCTAGAGCATAGATCACATTTGAAGCTTTTTTTTCTTTCTTTCTTTCCTGTGTTCAACCATCACTCCTTACCAGATTATAATTATGAAGATTAAAATGCATAAACAAGGTCTTGCATAATCATGGAGATATTATCAGTAGGAAGGATGGGAAAGAAGAAGAGGATCAGCGCTGCTAATTTAAACGGCTGTTCCTCAGGTGATGCTTCATTGAAATGTGCCTTGGGGAAGGGCTAGATGTTGGCAGGCAAGATGGGGCACTTGGTGGGTTTTACACTCATGACCTGCCCCTGCAATGGTCCCTTGGTCTAAGGGGCTCACCCAGGTTTAAGCAGGAACTTGGTGTCTTGGCTGAGATCAATCTCACACTTCTTAAGCTTGTGAGTTCTCCACAAGGCTGTTTTCATCTCTTCTAGGGAGACACCAGAGTTTCCCCCTATCCTTCTTTTAGGGCAAATCGAGCCCCGCAAGGTTGAGCTGGAATACAGAGATGCCCTTGCCACCTGCTGTCACAGTCCCAGTGCCAAGTCACCGAGGAGAGCCTCTTCCAGACACCTCACTGCACCACCTGGCCAGGAATGGTGGGGACTGAGATCCCCACATCCTGGGAAACCACACTGCCTCACAGTGTCAGGGATGCTCTACCCTCTCTGCACATGCTGCTCTGCTGTGGGCTCCTCCAGGGCCTGCTGGGAGAGGGGCAGAAGATGCAGGTTGTCCCTCCACGTGCTCAAGCAGAGTCTCAGCAGTGACCGAGCAGCTGCAAGGGAGGCAGTGGCTCAAGGGCGCTTGAGACTTGCCTGTAGAAAGGCCTTCAAGGACATGAGCCAAGTGTGTGATGCTTTTCATAGCCTGCTTAAACTGTTTTCCATCCTGAGGGGCTGCTCATTCACAGATAAAAGGGACTTGATCTGCTTCACTCTCCGAGTGTCTGCACAGGGCTTTTAGGCAGTTTTGCCAGCCCACTTGGGCCTCCTTTCTTGTGCAGATCAGCTCTCTGAGTGGTCCCCAATGTGGTTTGCAAGTGTTGGTACCAGCGTTTGGTTCCACCAGACGTAAGCAGAGTCCACCATCCACCACCCTCCCTGCCCGGAGAGCCGGAGCGAGGATGTTACCCCAGCCCCTTGACGCAGGGGGCGACATTTTTCAGGGCAAATTGGGCAGAGACTGCTGCCTCCCTCCGCATGCCACAAGCCTTCCCTTTGCCTGAAGGAGGCAAAGACTGCTGTTCCTCTCCCAGGCTCCCCAAATTAACTCTAATGAGCAAGGTGTTGCTCTGCTCCTGGCTGAGCATGAGTAGGGGCTTGGGAGCTGCCCAGAGTCACTGGAAATATGGCCAGGTGACCTTGATGTGCTGCAAGACCCAACTGGGTGAGGTGGGTAAAGGTGAGGTGGGCAGGAGCCATGGGGTGCTGAGGGATGGGATTGGGTGGGCTTTTTGGAGCAGACACCTTGCTTGGGTTTTGGCTGCGTATTGCGAGTGATGTGTGGGCACAGGCTCAGCGAGGAGCAGCGTTGCTGTTGCGGGGAGGCAGGTTGCATGCGACTCGTGCCACATCTTGCAGGAGCAGCTGGTGGTGGTGGCTGGGGATGTCTTGGGGACATGCTATGGGTGCTCCTCCCTGGAAAGGGAAGCCCTAGAGCTGTTTAACGCTGCGCTTCATCTCTCCTAAATCTCTCCTGTAGTTAACAAGTGCCTGGGAGCAAGTTGCTCCATTTGCCAGCCTGTTGTACTGGTTGATAGTTGCAGTGCCCATGTGCTGCGGGCTGAACTCATAACTGGCTCCTCATCCTCTGCTCTTCAGCCTGCAGTCTAACGATTCCATGCTGGGATGCTGCACTTCTTCCCAAAGTGGCCTCTGGAAAAGCCGTACGTGGGTAGAGTGCTGGGGTGCTGCACGCAGCTCCAGAGCCCTGTGGATAACACTGTTAACGGCTGTGAGAGCTGCTGTCTCTTATTCCCAGCAGGTTACTTTTCTTTAGTCCAGAGATGGCAAGAGGCAGGGATGCTAATGAGCACGTGTCCAGCAGCTCTGTGCGAGCACAGCCCTCGCTGTTTAAAACCGATACCTTTGTTTCACAAGGCTCTTTGGCAGTTGTCTTTTCTCCCCTTTCCCCTTGAAATTTGGCTAGCCAGAACCCGCATTGCTTGCACAGCTCTGGGAGCCCTTGCCCGCAGCGCACAGAAACCACGCAGCGTTTTGCTTGCACACATGTTGGAGAATGCTGCACCTTGCGGAGACTTGGATGTGGCAGCAGCTCCTTTCAGAGGCTGTGGAAAACAGCCAGGAATGCTGCCTGGGTCTTGGCTCTTCCAGCATGCTGCATTCCTGCAAACAGCAACCAAATCCTCCCTTGAAAGCGCGAGAGGCCTTTTGCTCCCCATTGACGGGAGCCACATGCTGAGCAGCCCTGAGCTGGCCTGTGCAGGTGTCCCAGGCAATGAGCTCTGGGTGCCCTCGAAGCAGGTTGCTGAAAAATATGTCCCTTTAAAAGCGGGATTGTTGGAGAACGGGCTTGGGAGTTTCCATCCCGGCACCCTGTCGTGCCCCAGATGCCATGAATATCTGGGTGGGAGAACCAGGAGGCTGGGAGATCTTTGCCTTGTGCTTCCCTGTGTGCAATAACCCACAGTTTGCCCACAGCTCCCGTGTTCAAGTTTACCATCCCTCCAAAATGCTGCTCTGAGCAGACCCAGGCCGGCCAGAGTGACTCTGGCGGCTCTTGCACCCCTTGAAGCAGAGGTGCCCAAGGAGCTCTGCTCGGTGTGCGCAGATGTGCTGCCTGTTTTCCTGCTCTCTGGACAAAGCAAGCAGGAAGGGGATGTGTCGGAGCTGTGGGTCCTTCGTCACCAGCTGTGGATGGAGCTCCCTGTGTGTGGAGCAGGCCGAGTGCTGGGTGCCGCTGGCCTAGTTGCAGGAGGAACAAAAGAGCTGTTTTTTTTTTTTTTTTTTTTTTTTTTTTAAAAAAAAAGATCCTTGGAAGGAAAGGAAGGCACAAGGCCTCCCTTCCTTTCAGTTCCTCCCTAGAGGAAAATGGGAATTGTTTATTGTAATGCCTGCTGTGATCCGCAGGTGGTACTGGGGTTGTTGGACTAGATGGAGCAATGCCTTGTGCAGTGATGTTTGGTGTGTCCCAGGTTTCCCGCTCAAGCCATGGGCCTCTGATGCCCTGTGGGGCTCTGGCCTCCTTATGAGGTTGCAGGGATTTCTGAATATGCTAGAGCACAGTTGGCAGGTGTCAACCTGATGGAGCCGAGTTTTTTTTTTTTTTTTTGCCTCTTTTACCATGTGGTTTGGGAGCGAGGAGGGTAGAAGCCCTCTTGTCCATGCAAATGTCTCTATGAGAGAGTGACTGAATTTGCAAGGTGCTACAGGGGAGCCCACAGCAGCCCGAGCGGGCCTGGCCAAGACCTCACTAGGCTTCAAGCAGGGTGGGCTCCTGGTGCGGGGCCAGGGCTAGGGATGCCAGCCCACGGCCTAGGGTGAGCCAGCTGCTCTGTGCCAGTGTTAGGGCTGAAGCACCTGCTCAGGGCAGGCGGTGACGGGTGGGAGGAAGGTCTGAGCTTATATCACTGGGGGCAGTGGAAACGTGTGGGGAGGTTACCCCAGGGTGGGCCTGGAGGCAGAGGGGCATTCGTGGGGGTTGGTTCTTCATTGCTCCTGACCCCTCTGCTTTTCTCCTGCAGGATATTTGTGCTGGGCATTGGATTTTTCACCCTGTGTTTCTTAATGACGTCGCTGGGAGGGCAGTTCTCAGCCAAGCGCCTGGGGGACTCACCCTTCACCATCCGCACTGAAGGTAGGAGCACGTGCAGGGCTGCTCAGTGTCCATCCTGTCCCTCGTTACCGTGTCCGTGGTCCAGCCGTGCTCCAGGGATGAGGGAGGATGCTGCCTGCGTGCTTGCTCTACCGAGAGCTTCTGCACTGATGTGTCGGGACGGCCAAGGTTCTGCTGGCCTTTCCCAATGTGGTCTGGGGCAGTTCTGCAGCTGTGGGGCTGGGAAGTGGCTGTGTTGGCATCCCAGCATGTGCAGGCAGCGCTGGGGCACGTGTTGCATGTCCCTGTCTTGCTGCAAAACACACTGGTATGGGGAGCTGGCAGCTGCGGTGCCGATCGTGGGCCTGCATCTGGTGCCAGGCGCCGAGGACTTGTCTCTGGTGCTCTGGGGGCTTTGTGTTTTCAAGAAGTCTCGGTCTGCAGGGGCTAGAGGTTTTTCTGTGTTGCTGGGAAAATATGTTTTCTGGAGGCTCTGAAGTGTTGCAGAAAATATTCCAATGTTAACAATGTGTGTTTGCTGTTAATTTTTATAGCAAAGGAAGATTATTTATGGTAAGAGTAAACAGAGTAAACCTTTTACAGTAGAGTTCTTAGTCTGTCCCAGGAGAGACCAGTTCTATCAGGGAGCTTGTGGTGTGAGAAAGGGGCATAGATAAGAGCTAGAAGAAAGGCAGAGGGAGACCACTTAGTTGTAGGACCAGTTAGAGCTGAGATGGCACAAATAGTGGTGCAAACAGCAGGCAAAGATGTTGGGAAACTTGCGGAAGATCGTGGCCCCTCCCCAGAGGGAAATCCAAAGCTGTAGTGAAACTAAGGCAGAAAGTTATTCAGTCTCTCTCCTCCTCATGGGCACCTTAAAGTAGCTCATCGCATCCTTACACTGGTCATGAAGCTGAGCTGCATCCTGACAGGCAAGACCATTTCTTTCCGGCCTCTGTGTCTTTTGTTTAGCAGATGCAGTGTCAGCACAGTAAGGACTCGGCAGTGAGCAAAAAAGCAGCCCTTATCAGCTCTCTCACCTCTGACTCATCCACGTTTATTGTTTTAGGTGTCTGAGCCAATTTATACGTTTTGATTTACTTTCTTGCAATTGAGCTCCAACTTGTGGGTCAACTTGTCTCTGACTGCTGCAGCAGATGTCTCTTTAAGAGATGCCTCCCTTACAGGCAGGGAGGGATGGAGGTTTGCTGCTTCATTCTTAGGCTGAGAGGTTTGGAGGTTAATTCTGGTAGTTGCTGATCATGTGCTAATGAAAAAAAAAATAGTAGAGAGGGAGGAGAACCACGGGACTTTGAGTCAGGTCTTCTAATTTCCAAGCTTTTGCCTTAGATCTGTAACTCTGGCTAAGGTGAGTGCTACTTGATTAGAAAGTACACACACACACACACACAAATTGCTGTAAAATCTTTTTTCTTCATTGAATGGGATTTGCAAGAATAAGCTATTGCTTCCTCATGAACTGTTGTAGACTTGGCTGTTATCTGTTTCTTGCTTGGGAAGATCTGGTTCATTTGTCTAATTCAGTTTTCAAAAGTGGAGGATTCTTTCTCACCTTTTACTTTAAGGAAGGATCCTTTTTTTTTGGCTGTATTCTTTGTACCCAGGGCTTCTCAGACACAATGTGAGAGGCATTTCTTGCCCCACCTGTGTGCGGTTCAGGCTGTGGAGGTTCAGCCTCTCCTGTGATAGCAATGCTTAGGGTCTGACTTTCTGCAGAGTAGTTAAGCCACCTGAGCGTGGTTGGCCTGTGTGTGATCATGTGTAGCCAGATGCACTGAAGGCAACCTGTGAGCAAGATTCAAGGGCATCTATAAGCCTTGGGTTGGGTGGGAGCTGGGAGAATTAGCTGAACCCACTGCAGACCCCTTTCTGACCTCTTTGAAAGGTGGTGGCAGCTGGGAGGTCCCCAAGGGTAGAAGAAGCATCACTTGTGTCCTCCAGAAAAGCTGGATGGGAAGCTCCACAGAGGCTTGTGCTGACTGCCTTCCTCAGTGCCCCAGGAGAACCACGACCCTGTGCTCTGGTGGGCTGGGGGCAGCTCCCTTCTAGGGGGTCTCCAGCACATCCCTGGGTGAGGCCCTGAGCAACCCAGTCTGACCTCCAGACCAGCTCTGTTTTTGTGCAGGAGGGACCCTGGAGGCCCCTCCTGGCCAAAGTTACACTGAGCTGGAGTGGAGGCACGCTAAATGCACATTTAATTCAATGAGGGTTGAGGGGAACGGATACGGATATGCTTTTTATTACAAAGCTGCAAAGTCTCGGTAGATCTGTTTGAATAATAAACTGGTATTTAATTAACATGCATTATGGATCCCAAGGAAACCAAAGAAATATTGCTGGCTGTTATAGTTGCTGTTAAGTGTGCAGTGCTGCTCCGAGGAGCAGGTTAATTTGACTGGGCTGATGAGCTGCTGATGTGAGTGATGGTGGCAATCGCATTCACACACTTCCCAGCCCTGTTTGGAGGATTATTTGGGTGTACGTGCTGAAGTTTCCTGGGTGTCTCCTGAATGTTTAAGCCTGATGGGCTTAAATATCTCTCTGGATGGGGTGTATGTCCCAGGGTGCACAGTGAGACCCTCAGGAGTGCAGTGGGTGTCCCGCCTGCAGAAGAAGGCTAAGCTGTCCTGATGCTGCTGCTCTTTGTGTGTGCTGACTGAAGCACTGGGTCTAGCTGGCCCTGCTGAGCATTATTAATTAATTTAATCCTTCTGTGTTGCAAGCTGGCAGCAAACATAGAGTCCGTGTGTGTTGCTCTACTACCAGGGCTGGTGTTCGTACACGGACATGCTCATGACTAGCAAGGACCTGCTCCTGAGGTCCTTCCTGGTGGTGATCTTGGTTCTAGGGCTGTGTGCTCTGGTTCCAGCCCTGCAGATGTGTTTCCCCATGTGCTGTTGCGCTGAGCTGCACAAGTGAAACTTGATCTCTGCTCAAACACTCGCAGAATTCAGGTGGTTGCAAAGAATTGCAGGATGAAGTTCACTGCCCAACCATTTAAAAATAACTTGTGTCAGAGAAATCCTGTTGAGCTGTGGTTAAGTGGAAAGACCATTGAGCCAGTGTCTGTTTGAAATCCATCGTGTGATGTACTGACTGAGGGGCTCAGCCTGTGGGATTTGCTCCTATTCCTCCCTGAGTGTCCAGCTCAAGAAGGCATTAAGGCTTGGGAGTACTACTGTGAGCCGGGTTTGCTCATGTTGACAACCAAACTCCGTTCTTGGCACAAATTTACCCAAAACATGCTCTGGAAGGAGAAGGCGAATGCCCAGGATGGTGGAAGAGAGCAGGAGAAGCACATGATGAAAACGCCATAGACTTGCCACAGGCTTTTCTGTCTTTCAGGCTGTGCGAGCAGCCAATTGAAGCCAAAATGAAGATAGATGCAAGGCGAAAGCCTGAAAAGGAGAAATGGATAATGCCACAGTCCAACAGCTAATTCCACTTTTAATTTTATTTTCATACGCGAATCTTCTTCTAGGAGGCTGTCTCCAGAAACAATTTCTCAGTGTGTGCCAGAAATCATGCCTCAGATGGATTCTCTGCTTGATGATTTGATGCTGCAGAGGCTTTGCATCTTAACAATAAATTAAAAACCTTCTGAAATACAAGTTATTTATCCTAATCTGCTGCTGTCATGTAAACACAGACAAAGGTTCCCTTATTTTGAAATGGCCACCAAGAGAATTTGTTCTGCAAACAAAGATCCAGATTAAAGAAAGAAAATAGAGAAGTCTATAAATCTTGAATGTAGGAGAAACTTTGGGAACAGCTCTAGACTCAAGAGTTTTGTTTTGTTTTGCTGCCACCCTACAGTTGTCTTCGGGCAGGGTTCTGACCTTAAAAATAAACCAAGATCTTTAATGGGCAGAAATTTAATGTTGAGATCTTGTGATGAGGGAAATGGCTAGCAGTCCCGCTGCCCTTGGTGGTGGTGGCAGCAGCTATTTATGCTCTGGGCCCCAATCTGGTTTTCTATGGTGCTATACAACCAACTAATGGAACTTGCTGCTGCAGGGGATTAGTGATGAAAAATAGGTTTTAAGTGTTAAAACATGATTAGATACGGGCTGGAATATTGCCTGCAACTGCTACAGCTAGTTTAAAAACTGCAAGACTTCTGATCCTGCTGTTGTTGATTCCCATACATGAGTATAAGGTACTAAAAGCTCAGGGGATATGGGACAATCTTGATTGCCCGAAATGCCCAGAGCAGACTGCTGCCCTTGCTGTAGCTGTTGCTTATATGGAGCTAGCTTGAGAGATTGGCTCAAATTCAACTGACCTTGGTAGTACTTACGTACAAGTGCTTCAAGTGCTTCCTATACTCGTTGGTTTTCTTGTGTGTGCTGGAAAAGCAGTTTCCCTGCTGATATCCATGAATCTGGAAACCTTTGAGAGGTCTCTGGGCTGTCTGATGAGCCCTGGAGTTGTATGTTTACTGATTCTGTTCTGTACTGTAACTGTATTCAACCCATTTTCAAGTGCTTCCTGTCTGGTTGACGCTCAGCTTGAAAGACTCGACACCTGCCTCTCTTTCCTCTAAAATGAGCTCTCGGCAACATCTCCAGATGGCTTCCTGTTGGTGACCACAAATGGGCCACTTGTGTTTCCTCAAGTGCCGTGGGGATGGGGAATGCAGGAAAGGCAAAGAGCGGAGAGGGCCTGGAGTGTGTGCTGGAAAATGCACGTGAATAGCATGGCTTTTACAGGAACATGCATTGTTCCTCCAAAATCCAGGAGGCTGGAGCAACGCTCCTCTCAGGGACTCTTCCCTTGGTCTCTGGTGTAGCAGAAGTTGGAGAAGGAGCATGTGCAGCCAACTGCGTGCAATGGCTTGGTCTTGCTAGGAAAACTGAGTCAAGAGCTGAAGTGAAGCTCTGCTGAATGCTTGGACGATGGAGAGAGCTTTCCATCAGAGCTTGAGGTACTGGCAGAGCTTGCCTGGTGTAGCGCCTTTGGGGCTGTGTGAAATATTTGACAACTCTGTGATATCAGGAAGTATTATTTTTCTGCAATTGATTGCTGAAGGAGAAGACTTTTCTTTCTGCCCTCCTTGTCTCCCAAGAACCTTCTCCCAGGTCTTTCTGTAACGCACAAGCACGAGCTTAAGCTTGACTTTATGAAGGGCAAGTGCAGGGCAAAATTGTGTGCAGTACAGGTGGCCAGAAAACAATACTTTTCTTTTTTTTTTCTTTTTTCCTGCAAAAACCTCTGAGATGTCATTGGCTTTTATTTTGCATAGGAAGGAAATCAGTTCTGAAAAGCTGATGGAGTAGCCCCTCTTGCTAGGCTGAAGCATGAGGTATCCTGCCCTGGTTAAATCCTAGCAATGCCACTTTCTTGAGATTTTCAAAGGCTCTGGTTTGTTAAGTCGGGATATGAGGCTCAAGAGAGGGGTTAAGCAGACGACAGCCAAGGCAGTTTGTGCTGGAAATGCTGCTTAATGCTATTTGGCAAGAAGCTCACCCTGCTCTCTGTGCCTCTCCTGTTTTCCCTCTGCCTCCCCTGTAGTTGTTGCTTGCTCCAGTTCCTAGAGTCTCACCTGCTTAAAGCAATTTCCTCCATTGATGAGCACATGAGTGGAGGGAGGGATTGTTCAGGGTTGTGCAGAACAGCTGAACACTTTGGAGCTTGTGGCTTCTACTTCTTTCAAGAGAAAGAGATGTTAGTGGAGGAGAACGGGAGGTGGAGGACAGGGAATTGTCCTGAGCAACCTTCAGCATTATTTCCTTAGCATATCTTCACTGTTCCAGGGTCATAGTGCCATGAAATGATGGGATCTGGCATTAGTTCAGTCCTTTGAATGGCTCCCTAATGAGTGGAACGAAGAGGCGAACTGGAAATGCATGAACCTGAACCTACATGGTCTACCAAGAGGGGCCCTTTGCTTTTGCTCATGTCTCTGCTGGTTTTCCTTCTGCTCCAGCAAAGTCCTGGCTAGAGCATGTCCTGGATTAGTGTGGTAGGATCCCATCTTCATTTCTTGTCACAGAAGGTGCAGAAAGGTCAAGCCCCAAGTCTCTGCTCAGAGTAAGCTTGTATAAGTGTCGTTGTAGCTGGTGGTGAGCCGTGCTCAGGGGGAAGGGGGAAGCCTGTGTGCTCCCCGGCTGGGTGGGGAGCGAGCTAGAGCCATCCTGAGCTAGGGACAATTGTCCTTTGCTGCGTGCAAGGCCAGTTCGGTGCTAGTCCTGGAAGTGGTGAGAGTTAATAGATGTCTCTGAGTAATTGGGGCAGATGGGGGCAAGGTGTCTCCCTGGGCAGCTCCTGGCTGACTGACCTGTCTCACAGGAGCCAGTGCAGCCTTGTGAAGCAGAAGTGGAACCTGTGCCCATCAGCAGGCAGTGTGTCCCGCTGACGCACAGGCAGGGCGGATGCTGCTGTGCCCGTTCCGCGCTGCTCCTTCTCCGTCTGCCTGCAGGGGAGTTAAAATGTTCTCCGGGGCCTCTTCCCTGTTTGATGCCGTTCGCAGAGTAACTGCGAATAACTGTCTGCACCAGCGCGTTGGCACCTAGTCAGGAGATGTTTGCACTGAGCTCATCGTGCGTGCATCGTGCAGGGCCGCACGGGGTGCTGAGGAGCAGCAAGTACAAGCTGAGAGCTGGGGGCGTTCTCACATGATCCCCGTTCGGGATGTGCCTGTTGCAAAGGCCTGGGCAGGCGCGGGCAGCCACTTTGCAGGGTGAAAGCATCAAAAAGCAAAAGTGGCGTGTAAGACTTGGCCTCTTGCCTGGAAAAGTGCCTGTTTGACACAGTCACTGTTTGGAGCCAGAGACCATTTTTTAAGAGAATGATTAAATTAATTGATTTTTTTCCCCTCCACCCTTTTTTTTGTAGCTCATAAGAATGTCATATGGTGTTTCCATCATCTTGCGATGAGCAAACGTTCCACTGAGGCTGAGGAGGATGTTAGCGGCTCTTTATGCTTTTATTACCCATCTTGCTCCTGAATCAAAATTCCTCCGGAGCAGGGAGCAGACAGGTACTCTGGGAAGCAGAACTAGTGCGCTGGGAACCATAGCACTGCTGTAAAAGCTCTTTTCTCCCACTGATTTATTTGTTGCTCTGCCTAAACGAGGGACTTGGGCTCAGTTTGCCTTGGGCAGAGCTGGGTGAGGCCCTTGCCCAGGCTCAGCCGGTGCCCCAGTGCTGCAGGTCACCCTCTGCCCACTCCCCATGGAGGCAAATCCTTTTGGAGGAGGGGAGGACTTAGTTCCCCCTGCGAACAGGGTGGCAAGATGCCTGGGAGGCTTTGGCCAATAGTTTTGGCTGAAACAGAAATGATAATTGCTTGGAAGTGCTGAATTAGTGAGTTCTGCTGTTTCTGAAGCATAATATTTTGGGCTGCTTGTAAACAAGACTGGGAGCTCTGGTGCTAGAGGTGCGGCAGGGGAGGAGGAGGAGGAATGGGGTTTCGGGGTCTCCTCCCGCAGCACGGTGGCCTCCAGGGCAGGTGAGCACCAGGAGATGGAGATGGGATGTCTCAAACTAGGGGCTGGCTCCGGGGAATGCAGTGACCCTTTTTCCTCCACTACTTAATCTTGAGCCCTGTAGTCCCTTCTGGTCCTTAAAGCAGCTGATGCTCCCTGGGATTTACACCAAAATGTGTCCCTGGAGAG
>VZSV01000112.1:2316152-2349392 GCA_013398735.1 Nothocercus julius | reverse complement strand
AAAATAGATCCCAACACCTTAGCCCTGAAGTGCAGCTCCTGTGGGGTTGTGATTTTTCTCCTCCTCCCCATCCCACCTCATGGGGCTCTGAGGAGAGGATGAGTGGCTGCTATTCCCTCTCCCTGAACGTGGAGCGGTGGCTCCAGACTGGCACGACCATCCTGGTCCCCACGGCATGGGTTTCCTCTTGCCAGATCTCCTGGAGTGGGGGAGACACCCGTGGTCTCCCTTGGGCAGCAATGCAATATTCCCACCTATAAATATAAGTGTCTCTTTGCATTGCTCAGCTTCCTGCCTCCTCTTATTTATATGGGAATAGAGAGCGGACACGTTTAGCGGGGAGACAGAGAGCTGCTGTCTAACCCTGCTGAGCTCCCATTCAGCTGCTGTGGGGAGAGGGGTCACTGGGGAGGAGCGAGGGGTTCCCCGGTTGGGCACTGAGCCCACTGGCCGCCCAGCTGGCCCTTGAGCCGCTCTGCGTGGACAGCAAGGACCATTTGCAGGGATGGGGACGTTGCTCTCCCAGCTCCGGGCTTGCTTGTTGCTGCTCGTACTGGCTTTCCGGGCTGCGATTTTAATGGATTATGTGTCAGGGTTAGCCAGAGCCTTTGGCTAGTTGCCTCTTCAGTTGCTTAATCCACTCGGATCAAAATCAATAGGGAAAGTAAATAGAGGAGCACGAGGGGAAGGGAACCAGGGCTCTTGGTGCCAGTCCCTGAGTGGCTGCAACCAGCCCATCTACCCCAAGCTGCGTCTTGAAGAGCCGCGGCCCTTTGGACGGTTTAGGTGGCTTGGAGCTGTCCTTTAAAGGAGGGAGAGAAAGCAGAGGCAGCGACGCTTTAGATCGGCATTAATTCCATTGGTGTTCGCGATGGGCATAGGAAATATGCCGGTGTCTTCGAGCAGATTTCTGTGTTGTGCTGGAGTGTTTGACTGCTGCCAAAGCAACCTGCGTGAGGTGACGTTGCCCGCGCCGCTGCTTGTTCGAGTCTTTTGGGTTGTGCCCTGTGCTCACCCTCAGCCTGGCGTGCAGCAAAACTCACCGGCGTGTCCCCCCCGTCTCCCGTTTCCAGGGGTTTTGGTGTCAAATCAGCCCACGATGTGGGATGTTTGCCCAGCAATGCAGCCTCTCAAACCAGGCATCGTAAAGACAAGTGTATCATTAGTAAATTCCCTAGGGTTTTGACCCATGCATATTTGACCGGATCAGTTGTCGACTGTTCCCCTGGTTTTGTAGAGAAACTATTTCTTCTTCCAACAGACATCACCCTTAGGGGATGTGTGTTTTTTTTTTTTTTTTTTTTTTTTCCCTGATTTCATGCAATTACTTAGCTGCACGCCTGTCTGAAGCACCATAAATAATTCCCCTCCCTGTGCCGTGTTTACTGGCGTGTCTCAGGAAATGCAGCGCGGGATGATTGATTGCAATCATTATTTCATCGTGCTGCTATGAAAACCTCTGTCAGGTTCAGTGATTGCCTTGAAAGAGCGCCTGCCACTCCGCAGAACTGTCAGAAACCTGTCATACTTTAGCAAACTCCAATTAATCTGCTGCGCAGTCTTACTTGTGTCGTCTTTCCCATCATTGCTGATTATCAAGGGTAATTAGACTATTTCTCCTTTGTAAATTAGCAGCTCTCTTGCTGCCTTTTTTTTTTTTTTTTTTTAAAGGAAATAGTGACTTGCATGACTATGCAAGTGACTATGCTGAGTTTTCAAGCTCTCGCGTCAGGTTTTGGTTGATCCTGCCTTTCTTCAGTGCTGTTTTCCATGCTATTGAGGATTTCTTGAGAGGAGGAGGAGGCAAAGTGCCTTGTCAATGATGGGGCTGGTCGTGGTGGTGAATGTTGCAGGGTGCTGCCGAACACCACTGTCCAGCATCAAAAAGCGATGAGATGTTTCTCTTTTTCCTACTTCCTTTTTTCCTCCTTTTCTTGTGACCTACCTTAGTGGTTGCTGGCTCTCGCCTGGCTGTCAGGCTGCTGAGCAGCAGTTTGCCAGGTGCCTGGGACTCCACTTCAGGTTTACAAATTAATCTCAGCTTTTGCATTTTGCTTTTTTTTTAAGCATTGCTTCAGCACTTTTCCCTCCCTGCTCCTGGTTTTAATGAGGCACACTTTCCAAGAGATGTAATAATCATTGCCAAAAATGTCAAATCACTCTTGTTATCCTCCGTGAGCCTCTGGAATAGCAACAACAACAGGAGAGGATAAAAAAACAACCTCTCCAGCAACAAGAAAACTAGGTGTTGATGAGGCTTCAAAATTCATCTTTAAGGGCTTGGGTGGAGGGGCAAGTTGGAGGTGAGGATAAGGGGGAGATGTATCCTATGGCAGCTCTGCTTTCCGGCAGGGGAGGTCACAGAATCATGGAATGGCTGAGGTTGGAAGGGACCTCTAGAGATCATCTAGTCCAACCCCCTGCTCAAGTCATCCCTGCCAGGGTAATCAGGGTGACCACAGCACATCAGGTGGGAGCTGTTGGACACTGAACGCTTGGGCATGGCACTGGCCTGTCCCCAAGCTCCGGCTCTCGTGGAGGTGCCAGGATGGACCCCTGGAGTGAAAGCCTACACAGAAATACCCCTATGGATTTTTTGACTTCAGCCCATCTCTCAACTACTTCATTTTTTCTCTGTTTTGTCTTTCCTGAGCTTGCTCCAGGGCAAACTCTGTATATTTTCTCCATTTAAGCTATTATGAACATGAAATGAGCCACACTGTAATGAAGTGGGCACTTCAGCCTGCCTGTCCTTAGACAAAAGCTGCCCCCAGGGGTGTGAAGTCCCAGCACGGGCACTTGGTGACCTCACTCATCTGAGCTTTGACTTGAGCGAGTCGGTGCTCTGCAAGTCCCTGGGAATCAATGGGCTAAATGGCGATAGGAAGCAGGAACACTCCCCAGCTGCGGGATTTTCTTGATTTTACTGTGGCGTAGTGCTGGTGTTTTGAGAACTGAGCTATTCCTAGAGCTGGGGCACGTGCCCTGAGGGCTGCTGTGGGCAGAGGAGGAATTCTGCTCTGCAACGGGAAGATCCCGTGCTGCCAGGAGGATGTGCTGGGGCAGGACCATATATTGGTGCTGTTTCTCATGCCTTTCCTTAAGCATCCCCTAAAGACTGCTGGCTGCAAAGACAGGATGCTGGACTAGGTGGCTCTTTTTATAAAAATAAATAATAATAGAAAGGTGCTTAATGAAAAACTGTTTGTTTAGTGTTGAAGAATAAAGGTTGGCTTCCCCCTACATGATTGGGTCAAGCAGGCTGGATCAGGGGGATATATTGAGGTTTTATGCCTGGAGAAGCAGATTTGGATCTGAGGCTGAAGTCTGGATGGCTGCTGCTTAGCAGGGAGGTTGTAGTGAGGATCAGGGTGCTAGGCTTTGGTTGAAGCCTCCGAGCGGGGTTTCTCAATGGTCCCTCACCCGTGACCGTGTCTCGCTTGCTCTTCGCTGCAGTGATGGGTGCGCTGGAGTCCCGTGGGGTGCTGCGGAAAATGAGCGACATGCTGGAGCTGCTGATGAAGAGGATGGACATCCTGGCCAGGCTGGAGAACAGTAGCGACTTGCACAAAGGGGACGATGGGCACTTCCCTCTGGACAGGTCAGTGGGACGCGCGGGTGCCCTGGGGCTGGCAGAGCGTGTCCATCCCAAACCTCCATTGTGGCTGCTAGTTTTGCAGTGGGGAAGAGCATCTTTATCAGTGGTAGAGCCAGGGGTGGGAATTGCCAGGGTTTTGCTCTCTCCTGTGCCATTGCATCCCTATAGCATGGAGGAATTGTATGGATATTTGTGTCTGTGCTTGGACCCTTTCCTGCTGAATGTTGCTGTGGGCTCCTTTGGGGCTAAGCTGTGGTTAATTTAGCCACAAATAAGTGCATAGTGGCTTTGAAGGAGATTGCACCCGCTGGCAGAGCTTGTGTGTTTGATAGCTCAAAGAAAAGAAAATAAATCTTTGCCCAAGATCTTGGAGCAGGTTGTAAGAGTCGAATTTGGGTCTTGTGCAGTGCTGCCAGACACTGAGCACTGGCTCCTCCCTCCCCACCTTCCTCTCCTTTCTTCCATATCCTCCTCCTCCAAAATGCAAAGATCAGGCAAAGCAGCCTTTGAAGTGTGCAGTGTTTGAAATCCAGGGCTGATACGTTCAGCCTGAGCTGAGCAGAGCTTCAAGCAAAGCATGAGCAAGTTCCCTGGTCCCGAAACGCTGGTGGTGCCGACCCAGAGCTCCTGGCTCCCTGGGGTGCAAGTCCCTTTTCCCTCTCATGCGCTGCTACCTTGAGAAATATCACCAGGCCCTCAAATCCCAGATGCTGATTTACTAAAGAGATGTTTCCCTTTGCTCAGCAAGGCTGTGAGCGTTTGTAAAGACTAATTTTGTTGATGCTTCGAGGCCTGTGAAACATGGAATTGAAACCACTGTAACTCAGAAGGGCAGAGATTTTTTTTATAAAAGAGGGGGCAGCACTTGAGACAAATTTTGCAATGCCAAAAAAACCCCTTTGGGGCAGCCTGTGCTTGGCAGAGCCGCAGGGGACACGTAGGGGCAGGAGTGGCCACGATGTGATGTGTGACGGTCCCTGCTTTGCTGTGGCACCAAGCCAGCTCTCGCAGCAGGTTGCGATGCTGCAAGGTCCCTGTGTTTCTTTCCCTTATGGATTCTGTTCCTCTCCTCTCATCATGCCTTTTTATGTGATGCAATTTTAACTGCTCTAAAATACATTTTCCCTCTCTGCAACAGAAGGTGTTGGGAGTTTTAGCTGATGAGGCTGTGTGGGATGCGCAGGTGCAAGCAGAAGAGCAGCAGCCCTGGAGGGCAGTGGCCATTAGTGTTGGTGTCTGGAAGGCACTTGCTTGCACTTGATGGTTTTCTTGGCCTTTTTTGTGAAAAAAAGAACCAACAATTCCAGGCTAGGGTAATTTCTGTGTGTCAGCAGCCAAGAGGTGGAGGTGAAAGAATTTGTGTGAACTAGCGGCGATCACTCAGGATGGAAACACCGCGTTTCAGTTGGGTTTGTGATACCCACTGTCCTGGCAGGAGCCGTGGAGCTGATCACTACATGTGGGCATGGGTGTCACAGTCCCCTTGACCAGTGGACCTTGACCTGTGGCGTCTGCTTGGGGTGCTGAGGCCACAGTCCTTGGTTCGAATACCCGGAGCTCCTGCCAACTTTACTCCCTCTTTGCCGCTCGGACCCCCAGTGACTGCCTTGCAGCTGCCAGCAGAAGGCAACGCAACTAAAGGGGATAATTCCCAAGGGATTTTTTTCCCTCTCAAGTGTTTCTGGTTAACATGGCTGCCGCCTCCATCCCTCTCCCTGCACACGGGGGGACAACTGTCTGTGCCCCCACCCAAGCGGGTGGCTCTTGGTTTTGCAAAGCGGTGCTCCACTTCCCTCATCTCCCAAGGGAAATCAAAGGACCCGAGGGCTTTGTCTCCACCACCTCCCGGAGCTGTTCTGCAAACCCCACGTGCTTCATGAAATATCCCCAGCATCCTTCACTGCCAGCTCCCGCGGAAGTGTGGCCACCGTCCTCTGCCTGCAATGACTTTCACGCTGCAGAAACGCGAGCAGCGACTTAAATGGGCTGCAGTGAACTGTCTGCCTTGGCCAGCCTCGGAGCTGCAGGGCGAGGAGCCGTCCCTGTGCCCAAAGCCACTCTGGGAGCCATGGGGTGGTGGCTTTACTCTAGTTAAGAGGAAGCCCCCTTGGCAAGGGGAGCAGCGCATCCGTCCGGGGACATCGGTGCTGTGTTTCCTGCAGCCCATGGCATCGGGAGACCTGAGCAGGGGAAGTGAATATCTGATTTATGCACAAATCAAGGGAGAAATTAACATCAAAGGGCATCCTGTAACTGTCAGGTCTATAACCCGTCCTATTCCCACAGATCAAATTTGCAGATGCCTGGTCTCGGCGTTCCGTTTTGCTCTGCCAGTCGCAGGAGGACGGAGCCTTGGGCTTAACTTTGCCTCCAGCTTCATATTCAGCTTCAGAAGAGCTCTGAGGAGTTTATAGCCTTTGTAAAATAGTTTAATTAACCATATTATATGTTGCTGGCAAATCATTTGATGTGCTGGGTATGTGTGAGCCGTTTGTTACAGGTTCGTAACAAACTTGGATTGGAATTTTGACTTGTATTGGAAAATTGGTCAATGCTTTCCTGAAGAGATCTTATTTTTCCTCAAAATTTATTGCCAGCTTGCTGAAATGGCAGAGTTTTCCTGCAGCCGCTGACTTTCTGCTGGCTAAGAGTTTGATGCTGTAAATACACTTTGTGTGAGAAACTTTGCCCAATGTAAATTGAAATTAAAATTGAACTACTTGAGTAAAACACCCTGGTATTTATTATATGATCTGTCACTTGGACAGCTTGGCTCAGTCACGTGCTGTGGTTTCCTTCCCCTAATTTCCTGGAAGTAACTTCTAGTATTGGAGGAGCTTGGGAATGGCTCTGCCCATGCATCACCCAATATTTGCTTAAAATGAGTTTCCAGGGAAGGCGCCCATCCTGAGATGTGTTTTCTGGGATCTTTGCCCAATATGAATTCAGCATGAGTGCAGACACTGCCGGAGCAAAGTCAGGTCTTTATTCAAATATTCATGGAGAAGAGATTGAGCTGTTTGTCTCAGCGCTGAGATATAATAGGAAAGATTGCAGAATACAGAAATACCAGAAATTATATTTGAAGCAGAGACCGTTTTGTGATATTTTTTATATAAAATTGGCTGGAGATGCCTGTGGAGCATAAAAGCACCTGCTGGTTGAAAGAGCCTTTTCCAGTGTGGATCTGGTGGAAGTTGCAAAGACAGAGCATCGTTATCTGTGTTTTAGTAGTGGGAAGCTGAGGCCTGGAGGGACTAAATGCCATGATCGAGTGCATGCTGGGGAGACACAGCCAAGCAGGGAGTGTGTTCTGCCCCCAGAGCCTCAGCCCCAAGGTTTTGCCAGCATTTTCTCCTGTGCTGGAGGTGATATTTGCAGGGATGGTTTGTGCAGCTGCCCCACTGTGTCTATGCTTTCCCCTCCTTTTCTTTGTGATGTGGCTGTGAATTTGGATGGAGGTTGTAGCACCCAGGGATTTGGGCTGCTTCACTCTCCCTGGGGGGCCAGCACCCTACCCTGGTCTCACTGTCTGCCTTGCTCCCCGCTGGCCTCCTGCAAAATAAATAAGCAAACATTTGTTTATCCAGGCTTAGGCTAATAGCTCCAGCACTGCGGCTTGAGGATTAAAAACAGGGTTATAAGTCAAATGAACGCAAAACGTGCAGCTGATCCTCAGGAATGGGGTGCCCCACAGTTCGCTGCTCTATCTCCCACACCCAATCCTGGGGTCTCCCAGGGGGATGAGGGCTGTAACCTGGTGTTTTTAGAAGCGCTGACTGCATCTCTTGATGGCCCCAGGGTCTCTCCTCCTGCCCTCGTGCTCCAGGGTCCCCCCATGCTCCCTCCTCAGTGCTGGGATGCAAGGAATGCAAGGACGGTTTCCCCTTTGCATTTGTGTGTGTGAGCCTGGAGAGGTGCAATGAGACAGGCAGAAGAATGGGGATCCCAGGAAAGTTTTGCCTTGATATGGTCCACCCTGGTTCTTTTCTGCCTGAGAAGCAAAGCTCCTAATCGCCCCATCTTTCCAGAGCTCCCTGTGGCCTTGTTCATTTTCCAGCTCCTGGTCTTGCCCAGGACCCAGTGTCTGACTGCCGCTCACCCTCCCGCTTCGGTGTCGTGGCAGAACAGGGCAAGCAGAGCCCCATGCCCCTTGCATGAGCAACCTGGCCCCTGCCCCAGCAGGAGCTGCGGGATGGGACCAGCTCCTTTTTTTGGAAAGGGTTATCTGGTGGCACCACCTTGGATGTCAGTTCCCCAGCTCCGGAGCACACTGAGCCGGGGCATCTCCACGGTGGTCCCTGCTCGTCATCCTGCCTTAGGACACAAAAACTTTTAAAAAGGCAAACGGCAGCACAGACATTGCTGTGAGAAAGTTGAAATCACTTGGGAAGTGGCTCTGTGCGAGTGATGCATTTGTGATGCATTATCTTCAAAACATCTGCTTTTCTCCATCTGTATCGGTCTCTCCCAAGTCACAGCTTTCAGCAGTTAATAGCAAGAAATATAGGATGAGCAAGCAAATATGTTTAGGGTTTGTATTATGAAGACAACACACAAATAGAAAGAGATTCATCTTTTCATAATGCCCCTTTTCTAAAAGGCAATAAAAATACAGTGCCTTGTAAAGGGATAAACAGGCTGGATCCGAGCTGCCGCTGCAGGGCTGGGGACGTGAGACAAAGTGAAGGGAACCAAATTAATGCAGGAAAAAAAAGTAAAAGAAAACTCAACCTCCAGCTATATTATGTGCCAAATGATCTGCCAGTGGGGAAAGATATATCTTAATAGCAGTTTTTGAAACAAGATGAATACAGTATATGGTGCATTATAAGTTGCACTGTGATCTGAATCTTAATCATCATGGGGAAATATAAATCTGAAAATAATAAAGATGGAATCAATATTGATGGTTAGAAGTAAAAGTGCTATATTTGCTGTAGTAAACGGTTTTAAGGACCCGGGGAAAAATTTGTTCTGGGAAACCTATAGCAATTTGCTCTAGTTTCAATAGCTGGCACAGCCCCAGCCTATTTTGGTGGCATTTATGGTGTCACAGTAGAAAAATTAAAAATCAAACAGCAGCAGTGAGGGACCGGAACGGGTTGCTCATGCTTGTGCGTGGAAGCAAGCTCCTCTTTGGGTGATATTGGTACTCCAGCGAGGTCAGGATGAAGCTTTTCTGCACGGATGGCGTGCGGAGGATGCTGGCATTTACCTCCTGCAGCTGCCCTCGCCTTAAGTGTGATTTAATGAAGCTGCAGCTTTGCTCTGATCCCCTGCATGGACTGTTTTTTATACTGGATCCACAGTTGATAATCTCGTTCCCATTTTTAGGTAACAAACAAGGGTACTGAAATATTTCCATTCCGCTTAGCTGTCATTTGCTGGAATAAGCCACTTAGCTTGTCCTTCCCTGCATCTCGGGTTACTAAGGATAGGGCATCGGATTGTGATGAGCTACAGAAAACCTTTCTCCATTTGAGGTTTTGCTTTAAATATCTTATTTTCCTGTCCTCTGCTCAGGTGGCAAATCATTTTAATGATAGTTTCGGTAGCTTTTGCTTAACCTTCTTGTCATCTCTTTAACGTCATAAACGAAGCGTGCTCGAGCCGTACGCTGGCTGCCCGCTGATACGACTGCAGGCGCCTGTCTCGATGCCGCCTGCGTTACCAGCCCATGCTGGTTCTTGGCCCTAGCTGAGCTTGCCCCAAAAGCCGTCGGAGACGAGGTGGAGGCCAAGGTAGCCTTTGGCTTTGGGGCAATTGCCTGGCTGCTACGGCTGGCTCAGACCTGGGCAGGCAAATGTTGAGTCACAGGTAGATCCAGAAGCTTTGGAAGGTAGAGCAGGGATGTTGCAGCCACATCCACTGTCATCTCCACACCATGAGCGGTAGGAGAACCAGAGGAGCATCTCCACAAAGTGTCATCCATCTGTTGCTGGTAGTTAGGCTAAGTGTAAATTCAATGAATTCTTAGGGTATTTCTTACAAAACTTATCATCTCAGCTCTTCCTGATTTTCTGAGCATGTTTGCATCATCTGTGTGGTCTGATTGCAACTTTCTCATGGGAAAAAAAAAGGATTGCACACCAAAATTGGAGTTTTGAGGCACTTTGAGGCACCAGCCCTCAGAACAGGAGCATTTTATCTCCTCGTAGCCGTGCTGCAAGCAGACCTCATCACAGGAATTTTTTGTTTCTGTATCTTACCAGGCCTCCCAGCTCTAGCAGTAAACAGCTGGCAGGTTATTTGGGGTTTATTTTCTGCAAAAGGTTGAAAGCTACTTGGGGGCAATGGTGTCCTCTACATTTAATTATTATTTCTTAAAAGCCCGGGATATGTGGTCCCCTGTGGAGATATGAAGGTTCAGTATTGGCGGTCATAAACCATGCCAGAAGGAAAAATGTGAGCTGCTTGCTGCTACAGAACAGACTTTAAATCAACAGCAGAAGCAGTATCGGTTCATAAAACTTGGGGGTTTTTTTAGCCTTGAGGACAGAGGAGCTTTAAATCCCAGCCTTCGGGTTCGCTGATCTGCTAGAGAACAAACATAAAACTTCGGTGGGAAGGGCCTGAAAGCAGCAAATATTTGGGTGCCAGGAGTATTCCAGGTAGCCCCTTTGGGTTTGCTCACTGCTTATGACACTTCTATATATTTTAATGATCTCAGGAGCCGGAGAAAATGCTTATGACCCAGACGCTGCAGAGAGGGAAGTTATTTGCAGCAATAACCGAGCACATGGCTTGGTTGGAGAACGGTGCGTGAAGCTCCCTGCACCCCAACCCCAGCCCCTCTTGCATGCAGCAAGACGGAAGAGACAACAATCCCTCCACGATTACGTGGGAAATGCAACCAGTGAAGGCATCGTCACTGTCCTCCTCTTCACGGAGGCAACCAGGCCGTCTCTTTTGTGGGTCAGATAGTTTGCACATTAAATGTAATCTGGCAGTGCTAAACTCCCGAGCAAGGAGGTTGCGTTTATGTAACACCACGGGGTTACCTTGTGTCTTCACCTCGGCAGTGCTGTGCTTGCTCCAGCTGGCTGTGAATCACTGCTGGACATGGAAATCTGCTGGCCTAAATCCATGGGAATCATCGGCCGGACGGGATCAGCCCATCCTCGTGCCTCTTGGGACTGGGGTTGTCTGTCACTGCTCAGGCCTACGAGCTTCCCAGTCCCACTGTCCACCTTTCTTTTTCTATATTTTTTTGTTCTTACTCCTCCCCCTCTCCTCTCTCATGATTTCTTACATGCGCTATGAGATCAATAATCTCGGTAAAATATCTTCAGGCATATTTGAAAAAAAGAAATGTGCGAGCACATTTCCTTTTCCTGTGTAAAACACCCAGATGTGTCTGTGTTCATCAGTGCACGGCACAAAATGGCAGAGAATTGATTACGTAACTTTAGTCAAAACTCTTTAAGGCCAGTGAGATCTTTACCTGATCCATATTGGAAGATGCATTTCTGCTTTACATCCTGGGGCTAAGCTCTACCTGCCAACAGCTTGCAAGGAAAGAAAGATTGCTGTGTGAAGCAGGAAGCCCTCCTGGCTCTATCTAACAAACGTGGATTCTGTGACAAGAAGACATCGTGTTTTCAGGGTCTTTTTGTTTTATTTCCAGGTTCCAGCCAGCAGCTGCTCTGATGGAGAGGATTCAAGCTATAGCTCAAAATGTCTCAGACATTGCAATAAAAGTAGATCAGATTCTCCGAAACAGCCTCATGAATGGAAAAAGTAAGTGTGCGAGGAGGTCCCCATCACCGGTGCCCTGGTCACAGCCACATGCTCCAAAATACATGTGGGTTGTGCAGCTGCAATAGGGAATCTAGTCAAGCCTGCCACAGAAGGCCAGGTAAAAAACATGGGCAAGGATGCTGATCTGAGGTTACCTATGTGTCTACAGAATTAAGTAGGACCTCTCACACTCTTTGGCAGAGCTCTTAGGACTTCCTGTATCTAACCCTGTGAAGTGGGCCCAAAACTTGTTTTGCCTGTTGAGAAAGAATTAAAATGATGGAGAAATAAAGAGAGACCATGATCCTGGTGGGGCTTCCTTGTTTCTGCTAATCAGCAGCTTAGAAATGTTGATCCACAAGACGGTGTCCTGTTTTGGTGGGGAGTAAATGTGTTTTGGATAAGGTTGTACTTTACTTGAGATGGTTTGTGTGTGTCTGTTGTTCAATGGATACTGCTCTGGCCATGATGTTACTTTGCTAATAACCAGACCTTCTCATGAGATGGCCTTGGGCAAGTCCCGTCACTTCCCATGTTCAATTTCCCAACGGGTACATCACCAGTCCAACCACCAAAGAGAGGGATGGACTGATGATTTCTCAAGACATTTGCCTTTTCCATTTTCTGGGCTCCATGACAAGCCTCAGTGTGTTGTCCTCTTGTCTTTGGAGCTGTTATCTCACCGGGTCAAATCTAGGCTCTTGGAAACAGCAAATGTATAAAGGTAAAATACCCAAGATTGGTGCAGCAGATAAAAGAGTATTTTATGACTGACTTCCTCAATGGGCACTCAGGCAGCCCCTGGGGTATGAAATATTTAGCTCCTTGTTAGCTTTTCTTCCTCTGGCCACAGATAATGTTCCAGAGAGCCTTTCTGTTCCCTTTGCTATGGGGGCGGATCTGGGCTAGGCAGTAGATTCCTTTCCTGATATCAATATTTAATGTCCACCTCTATTATGGAGAACCATTTCCCAGCGCAAAAGAGCGGAAGAGAGTACCCTTAATGTTAACATTAATGTTAACAGCATAAATACTTGCATGATTGGCAGCATCATGTTAGAGCACATGGAGCCTCTTGTCATGACCCGACCCATTTTCATGTGTTCAATCTTTGACTCTAATAACAGATGTCTGCTTGGGCCAAGGGAGCAGTGGCTGAAAGTTATCTCCCAGGCCAATACAGGACACATTCACATCTGTAATTAGTCACAACTCACCATGCTGGAAGCGTCTCTTCAAGGGAGAGGGGGCCCTCAGGTTGGGCTGAGCCCATTTTGGAGGCATCAGAGGCACCTTGCCGTTACAGCCAGGAGGGCTGGAAGAGGAAGCTGGATCAGACACCACACTGTGTGGTTGCTGGCACCCATAACTTCCTCCTGAAAGTGCTCCCTTACTTGGCCAGGGCAAACTGAGAGTTTGGGGAATCAATGTGCAGAGGAACAAGACCTGTGAAATTAAACACTGTGCTCCGTTGAGCCAGTCTTCCCGTGGTGGGCTGCCTACTCGCCTTCCCACCTTGGGGTGAGGAGTCATGCCATCACCTGAGATAGAGAGACTTGACAGTTTGGATGTGGAGCTGGGGAGCTCAGCTCCAGGCCTGGGAGACCTTCTCTTCCATTCCTGGCAGTGCTGGGAGGACAGCATGGTCCCCGAACCACTGCAGTTTGGGTGGCCTAGATCACATCCCACACATTTAGGCCGAGAGCAGCAAAAACATGTAAAGGTATCTCTGTGTGTGCATGAAGCACTGCGGGGTGGGGCTGTGTGACTCACTTGGCTGCATTGCCCAGGGTGGTACCCTGCCAGGGGGGAGCCTGTGGGAGCAGAGCCGCCTGCAGGGACCATCAACCCTGTCCCATCACCTCACTGTCGGGTATCCTGTTGGCATGGCACGGCCCTCTTCTGCCCAAATTCTCTTTCTACAGTGATGGACAGCAGGAGAGACCAGTGCGAGGTGCCCAGGGACCCCAGGTACCCTGACTGTGCTGGCAAAGTGGAGGTGAGTTGGAGTGGTTGCCCGTCTCGGCACAGGACAGTTCCTCTGGGAGAAGGGCAGGGGAATCAGAGCTTGCAGGCAGCAGTGACAGCAGCTCCAGGAGATCCCCTCTGCTGGCAGACCCTGCCGCCTGCATTTTCCTTGTTTGATGACAGAAGTACAACGAGGAGAAAGCACTGTCACATCTTTAAATACTCAGAGCGTTATCTAGCCTCTGGGGAATAATGTCAGCCTTGCGCAGAAGAGCAGCTTGTTCAGGTGACAAGGATCTCGTCCTGCCATCTGCCTTTGCACTTGAATGCAGCCTGGTGTTTGGTCTGGGGCACGTTTGCTTTGCCAGAGAGCGTATTTACATGCACTAATTAAAACTATCTCCCTCCCCAGTACCCGGCATCAAACTTGGCTTAGATTTCTGTAGGGCTGAATCTCTCTGAAAAGATACTGAAAGGTATATTAAAAAGCAACCAGGGGTTGTGTTTTTGTCTTCCCTCAGCAGCAGGCATTCTTTCCTTCCAGGATGCGAGTAAATTCGGAGGGTAATTTAATTGTGGAAGGCTGTAATTCGATCTCCTGTCTGGGTGATTGGTGCATTTTACATACTGGGGCACAGCAAGCTGTCTCACGAGTAGATTTGTTTTCGTAGTTGAATTAGAGGCCGCCGAAAACCCTTCCAGGGAATGATAGATTGGTGATGTGGTTGCTGGCTCTTCTCCTCCAGGGAAATCATCCCAGGGAACCCCGTTGTGCCCAGGCCTGTGAAAGCAGCAGGTTGGCTCCTTTTCTGGCCAAGCTAAAGAGAAGGTTTCCCGTGATGGCATCCAGAGCACCCTGGTGGGAGCTGGAGCCTGACAGGTTGCTTTGCCTCCCTTGCAGTGGATGAGGGCCAGGTGGACTTCTGACCCCTGCTATGCGTTTTTTGGTGTGGATGGCACAGAGTGCTCCTTCCTCATCTACCTCAGCGAAGTTGAATGGTTCTGCCCTCCCCTGCCCTGGAGAAACCAGACGGTGGCTTTGCCTTCGCCCGCACCACTGCCCAGGGGCCAGGTAAGACTGTGGTGGCTCGTGTCCTGTCCAGCGTGAAGCGGGTTTGGAGGGTCTAAAGCCAGTGCGACAAGTGCTCCCAAAGACAGTTGGCCTCCGAGATGGAGAGGAAGGCGGCACAGGAGTTGTCTCTCACATCTGGGATTTCACCAGAGTCACCACATGCAACAGGGCCCTGGGAATCTGGTGCATTAAGCGGAGGAGCTCCAGTTTCAGGCTGTGCCTCAGAAAGGGTGGCAGGTGCCATGTGCCAAGTGTTAGGTTGGCTCTGTGGGATTTGCATTTTGTGCAATGGGCTACGTGTTATGGGCTGCTCCGGGTGATTTGTGGTCAACTGTGCTAACGCATCCCCCCGAGGTGAGCTTTCATTTATAATTCAAGGTCCTTTTTGAGTAGTTTTCTGTGCCCATCAATTCGGGAGCTGAGAGAAGAGGCTGTGGGGAAGGCAAAACACCCCCTCATTTCTCCCCTTTGCTGCCTGCTCTGCTGTCCTGAGTTTTCCAAAGGGAACCTCACTGCAGTACTCAGCAGCACCGGAGGCTGCAGAGAGCCTCCCTGCCAGGGGCTCTTGTGCAGCAGATGCTTGGGGACAGCAAACCTCCTGGGTGCTCTGGAGTCCCCAGGCGCCTCTCACAGCTGCTTCCCCTCCGCTGGGACAGCAAAGCCGCTCTCTTCCCCAGGCAGCTTTTCGGAGCGACCTCACCCACCTCCTGGAGCTGGTAGGCACGGGCAAGGAGTCGCTCATCTTCATGAAGAAGAGGATCCGACACCTGGCCCAGCAGTGGCTGCGGGCGGCCCGGCGCCTGGAGCAGAAACTGAAGGGCCGGCAGCGGGACCAGAAACATGTACGAGTGGGTTGCATGGGGTCTGGCTAAGCGGAGCGGGGCTGTGGGCAGGAGCAGGGTGGAGCTGGAAGGAAACGTGATGTAGGGATGCTCGTGGGCCTGGAGGGTCCGGTCCGTGGGCAGAGCGGGAACGGATGTGTCTGTGTTTGGGAGAATGTGGGATCAACTTGTCTGGAAGATGGGCTGAATTGCAGAGCCTGGTCCTGCAGACAGAAGACACGTGCAGCAAGAAGGCTGGAAGGGGCTGGCACCAATCCTGCCTGGAGGTGCTAGAGGTGGCTGGTTCTCCTGTCTGTGTTTTTTACAAATGCTCTCTACAAATGAGATGTATATTTGCATTTTTACCTGGGTCTTTGTACGCCTTCGCACAGCAACACCCTGTCTGCATCCATGAGCCAGGCCGATGGACTTGGGGCAAACAGGCCTGTGGGCAGTGGGGGCTGGTAGCCACCGAACTGGGAGTGTTGGCTACTGAGACACGGGCTGCTTGTCCTCACACCTCGGGTATTAAGGCCCACAGAAGGAGTAGGGAGCGAATGAGGGCCCGTTTCTCCTCATGCCCACAGTCTGTGCTTCATCGCCTCTCCTTGTCCCAGCAGATCCTGATCCACATCGGCTTCCTGACGGAGGAGTCGGGGGACGTTTTCAGCCCACGGGTGCTGAAGGGGGGCCCGCTGGGGGAGATGGTGCAGTGGGCCGACATCCTGGCCGCCCTCTTCCTCCTGGGACACAGCCTGCGGGTCACCGTCTCCCTCAAGGAGCTGCAGAGGTGGGTGCCCCTTTGCCATCGGGCAGCGCGTGGCGACTCCTGACAGGGCTCGGCCACAGGAGCAGCCTCTTCCCTCCCTCCATGACCAGGGACGGTCCCCGCAGCTGGGGGACGCAGGATGCAGGTGCCGTGGGGGCTTTGCTGGTGCTGTTTGAGAGGTGACTCTGCTCCTTCCTTCCTCCCTTCCTGCCGCGCTAGGCTGCCTGAAATAACCCGTGCGAGGGAGAGCGGCCACCGAGGGGCCCCTGTCCAGGAGCCACGTGGCTGCGCAAAGGCCAGGGGTAGTGAGATGTACATTGAGCCGTGCTGTGACGGGAAGGGAAAAAGAACAATCCGGGCAAAAAACAAGGCACCAAACCCAGCCCAGCCCCAGCAGCATTTGCAATTAACGAGCAGAATTATCTCATGAATAATCAACCCAAAATAATCGTGGGCCTGATGCGGCGCACGGCAGCTTCCCCGGGAGGCAGGCGCAGTTGAGCTGGCGGCTGAAAGGATGCCCAGGTGCTCGGGGTGAAAGGAGGAGGCAGCATCTGGGGGCTTCTGTGGCTACTGGGTGGCTCTTGGGGGCTTTTCTTAACGAGGAGCCTCGCGGTGGCCGCTCGGTGGTGGCAGGAAGCTGGCTCGGAGCGGTGCGGAAATCGGCCATTGCGTCGCTGCAGGCGAGCGGGAGGCTTCCCGGAGCAGCGCTGATTAATAATGAGCTGTGCTAATAGTTAATCTTGCATAATTAATTCCCGCCTGGCCAGCAACTTCCCCCGTTGACATGGCTTTGGGCTGGGAGGGCTCAGGGATGCTGAGGATGCCGAGATGGTTGGGCCACTGCTCCGGGAAGAGCCCTGGGAGCGTACCGGGATGCGATCTGATGTCCTGTGGCCCCTTCTTTCTTGGACACAGGAAAGAAAACACCCTCCGGCCCAGATGGGAAACACATATGGCAGCCCAGGGCTAAATTTGTCCATCCACACCTGGAGATGTCTCCATAAGGACTTAACTAATGAGATCTGTGCCACAGGCAGTGCTGGGAGAAACAGGGAGGTTGACATCAGTGTCTCTTCGTGAAGCCTCTTGAACATCACCAACTCTTGCAGAGGGCTTGGGGTTCACCTGGGGCTTATTGCAGCCTAGTAATAACCAACTGAGATTTGGAGACATTTTACCCTGGAAATGCCAAGTGTTGATTCCATTTTTAATTTCTCTTTGGGAGTCCCCTGCTCCTTGCAGGGCTTGAAGATGCAAGTTCTCCCACTCAGCATGGCCTTCGTATCAGGAAGGCCGGGTACCATAAATTATTAAACATAGAATGGCCTCTCTCCCGGTTTGATTTTTGTCTCTCCAAATTTCTGAGCTGATTTTTATACACCTATAGGTCATTGGCAAAGGATCCCTAAAAGGTTTGTGTGTCTACACTTCAGCCAATAGTTGTCTTAGAGCTGTTCATTAGTAGTGTGTATATTGATCATAATGCAGCAGTACCCGGAGGCACTGGTCAGGATTGGGTCTGAAATGCTGGGGATCATAGAATCTTTATGGTTGGAAAAGACTTTCAAGATCATCGAGTCCAAATGGGATCATGCAGCTCAGTAGGATAAGACTGTATCTGACCCAAGAAGCTGGTAGTTAGAGGTTATGCTCCATGCTGGGTGCTCGATAGGAGCCCTGCTGGATTAGAAGTGAAAAGGGAGAGTCCACACACGCGGTTGTGGGGTCTGAAACATGACGGCGTGTGCTGGTCAGCCAAAATCGTGTCTCATTGCATCTGTCCCTGAAGGATAACAGGAAGGAGCACATAGCAAACTGCAAATAGTGAACAACACAGTGTGTTAAACTATGCTTTCCCAGGTGGTTTTGTGGATGAGTGCTAATTTTGGGTGAATATAAGGAACTCTGAGTATTTGCAGACTTGCTCTACAGCTTGTCAAGTGTCTGGGGCCCCCGGGAGGTCTGAGGATGGGATCTGCTGAGCCCAGCCCTGGCTTTCCATGAGGAGGTCAAAATGGGGCTGCAGGTCTTTGAAACACTTGTCCTTTCGCGCTGGAGAGATCACACAGTCACTCAGGAGCTGGGAGCCAGGAAAGGCAGTTGCATTCCTGACTGTGCCACCAGCCACATCCTTTGACCTCTCTGTGTTTCCCCCTCGCATCTGCCGTCTGCCTGGCATGCCCAGAGGGTAGATGCTTCTGAGTTGGCTGTACCTTGTATTTCAAAAGCTCTACTCCCCAGTCAACTGCAGGGGCTACTGAATTACAAGCAAGATGATAAATGTAGCTAACCTTTCCTCCCCTCGGGAGCATCAAAACCTGTGAATCGTGCTGCTGTGTCCTATTGGAGGTGGTTACTTCTTCTTTAGTTGAACTAACTGCAGAGAGTTGTTCTCTTTTGCATTTCTTGGTGAATTTACCACTTTCTTGCTGATGCATCTTGATGGGCAAAAGGTGAAACACGCGATTTGCTGGTGGCCGATGCAGAGCTGCGCAGGGCATTTATTAGCTGTAGTTTAATACCCGCTGCAGTTTGCAGCAATGGCCTCAAGCTGAACCTATTAGTTACCAGCCGTCTTGCAAACGCCACGCCTGGCGCGCGAGGGAGAAGGCAACATTTCTAATCCAACCTTGAAACTGGGAGGAAGGGACCTTGCTGGCTCTGGATGTGCAGGCTGCCTTCTTGCTGGAGGTCCCTGCCGTTGCTTGCACTGGCACGGCGCATCCGGCCGGGCGCCGCGAGCTCGCCGTCGGGAAGGATGTGCGCGGGCGTGGGCGCCCGGCCTTCCTCTGCGTCGCCTCCTTCCCCCAAGGAAAAGTGCTGTGGGGGGCAGAGGGGCCCAATGCAGACGCAGCGTCTCACACTGGTTTTGAGAGGTTGGCAGGAGGCTGCGGGTACAACCCCATAAGCTGCTACCGTGCCAGGGGATATCGATCCCAGTGACTTTGGAAACTGCCCCCTTGAAAGTAACTGTTCATGAGGAAGGAGAGAAAGTCAAAGGGAAGGGAGGTGATTCCATCGCAGGGCTCTGTGATCTGCTTTCAGAGCTTCCTTGCTTCAGCATCAAGCTCCGGACTCACAGTACGAGCCCTGCACAAGGCAGTGGATTTTAAGCAGCCTCCTGCAATCCCCTGCTTGCAGCTCTTTGCCGGCTGGGCACTTCCAACATTGCCCTTTCGCAGTGGCCAGTGTGCGGTGCAGGAGCTGGGGCTGCGTGGCGGAGCCGGCTCCATGGTGGGACACACGGTGACACAGCCAGGTGGGGGACACAGTGACACAGAGCAGCTCCAGAGGAGAAGAGACCCCAGAGCTTCCCAGCGAATGCTGCCGCTCGGGGGCTCCTGTTGCAGCTCCGGTACATACTTAATTATAGCTGCTGTTTTCCTGCACTTTCCACAGCCACCCTGGTGTCCGTGGACTACACAAAGAGCCGCTCAAACGGAAACGTGATGTCCAGATGAAGGCATTTCTAATTATTTTCTGGCAGATAAAAGCCATCTTTGCCTTGCATCTGTTCATGGGAAAAGCAGATCCCAGATTCCCAGGCTCCGGCTTTTACTCTGCAGTCAGCAGCACGGTTCCTGACGTGCTGCAGGCAGGCCGGGCTCTGCTAGCGCAGACGGCCAACCGTGCAGCCGGTTTCACCATTCCGTATTTAATCAGGACCCTGGAAATATCTCAGGCAATGGAGTTCAGGATGTTAGCTGTTGGAAATCTGCTTAGCTCTCCTTGCACTTGATGAAGATTTGGCTAAAAATATCCCTTTCTTCCAAGTGGCTCCAGGTGTTATGGAGCACCTCAGCACACCTGGGGCCACATACAGCTTCTGGCGACAGCAGGACTTGCCCAAAGGAAGGTGCTTCGATATTTGCCCAGCTTCTGAGCAGAAGGAGCTGCTACTTCCAACCGTGAGTAGGGCAGAGCGCTGATGATCACTGCCCTTCTTTGGAGTGCGGAGTCAAGCCCCTTTGCTCCTCCTGGTCTCTTGCAGTCAGGTCCAGTGGACTCCAAAACGGAGAGCTGGGTAGGGCCAAAGTCCCACAAGTCTCACGGATATGCTGCAAGGAGGAAGGTGCATAAATGAGTAGGAATTTCTGAGCTGTTGAATTGCACTTCTGGAGGAAGCACGTTTAATTTGGAGCTGAGTGGTGACTCATGGAGATGGATTCCGGAGGGTTGCACTCCGCCTCTGGACATGAGTGTCCTGCTTGGATCCTTGTGGCTTATCTCCGGGCACAGAGCAAGTCAAGGGTGCCTGCTTGCCTCTCATGAAGTTCTGCTGGGCTTGGGGGAACAGCAGGAATATGGCCAGAAGGAGAGCTGGGCTCCAAGGCCATGCAGAAGTGCTGCTCATCTTGTAGGCTCCTCCCATGACCAACATCCAAAGTATTTGGGCCGAGCTGAGGAAATCTGGGAGCAGATGCATCTGCAGAGGAGACTCCTCAAATTCAGACGACCACTAAAATCTCCCAATCTGAGCCTGCTCGCTTGTGTGCCAGGTTTTTCGGCTGTGTGAACGCACTGCTCGCGCACGGCTGGCATGGTCCATGTCCATGATGTTAGCAGCCACGAGAAGACAGTTTTTATTTTATTTTACTTTATTTTTTGCCAAGAGGAGGAGGAAGACGTCTGCTTTTGCAGGCTCGCTGCAAAGCCCTTCTCCCCCTCTGCTCCTCGGTGCTGGCAGCGGAGGCGGGTGGTGGAGATGCGATTAGATCCCACCTAGGATATTGGCCACAGCTGTCAGCAGGTTCCCGTGAGCTCAATTTAGTGCTGGACTTTTCCAGCCCGGGGAGGAATAACTTGGAAGGAAAGGTCGGGTTAATTTGAAAATAGGTCAACAGGATGTAGCGATAACCCTGCAGTCATCTGAATGCAGAGAGCCTTCGCCAAACTCAGGAAGGGAATGGGTCCCTTGGTTGATTACAGTACCTATAAGGGGAAAAAAGGAGGACAAGAAGCTGCTGCAGATTTATTCTGGAGTAGACACAGCTGGTGGAGGCAGCTGGCCGAGCGTGGCACGAAATGGGCCGGTGCTGTAGGCAAGCACAGCTTTTAGCTGGCTTCCTTGGAGGGGAGAGCGTCAGCCAGCGCTGCTGCGGCTGTGATCTTGCAAGCAGGAGCAAGAGTCGAGTTTAAGCAATGTCATTGATCTAATCTCGGCCGTCGGGATGGAACCGAGGCACTTGCCAGGGCTCCTGCGTGGGACGCGAGCCGGTCGCCAGGCTCCGCTCATCTCTGAGCAGAAGATGGTTGGATTGTTTTCTTTTCAGAGCTGATGCTGGGATCAACTGTTGTTCAAAACAAATCTCTTGGCTAAGCTCGCTGTGAAAAAGGCATTTGCGCTCATCAATTTTATTTGCATAATTTCAAGCGCCATTAATAGTACATGGCACGAGAAAAATCAGGGAAATTTCACTGCAGCCATGAGTGAAATTGGGTTTAGTAGAAAATTAGTTGACTTAACAGGCAAATGATGAAAGCTTGAATAAAGAATGTTTAAATAAAGAGGAATGGGAAAAAAAATCCCCCCACCTAGAAGGTACCATCAGGATTTATATGATTGGAATATTAAAATCAGTAGTTAATAGAGTGTTTAGGAAGGATGGAGGGGATAAATACTGAGGGATGCACTGCTTCAAAGGCTCCAATGTTACCTTTAGATTTATTCCTATAATTTGATTCCTTGCAAGTTGGGTGCTGGGGCTATGAGTTGATCTGGCAAGTACCAAATGGCAGCAGAGAGGATGCATGGCAGAGCGTGGCAATGAACCTGTGATGTCCAGAGCCCCCCGCTGCACCACAGCTCAGAGCAGGGGTTCCCCAGGCCTTGGCTTATCTTTCAAGATCTGGCATTATTATAAAATTGTAATACCCCTCTCTGAAGTAGCGCCATATTTCTGGAGCACAGAGTTCTTGGGTGATGCCAGGGGCTGCTTCCTGCGATCTGCGTTTAGAAGACATCAAGCCCTTGTTGCATTCGCTCATCTGAGTGCAGCCAAGGACTCTGTGTTAATCGGGCACAACCAAGAGGAACGGCAGCGATTTACCTGGTCATGCAACAAGGGCATGGCAAAGCCGAGCTTTGAACCTTCATCCCCTTGTGACCATGACTGGCATGGCACGAACATGAGGAGGAGCCTCCAAGGCCACCTCTAAAACACCAGGCACCATCTCCTCCTTGGTGCTAAGGGGAAAAATCCCTTCAGAACAACCACTTTGGCTTCCCAAGGAGGGTTGGGAATTCTTGTTCCTCTGTTTATCTTACTGTGGTGGCTCCCGGAGGTGAGAGCTGTTCTATTCTTGTCATCTTCCTAATCAACCGCTTTGTGTAAAATTGCCCATAAAAGTGATAAAACTGCAGCTGGTTTCGCCTGCGGCTGACCCTGCCTGATCTGCCCTGAGCTGATGCTTATATTCTTTGTGACAAGAGCAGTGAAGCGACTGCAAATGCTGCTTTTTGCCTTAAATTGAAAATCTGTGTTTTTTCCTGGCAGTGGTGGGTTACATGGTTCCACTTTTATTCGCTCTCAGGAATTGCTTGGTGTGATCGTGGCCGTGTCTTCAGGATGGCCCTTCACTGGTCTGCCTGGTTCTCAGGTCTTCTTCTATACACCAGGCCCACTGCAGTCCTAGTGCCCAGCCCTCAAGGATCTGCAAGCTACTTCAGAAGAAGAGGGAGATATGGCCAGGAGCAGACCAAGAGCCCTGTGTCATATCTAAAATGGCCAACTAATCATGCTGGTCACATCTGAAATGTTTTTGTCACCTTGTGGTGTTACAGAAGACGAGGGAGAGATTGGAGAACAAATGCGTCTCGAAATGGTATAACTGGGCTGCTGCTCAGGTAGAAGAGCTGTTGATGTCCTCTCTGGACAGCCATGGGGTTGACAAATGAAATGCCATAGTCATAGGTCTGAGTGAGGACCTTTCGGAAATGCTCCTCAGAGAAAGAACCTGTGACCACAGATCTGCTCTAGTTCCACAGAATGACAGGCTAAAATCCCAGTATAGATGTAAAGAGGAGTCCCAAATTCACAGGGGCTAATATAGAGAAAAGAAGAGAAGCAGTAAGAGAAGTTGCATAGTGTAGGGCTTCAAGAACCTGGAAACTCAAGAACTAACCGGATCTTGTATTGCTAAGAAAAGGAAAAGTACCTATAGTACTGAAGTATGGGATAAATGCCCATCTCCAAATAGATTTTAAGGATAAGTAAAGAGCCCAGAAGAAAATGTAAAAAGACAGACGTGTAAGAAAAGCCACATCTTAGCAGACAGGAGCTGAGGGAGAAATTTTGCTGTGCTGTGCTCGGACTTGCAAAATAAAAGATAAAATCTTCAGAGCTAAGAAAGCAATGGGGCTGTTGCACAGAAGGAGCGAGGCAAAGCCCTGATGGACCAACTGAACAGATCATCTTGGCTTTCTTTGAGGATGTTGCTGTCAGTTGTTATGGGGAGCCGGGTGGTAAAACAGGAGGAAGAATTGCAGTGTCTAAGAGGAAAAACTGCAAGAACACTGATACTGAGGGATGGATCATTTATATTCCTGAGTGAACTCGCACTCAGAAATCACAGGTACATGTAACAAGGATTTTTAAGACACCTGCTTAAGTTGGAAGGTGTCACGGATTTTTCTGAGGAAGAGGAAACATAGTCCAGACAAGCAGATGGGCTGTCAGACTGACATCGGTGATACACTTAATGGAAGAGCTTTGGAAAGGCGGCTTCATCAGCTCACAGAGGTAATGGAAAACGGAGCGAGACGTGCCGCAGGTTTACCAGCCTTGTATCACACCAGATTAATCACATATTGCATTGGCGGCAGGGTAACTGATGATCCTGATAAAGAGATTGCAGTCCATCTAGTTTATCTGGATTTCCATAACGCATTTTGTGCTCTGTTCAGGGGAAGAGTGCTCAAGAAGGGTTGCTGTAAGGAACTGCTGAAAACCAGTGCAGTGGTGCTGAGAGCCCCGGTGTCAGCCTGCCTCGAGGCTCAGACCTGGCCCCAGCCACGGAGCAAGATAGTGGAGATACGAGTGAATTTTGCACAGCAAAATCTGCAGCTGCAAGGATGGGAGGACAGAAAGGGATTCAGGGACTGGTGATGGGAAGATCTTCATGCAGAGATGGGGTAGGACCACACTTGCACCCGCTGGTTATGGGATGATGAAGAGTCGCCGACACGGTTGCAAGGCTCGGATCAAGGGTGTAGAGCTTCCAGCAGGTCCCTTTTCTTTTTTGGTAGTGTTTTACTGATGTGTTTGGGGGCAGTGATACCTCTGGATCTGAGCGTCCTCCTGCCACGGCTGTGGCCATCCGTGGGCAGGGGTGCTCAGCGGTCTTTGTCCTGCTGGGTTGGTGAAAGGACTTTTATGGTGTCTGGGAGCTGATCAGTCATTCCTGGTTCTTACCAGCAATCTAGGGGTGCCTCCGGGACGGGGGAACTGTCCCTTGACGATTCCTTTGCCTTTCGACCTGATTTACACTGACTACCATGGTCTCCAACAGATGAAGCAGCACATGGGTCTCTCCTTTAAGAAATACAGGTAAGCAGAGCCCCTTCTTTTTCCTTCAATGTGATTTATTCATTAGCGAGCCAAAATGACTGCTAAAGATCTTGAATGACAAATGGTGTCCAGAGATGCTGCAAAATCCATCAGCACCAGGCTGTACAACCTGCACCCCCCATCTCTGTGGGTCTCCAACACGGGTCGAGCTTGGTCAAAGCTCTTCAGTCCTGGCATTGGGCTCCCTCAATGCTGCTGTGGCATGAGATTGCTGCCTTGTGAGCCACTTCATTAAAACAAAAGCTCGTTAGCAGAATTTGGGTTGGAAACTGCCCACTGGGCATGTGTCTGTGGGTCCATGTGTGCTCCCAAAGAGTGTCTGCCACGTGCAGGCGCAGACTGGCACATCGCAGGAGGATGCTCTGGTGCTTTCAAGAAGGAAAGCCCTGTCCATAGCTCCATCAGCTTCAAGACAAATGTCATCATCCCCTGGTATACCAGCAGCCAGGAAAATATGCGATTTAATTTAGCACTGATAGTCCTGCTATTTATTATGTTTTCTCCCATCTCCTCTGCTATCCTACACAATTTTATTAGAGAGAAAAATGACAAGTAGCGTTATTGCTTTTATTATAAATGCATTTACTTGCACATTCGGCTTGTTTTTCTCTTCTCTGGCTTGACGTTCCCCTTCTCTCCTCGGTCTGGTGATGGCACTGGCTGCCTCAGCATTCCTGGGATGTTGGGGAGAGCATTAGCATGTCTGCAGGAGATGCATCATTTTCAGAAACTGCGGGGAGATGGAGGTTCTGCAGTGGGAAGCTGTTCATTAAGGGAGGGATTTGCCTGGAAGGGATGTGTGGACGCAGAGGTAACGCGGGTCCCCCGTCCTTTCGCAGCTGCCGCGTTCGGGTCATCGACACCTTTGGCACGGAGCCGGCCTACAACCACGAGGAGTACGCCACGCTGCGCGGCTACCGTACCAACTGGGGCTACTGGAACCTGCAGCCCACCCAGTTCATGACCATGTTCCGTAAGTGGGCGACCGGCACGGGGACGGCTCCTCCTGGAGCCAAGGGACTGGCTGTGATTTCGTGGCCCAAGGATGTGATCTGGGTGTTGAGAAAGGGCAAGGGGGCCATGGCGGTGGCTGGAAATGGGCTCGTTGGCCAGCCATCCGCTGTGGACAGAGCTTACGAGTGCCCAAAAGCTTCTCTTGAGCTGTTTTTGTTTGCAAAACTTGTATTTATTGCCACTGCTCTGGACAAAGGGCAGCTTGGATTTAGAGGCGAGGGACAGCTCAGCGGCTCAGATGTGTCTGACGAGCTGCGGCGCGGAGGGGAGACTTGCTGCTCTGAAACAAGCCTGCAGACCTCTTGCTGACTCAGATGTTTCATCCTGGCGGGATATAACCACTTGGTGGTTTTATAGAGACTTAAATAGCCAGACTGGTGGGCAGAGAGATGGAAACTTCCCTTGCACTACCCTACCTTGGTTGCTGGTTTGATTTTACCACTTTTTGAGGGCTTCTCCTAGCTCTGTATGGAGAAGTGCGACCTTTGCCAGGTTCCGCTGCCCTGGATGGGGACACTAAGCAATGCCAGCTGGGCAGCTCCATGTGCGGGGTCTGGCCCGTGAGCGTGTGTCTTTCTCCCTTGGTGTTGCAGCTCACACCCCTGACAACTCTTTCATGGGCTTCGTGTCCGAGGAGCTCAACAGGACGGAGAAGCAGTTCATCAAGTCCAACAAAGTGAGCAACATGGCCGTGGTGTACGGGAAGGAAGCCAGCATCTGGAAGGTGGGTGCAGCATCTGGAAGCAGGGCACAATCCAGTTCCAGGCTCTTCTGTCGGCGATGCTTCCTTCCAGGAGGCTGCTTACGCTAAGGAGACCATATAAATTATCCTATGGTTTAGTTGTGACAATTGCCATTAGGTCAGTTCCCGCATTATGTTCCTGACGGTTTGTTTCCACTTTCGAGTGTGTTTCCCATCTCTTGCTTTGTCCTTGGCGGTGTCTGATGACGGTACTTGCTAGAACCTGGGGTTGAAGCTTTAGCCTGCTAATTCCCTTGGGGAAAGTTCCTGGGGAAGCAGGAAAGGGCGTGTGATCAGAGCCAGCAGGGTGGAATTTCACCCGTGCTCAGCGAGCAACGTGGAGCTCATCCTGCCCCTCCAGCCCCAAAACTTCTCTGCCAGCAAGTGAAGGACCAATGGTGCCATCAGCCCCCTCCTCGAGCCAGCCCCGCGCTGTAGCACAGGGAGCATGTGGGACAGTGGCTGTAGCTCCCCCTTCTCTTACCTGCTGTGAGCTGTCTTCTTTTCCTTCCAGGTGTTATAAAAAGAGCAAATTCCCACCGTGTCTTGATTTTCCTTTATTTTATTTTATTTTTTTCTCCTTTATGCACCGCCCTGGGATGTTCCAGTTGCAGGTATCGTATTGCACTGAGTTGCTCGGGAGCTCTAACCCTGCATGTCTGCTCGGGATGCAAAGTCCTTTTTCAGCAGTTGAATTTGCCTTTTTGTGGGCTTGACCCTCCCACACTGCCACAATCAATGCAGCTGTAGGTTTTATCCCTTCCCTGTGCCCTGATTACCAGCTCTGTTGGCTTAGCCCTCCCCACAATGGCTAACGCTGGCCAGGATCCCACCAGGATTTTGAGAGCATGACATGGCTTGTGTTGAGCAAGAGATGCGGTCACCGCATCAAAGTGTCTTAGTGCTGAGTAAATGCTACTCTTGGGTCTTGTGGCCACCCAAAGAACATGGCGGGGTACATTGTTTCGAGTCGACCACAAGAAGATATTTACGTGATTTCTTGCCTTAGCTGAAAGGAAACTCACTGAATTGAAATTTAGGGGATCTATTATGTTTTATTCTGCTTTTTCTGACCCTCTTGCTGTTATTCACAAGTTTCTTTGGCGCTTAGTTGGTTCAGCTTGGGAAGGAATTAAAAAGAGCTGAACTATTGAACCCGCATGCCCTATAAGAACAGGGGGAAGCGTGCGCCTGCCCATAAGTGCTCCCAAGGCCTAGGAAGGAACGGGCAGCTAAAGCTCCATGCGAACTTTTATATCTCGGAGAGCCGAGTGCTTATTTACAAGCTTTGGAGCAAGCACGCTCTCTAAAAACAGTCTTTCTGACATTTTGAAGCACTTACTTAAACCTGCCTTCCCGTTGCTTTTCATTCCCAATCCCCGCAAAGCTCCCCCTTTCCGCTTGCTACAGAAGCTGATGTTTTCATTGTCCAGGAAAGTCATTTTCCCCATCCATGGAGGCATCTGCAGCCTTGTCTTGTGGGAAGGAGGGATGCTCAGCCTCTTCCCTCTGGACACAGCTCTTGCTTTTAGCCCTGGAGAAGTCCAGAGATGCACGACCAACAAGTAGGGTGTGCAGAAATGTTGTGCGGCAACATGTAGGGTCTCCTCAACCTCCCCCTTTATACCTCCATATTCCCTCCAAGTCTCTGCTCTTTTGGGGGCCTCTTGCAGCCATGCAATGGGTTGAAGATACAGCAGCCAAAAGAGGTTCCCTGTGTGGTTTTGAAGCAAAATTTTCTGCCAAGTGGAAATTAAGTGCGAGATGTTTTGGAGAGCAACAATGAGAAAGGCTCCAAGAGAAAAGTGATGGCCCCCAATCTTCCCGATAGCAAAATAGGAAAAAAATGAGTGAGAAAATCCTGGAGAGTGTTAATTATCACGACGGGCCGTTAGCAAGCTCCAGTCTTTCTCAACATCCTGCTGAATCCCACTGTCTTTCACTGAGGTGCTCTGTGTGGGTGCCACTGGTGGGGACACACACTTGGCACAGTGATCGACCTTTGGTGGGCTGCCTTCAGCTACCGGTTGGCATGAGCATCCCTGTCAGCATGAGCATCCCAGCTGGCCTTGGTACCTGGGCTTTGCCCTCACCATCCAGGAGCTTTGGGATAGGGATTTTGGAGCTGGCCCTGCACCGTGGCTGACTGCCCCTGCCTCCCTCACCAGGGCAAAGAGAAGTTCCTGGCCATCCTCAACAAGTACATGGAGATCCACGGCACAGTGTATTACGAGACGCAGCGGCCGCCGGAGGTGCCGGCTTTTGTGAAGAACCACGGGCTGCTGCCACAACACGAGTTCCAGCAGCTGCTGCGCAAGGCCAAGGTGTGGGAGCACATGAGGGCTTAGGACTGAGCGTCCCAAGGGAGCAAATCCGGCTAAAGCGAGGGATGGGGAGATGCCATTAGACGCTATTCCCTCCAGCACATAATTTTGGATCAAGCCCTTCCCTGTAGACAGAGCACAAGGTTTCATGATTAATTCATCTGCTAAGTAGTGCTTTATTTTATTTATTTGTGGCCACCACAGCACTGATGACAAATGGCAATACTAGAGGGAGCGTTGAGGGCTGCGAGTGCGCCCAGGGCTGACGGTGAGCAGTGTCTGCGTGGAACAAGCTCGGTTCACCAGCTCTTAGTGCTCCTAGGACTGTGTCTCACCGGTGACCTGCTCCCTGTGCATGCAGGACCGAAGTGCCTGGCCAAGTCACTGCAAGTCAAGTCACATATCCCACTAGTGCCAACATCCCAAGGTCTTCTACAAGCAGACTGGGAGCCTTGTAGCATCTATCTGACTTGGGAAGGAGTTTTTAATCTGTTTACGTTATGGAGAATTGGAAGGGGTGGGTGCACAGGGAGCAGAGCAGCAGAAAGGGGCACGGAAGGGATATTTGGGAGAGTTCCCCTGGGCTTAGCACAGGACAAGGCTGGCTCAGCAGCATGTCCGTCTGCTCCCTTACAGCTCTTCATTGGCTTCGGGTTCCCCTACGAAGGTCCTGCCCCGCTGGAGGCCATCGCCAACGGCTGTGTCTTCCTGCAGGCTCGCTTCAACCCTCCGCACAGCTCTCTCAACCACGAGTTCTTCCGCGGGAAGCCCACGTCGCGGGAGGCAAGTCGGGCCGCGTGCGGGGAGGTTTCCAGAAGTCCAGATACTCGCAGGGGGATGGCCTTTCCCATGTCTGTTCTCCACATCCAGACTAGAGCATTCGCATGAGATAGATCCTGCCAGGGGTTTGCAAAAGAGAGTTTGTTCAGGAGACTTGCGCAAACCGCGAAGCCCAGCCCCACGTGGTCTCTTGGCTGCACATCTCCATGCTCCCCCAGGCCCTGCTCCAAACCCGGCGCTGAGGCCCCCCTGCTAAGCTGAGCCCCACATTCCTGCTGCTCCTTGTGATCATTTTGCAAAACAAGAGGGACACCAGGACCTCTGTGTCATTGCAGCAGTGCAAAATCCCTGTCAGGCTTGCCCGTCGCTGAAATTTCAATCTAAATGAAGCTGGAATGCTTTAAAAGTTAAAGAATTGAGAAAATTGGCTCTTTTATTATTAATGAGTGGATAATGCAGTTGGGTTCAGGTGAGAGGGGCTTTTTGGGAAGCTCGTCTGCGTGTGACAGCGTTAAAGCAAAAAGTGCCCGCGACTGAGCCCAGTGCTCTGTATCGGCCCTGCTGCTAGAGGGGCTCTGGTCCTGGCAGGGCTGTGAGCAAACAGCCCACGCTCTGGTCTCACAGGTGTCATCCCAACACCCGTATGCCGAAGCCTTCATCGGGAAACCGCACGTGTGGACCGTCGACTACAACAACTCGGAGGAGTTCGAAGCCGCCATTAAGACGATCATGAGCACCCAGGTGAGGCGAGGAGGAGGCGCCGAGGGGATGGGGATGGGGCTGCAGCAGAAGGGATTGCAAAGAAAGAGCAAAAAGCATCTTTTAAAAATGCTTTGTTGAAAAGCAGTTGTTGTTTTGCACATTCATTACAGCCTCTTGATTAAAATTAAATGAAAAATAATGAGGTTGCTGCCGTTGGGCCAGCTGGTGGCGTGGGTGGCAGAGCCGGCCCCACTGCCATCTGCCCTGGAAAGATGATTCCCAGGAGAGGGACCGGCGGTGGCACACGTCGTGAAGGAGCTTCCTGCATCTTGCAGGAAATAACTTCCAGAAGTTAAGCAAGGAGCTGGGGTTGACCTGGTGTCTGAACAGCTGCGTGGTGCTACAGGTGCCCTGGAGGCGAATTCCTCCCTCCCGGAAAGCTGTGTCCATGGTTAATCCAGTAACATACTGGTGCTGGGGGTTTTAAAGATATTATATAAATCCTCAGGAAACCAAAGAGGGAATAAACATGAGCAACTTGTAGCATCTTTGCTTTTTTTCTTTTTTTAATTGCAAGAGCTCTTTTATTAGTGATGTTGTCAAGACAGTTAAGCCTAGAAGTTGACCCACCTTCTGAGTTTAAAAGCCTTATTATGGAGTTTTGCTTTGGGAATCGCTTGGTATCTTGTCTTTGGAATAATATTTGCTCCAGCAGGAACACAAAACAAATGCAGTGCAAAAGAGGGGGAAAGTGGGAGTCGGGCGGACGAATGTTGCTATTTTCAGCCAGGTACCAGTGCTCGGTGAAAGTCTTTTCCTGAATCCTTCTTCTTCCCCAAGGAAAAATGGTGGTTTTGGTTATCAGAACATTTGGTGAATTTGTTTGTGTTGCAGCATAATCTCTGTCGATTTATTATTATTTTTTTCCACTCGAAGGGTTTCAGTTCAGCATTACGGGAGCAAAGCTCCGTTTACGAGCATCCGGAGGGGAGCGCATCTGTTGGAGACGGTGCATTTCCCCAAACGCAATAGATCACCCAACCTGAAATATGTGCGCGTTCCTGTTGCACAAAACCACTGGAAATTGAAAAGTGACCTGGAATAGATTTTATTTGATTTTACTTTTATCATTCAGCTGGAAAATCACTTACCTTGCAGCTCGAGTTTTGCAAGTTTGAAGCACACGGCAATATGGCTCGCCTTGGGTGGGAGGATAGAACCGTCTCCATGTCGGGCTGGGGATCCATGGGTGCTTTGCATTTTTGTGTCACGGGATTGGGCTGGCAGGTGCTTTGCGTGCCTGGCACACAAGGGAGTTGAGATGCAGCCGGCATCCCCATCCCTGCGCCAGCCTGGATTTGCTCAAAAGAAACTTCTTCGCTCCCGAGTGCGGCTCACAGTGTGGCACGGACGTGGCTGGAGTTTGCAATGTGCACTTCAGTTATTTATTTGCTTTTTAATGAGCAGCCCAAAAGTGCTCCAAGCTCCTGTCCCTTGGGAAGCAGCACCCGCTCTGGGTCTGAACTGCTTGGAGCAAGCCCAGCTGCGCCCTCATCCCCGTTCCAGGCGGGTTTTCTGAGGGCAGGAAGCAGCTTCTTGGGCACAGTTATTTCCTTGGGCTTCAGCTTTGCCACTTGTTAAAACCAGCCCCTGGCACAAGGCGTTTAACAGACCCGCTGGTCTGCGTAGCAAAGGGAAAAGGCTTCATTATATTAAACTCGAACATATAGGACTATAATGGAAAATTACACATTGCAGGCGGCACATATGAGAACGGTGAATTAAAAATGAGGGCGAAAATAGCTGGTTGGAGCAGTCCCCGCCTGCTGCTACGCGTGACCAGGCACTTGTGTTATTTCTCTACTTATTTATTCAATGATGCCTGGACCCTGCAGAAGGGGGTCCCGGGGCTCATGTCCCAACTCCCCCAGAGAAGGAAAAAATATGTGGGAGACGCAAAAAAAAACTATTGGAAAGTTCCTTAAAAAATAAGCTGCGCTAGAGAGAAAACACGTGGGGAAAATTTCTGGGGACCCCCGCAGCTCATGGTCTCTCCAGCCCTGGGCAGGGGCTCCTGTCTCCCCCCAGCTGAGCAGCTGCCAAGGGGAAAATGCGAGTGGCTGCTGCAGGGTTTATTTTTTGGGGTGAAAAGCAGATAAATCTGCAGATAGGAGGCGGCTCAGGCCGGCGGCGGGAGGCTGGAGGAGACGGGCAGCGTTTCGTAACCCAAGCTAAAAATACTCCGGCGCCTGGAGTGGAGGGAAGAAGCTGCTGGCTGCGTATAAATAGCAGTGGAGTTGGGAGGCAGCAGCCAGAGGCTTCTTCCCATCCTTTGCACACCCAAAGCCTGTGCGTGCTGAGGATGCTCAGGGATGCTTGGGGACGCGGGCGGTGCTCAGCCCTGCGCAAGGGTGAATTGCATTGATGCTGGGAAAAAAGGGTTTTGGGATGTGGTGATCGGGAGTGAAAAGCTCCCAGCTTCCAAATATTCTGCTGGAGAGCATCAGAAAATGGCCCATGTATTTTGAGGTTCCTGTCTCCCAAGCCACCTGCAAGTGATGTCCGCCACTGGCATCCCCAGGAATGCCCAGGAAAATGCTGCCTGCGAAGTGTTTTCCTTTACAACTGGTAAACAAAAAGAGGGAAATTCACGTCAAGTGGAACAGGAGGGTGTTATTTTAACGGATATTTGGGTAGATGCTAAGCGAATCCTTCACTCTGCTAGTCACCAGCATTTTCCCCATAAATTGGAAATTGCAATTTGGCAATTTTTTTTGCAAATTTTTGCAAATTGGGTCTGTCTCTCCCCACTTGCTCTCCCTCTTCCACAGGTGGATCCTTACCTGCCTTACGAGTACACGTGCGAGGGGATGCTGGAGAGGATCCATGCCTACGTCCAGCACCAGGTCAGGCACTTTGTCCTGCACCAGGTGCCACAGGGCGCCCCGGGAGATGAGGCTGGAGGGGATCCTGAAATCCAGGGGAGGTGGGAGCGGGGCAGCAGTGGGGAGGAGGTGCTGGAGACACCCATGGGTGCTCCCAAGGTGCCTGCGTTCCACCCGTTCCGTCTTGTCTCCCGCCAGGACTTCTGCGCGGCGCCGGCCATCCCCGAGCCCGGGAGCCCCGCGGCGCGC
>VZSV01000112.1:2291978-2307582 GCA_013398735.1 Nothocercus julius | reverse complement strand
CTGTAAATAAAGATGCTGAGCGGGGAACCTAATCCAGCCTTGCATCCTCCTGAAAGAAAATGGCTGCAACGTCTCCAGGGAGGAATGGGGAGTTTTGTGGGAATGTTGCAGTGTGTCTGTGCCCTAGAAGGAGTGAGGGGTTCCAGTGCTTCTGTCTGACCCTGCTAACACCCCGATCTCCCTGAGGAAGGCGTGATACCTGCCCCTTCCTTAGGGGTATTGGGCCAAGCTCGGAGCAGGGCCCTGTATTTTGCAGCTGCTGCTGGTGCCGGCGTAACCTCGACACTGCTCATGGGGGCTGTTGTCACTGCCTTGGGAATTTCTAAAGGATTCTGTTTGTTTGTTTGTTTGTTTTTTTCCCCCTCCCTCCTTCACTGAAGCATAATGTAGAAAAGTATTTGCCGCTTTCTTAGATGGATGATTAATGAAAAGGCAAAGTGGGTCCGTCTGAGACAAGCACTCTGCTTGAGTGCCGCAGCCCAGGAGGCTCTTGTGTGGAGCTGGCAGGCCTGCTCTGCCAGAGAAAACGTCTTCAGCTTGTGGTTTTTGTTTGGTTGGTTGTTTTTTCTTGTTTTTGTTTTGCGTTTACGCCCTTTTCAAAACTTAAAAATTTTTACAATCTGTAAAATGCAAAAGCATTGCAGAGCTTTCCCCAGCTTGCTGGGTAGAGAAACTGTCCTAAGAGCACGGCTGTGCATTCATCCCATCTCTCGCCCGGCCTGTGGGGACCCAGCCCTGTCCCTGAGCTGGACCTGCTTGTCCTCGTGCTCTGGGAGCAGCTTTGTGGCGCTGGGCACAGCCTGTGTGAGTGAGTTTTGCCTTGGGTCAGGATGCAGGAGAGGCGGCTCCACGGGAGCACAGGGCACATCCCACTGGGATGCTCTTGGGTGGAGGCCAAGGAGGGGTTTCCTCCAAGTGCCTGGCACGGATGCCACCCCCGGGACCAGGGACAAGGCCGGCGGGGACTGCAGGGGCCTCATCTTGGGCAGCAAACACAAATCAGAAGTGACTGTGTGAAAAGTGTGAGCTGAATCTCCTCCATTGATTTCCCAGGTGAGAGCCCTGCTGACATTTAATAAGGATAAATGAGATGACCTGGATAATTACAGGGCTGTCAGCTCCACTTCGATCCCAGGCAAACTGATGGAGTGGCTGCTGGGGAATTGATTAATCAAGAATTAAAAGAGAATAACATCAGTAAATGGAAGTAATGGCATTAATGTCTAGCAACAGGTTTAAGGGCAGGAGATTTTTGCACAAGGAGCTTCCCATTGCACGGATGGCCAGTGAGGACAGATCTGTGCAAGGTGTTTTCCTTTGCAATAGAGCTCCCAGAGTTAACCACACTAAAACCAAGATATTTGGCCCCAAAAGCTGCTTCAGCAATGAGAACATTAGGTATTTTTGCCATCAAGCTGGTCATTGCAGTGCAAGCGGTGCCCTGGGGGTGGAGAAGGACAGACAGATGTGTTTGTGCCCCATCCATCTTGTGGTCACTTGTTCCCTGCTTTCTCCCTGCCTCCTTGCACCCTCCAGGGAAGGTTTCAGCACTGTCCGACCTATTCAGGGATCCTCCCCAAGTGGCCTGAAATGCTCCAATCTCCTCCTGTTGCCATAGGAACCGCCGGAGGCCTCCAGAGGCTCATGGTGTGGCCTGCGTTTAGGACGCACTGCGGAGCAGGTGACTGTTTTATAGTGACAATAAATCCAGGGAATTGGGAATCGGGCTGAAGGATCATGCAAGAAAGGCGCTTGAAAAGGTGGAGACAAACGAGCAAAAAAAAAAAAAACTTGTAAGTGACCATTTCTTGTGCTAGACCTCACCAAAATCCTTCTCCAGAGGTGAAGCAAACGTGAAACACCAAGTAGAAAGGCCAAGGCAGAACCTTGAAGTGTTTAGGGGCTAGTGGACTTCAAAAACCTTCTCATCTCCAGTGCCCGCTAGGTCTAACTGTGCATTGCTGCTCGACGGAGATTTACTATCTCCACCTGCATGTTGGGAAGCGGAGAGGCACCAAAGCATCGGAGATGAAGGTTGCCCAAGCAGAGACACCCCTCCGAAGGCTGCTGAAAACCACCCAGGAGTGTGTGCGAGTGGGACGCCGACAACCGGCGCAGCTCAACCGCGTCGTTTGCTGAAGGCAGGTTGTAGTGCTGGTGTAGCGACACTGAGCCCTGGAGCGAGGCAGCACTAGGACCTTCCCCTGGCTGCTCACAGAGCTCCTAGGTCCGCTTTTCTGCTGTGGTAGGACCCAGTCTTTGCCGTGTCCCTTCCAGTCCCCCTGACCCAGCACGGTGCTGGCACCGTGTCTCCGAAGAACCTTCTCCCATACCTGCTTTGGTGACCCACGGCTGTGTCTTGGCCGCTGTCCCTCCTACCCCAGCTGCAGGTGGTCGCGGCCTGAGGAGGCTGCTTGGGTGCTCTTTATCAGCACGGGTGACAGAAGGTGCTCACAAGCTGGATGTCATTTGGAGAAATGTCCTTGGGGCAACTGAGGGGACCTTATCACATATCCAACCACGCTGTCAACTGCTGGACCAGCAACTGCTGCCAGAGCAGTCGTCCCAGAGCTGTCCTTCTCTCTTGGGTCTTGGGGGTTGGACTAGATGATCTCTAGAGGTCCCTTCCAACCTCAGCCATTCTGTGATTCAAACCTTGGGCTAAATGTTGCTTGTTCACAGCCCGGCAACTGTCCCAGGGAAGCAGGTGGCCCACTGGGTGGCCCAGGCCAGCAAAGCCAGCGTGCTGCCTCCCCCAGCGCACCCTCCCCGGGCCGCATCCTGTCCTTTCCCTAATTGTGCTGAGAACGGAGAAGTCTATATCACCGTGTCCCATTGGCTTCACAGAGCAGGATTTCTCATGCTGACTTAATCACCTCATTATGTCAAGCAAGTCAGAGTTATTTTGAGGATGGCTAATAGGTGCCAGTTCATACACTGGCCGTGCTGGAGGGGTGGGAAAGCCAATTTTGGATTCTCCTCCTCTACAGGGGTTGTTCCCTGCCCAGGGTTGCGTGGTGCAAAGAGTGTCTTTTACCTGAATTCTTCTGCAAGATCAAATCTTTGCTTGTGTGCTCCAATAGAAGGAACAAGTGATCCTTGTCCTCTGCTTTTCCGCATCCAAGGAAAGGTGCATGGGGGGCAGACTGCAGAGCCAGGACCACTTAAATTAATTGTAATTAACGCTGTCTGGAAGTGGCTTCCTGCACACCTGGACTGGGCCAGAGCGATCTGCTCTCTCCTGGGGCAGGAAGAGGATGAGGAGAGGGAAAGAAGATGCATGGGCAGAGATGACTGGTTCTAGGAGCCTGTGGTTATCCCTTAGCACCATTCTTTGTGGTTGGTAACTGTTAATACCCAGTCTTACGTCTTTTATGCTGTATTTGGCCTACCCTTCTTTTCTAAACACAAGAAAAAATATGTACATGTGAATTTGCTTAAGCAGTTACATAGCTCAATATATATTTATGGGGAGTCTTCGTTTTTTCCTTTTGTTATACTATAGCATAGGGAATGATGCATTTCTTTTTTATGAGATAATTATTAATTTTGGACTCACCACTTGCACCATGGTCTATTTGGACGGAAATTGGTTTTCAATTTAAAATGCCCCAAACGCGGCATAAAAATGCATTTTATTAGTTAAATAAAGCCATTTAAAATAGTTAGCTCTAGATGAAGACTTATCTGAGCATGCATTTAAGTCTGATTTTGCCAACCACTGTAAGTGCTACCTGCAACGAGGGAGCTGAATGCCTTATTTCTAGTTTAACCAGTAATTCCTCATGCTTTGGTGGATTTAACTGCTTTATGGTGCTGACAGCACCATATATTGCTGACAGCAAGCTTGGACACTAAGTGTTTTTATACAAGTCATTTAAATTCTAGTAGTTTAGGTCTCAGCAATGCACTTCTTGCTTTCTTATACAAAAATGTATTCAAGGTAAATAGCAAAACAGCCCAAGGCCCAGCTCAGACCGAGGGGGAAAGAACCACTCCACCAGCAAAGGGAGAAAGCCAGTATTGCAGAAAATAGCTACTATTGGCAGACAGGCCATGTGCCCTCCAGACAGCTGCAGAAATGAATATTATTTGCCTTGCCACTGTGCTGAGTCCGGGCCATAACTTCCCTTTTTCCTTCTGAGCACAGGTAATTTTTTCCTGTTTGCAGGTACTATCCGATGGTAATTGGCCTGGGCGATGTTTTCACTCGGGCAACGCTGCGCAAAATAAATGGCCCCGTATTGTCGCCAGTGGCTGCAGTGGTTCCTGGGCTCAGGTTGGGTGATGTTATCCCAGGGGAAGGGGTCCTGCGGATGGCACATGGGGATGGGGCAAGAGCAGCCACTTAGAGTCACACTAATGAAAGCCTCCTGCCAGCCGGGGTGGGGAATATCCCACCGGGGAGGATGCCCTTGCGTGCGTGTCCCTTTGGGGACGTGCCACCTTCCAGGGCACGGTCTGTGGAGGCAGCGGGGATGATTTGCTTCCAAAACGCAGCCACAGAGGAGCGGGTCCAGCTGCTCCCGCAGCACAGTGGTGCAGGGAGCACTGCAAAAACATTATAAAAATACTTAAAAAAGAAAGAACGAACAAGAGCAAAAGAGGGAAGGAAACAAGAAAAGAAAGAAAAAGCAACTGCTGCCTGCACTTGTGTGCTTTCCAACCTCCAGCAGTTGGCAACAGTTTAATGTGTGTATATATCTCTGATGCTCTTTCATGTGCTCCAGCCCCACTGGCATATTTTTTTGTTAAGAAATCCCTTTTCCAGTCTAATTGCTGTTTGCTTTGTCATTTCCCAGTGGACAATTCCAGTTCAAAAGCGAGCGGGCCTTTGAAGGGCCCGTGAATGGAAATGTCCATCCCATGGGGTGCCAAGCTCATCCCTATCCGTGATCTCTGCCTGCCCAGGTCTGAATGTGCTACTTGCCAAAGCAGGAGCTATTTGAGACACTTAAAAAAACGGAGCCATGATATTACTGCAGTGTCCAGGATACTTTTCAAAGTCAGCAGTTTGGGAAGGCGAAATATCTGTGGAAGGTTTTTTTTTTTTTTGTTTTTTTTTTAAATATTACTTGGCTACTGCAATTAAAAAAAAAAAAAAAAAAAAAAAAAAAAAAAAAAAGAAAAGGTGGGGAGGTAGAAAAAAGCTGCAGTTAGTGGAGAGGTTTTAAAAGAACAACCCAATGTGTTGCTCAAGGAGGGACAAGGAGTGATGTGTGCTGCGGACGAGGTGCCCGGCTTGCCCTTCATCTTGGCTGTGGGTGGCACCTTGACCACTCCCTAATCCCTCGGAATTCGGGGCTAAGGGCTGGGAATACTACAAATCCTGCCACGCGGCCTCTTCCTGCTATTTTCCTGTGGGTGAGATGAGGAATAAAACGATGGGAAGAGGTGTCTACTCCAGCCTCTTCCCTAAACATGATGCTCCCTAGACAAGAGTGGCCAGAGTATTAAATGCACTTTATGGGCTCACCAATATTAAATGCATTTGTGAACATATGGGCTTCCCAAAGGCCAGCCCGGCGGGGGAGGCCGGCGGCCCGGCAAAGACCGAGCTGTAATCGCTTGGTCCTTCAAGCCTAGGTCTCGGTGATTGCCAAGTAATAACTCATTGGAAAGATACTGAGCTCTCATCACGAGCAAGAAATATGGTCTCTAAGCAGGCAGCTAATGGCTCGCCATTTATCTGATGGCAACTCAGCCGCTTTCGTCCCTCGCTGCAGCGCGGCTGGGAAGCGAGCTGCAAAATTAGCTGAGCTCCAAGTCAAGGTTCCCCCAGCGCCTCTCCAAGGGCATGTCCCGAAATCCTGGCCATGGAAAAGCTCCTCTGGCTGCAGGAGTTGGGCTCCTGGGGGCAAAGCGCTCCCCGAGCCCTTTTTTCACGGAAAGTGGCCACTTCATCTATTAATAATCCTGCATCCTGGAACTAAGGAGCAAGATGGGGGAAACGGGCTGTGTTCTTATTAGTGCTTGCTGTGTCATCCCCTGGGAGCGTGGCGGGATGCAGCGGCTTCAGGCAGGCTCCACGGAGGCTGCGGTCCGTGTTGCATCCTGTTTTCTCCTTGCTGGTGGGAAGTCATAAAGCCCTTTGACGGGGGGGGGGGTGGAGTTTCAAAACATGTCATTTCCTTCATGCACCAGTAGCAGAATGATATAGAAAGGATGTGGATTCTCCCTTCCTCCATTGTGTGCAAACCATGTCCGGGTGCTCGGTGGAGGTTGGGAATGTTGGTCATTTTGATGTGACTCAGGATCCTGGCACCAAGCTCTGCTGGGGGTACCTGGAATTGTGTCTCTGGGATAAAAGGGGACAAAGAGATGCTCGAGGAGGTGCTCCTTCATTGCATTACTTTGCTGTCCTCTGGTTTGGGATGAACAGAGCCATCCGCCAACAACCCAAGGCCTCTGATTTGTACCCAAACCTCAGGGTCCCTGGGCACAATTTGTGACCACAGAAGTAGACAGGGACCAGGAGATGTCACCTGGGGCCACCACACTGCTCCTGACTGGGGTACAGACCCTTTGCTGTGTCTGTTGGGTGTTGAGGCTGCCGGGACTTGCAGGGGGAGCGATCCCTTTCCAAGCCAGGAACATCAAGAATAAACCACTTATATTTGGGAAGACGATAACACCGGGAGCCTCAGGGGGGATCTGCGCCACAGAACAGTGGATTTTCCTTTTCTGACTTTTCCTTTCTGTTTCTTCCATGGAGCCTGGTGCTGCCCTGCGAAGGCTTCGCAGGCCCTGGCTGTTATCTCAGCAGAAAGACTCCTTTAATCCAGAGCTTTCGCAGAAAGCAGCACATTAGCCACAAAACAGCGTCTGCGCTTTATTTGCCAGTAATTTACAGCCCACGCTGAGAGCCCGTGCAATATTTGCAAGCAATTAAAGGGAGGATGACTCAACGGCGGGCGCCTTGGGGCAGGATTTTCCAGCACTCGCTCGGGGCTCAGCTCTGATCCTGGTTTTGCCTTCCTGGCACCAGCCACTGTAGGAGCAGCTGAATTACCAGGTTTGCCAGAAGCCGCTGTCCGCTACCCGGGGGTCTCGCTGGCCCTGCTGGAAACGTGCAGTTTCTCTGCAGTCAGCTGTGTTTTAATAAGTTACATTCCAGGGAAAATCTCCCCTGAGGAAATGCAAGCCCTGCTCCAATCATCAGCCAGGCAAAGTTCGGGATAAAGATCCACCGGGTGAGGCAATGTGCTGTGACACTCTCCCGGTTAATTTATAAAGGAATTAAGCATGTTGCAAGTGGCAGGAGAGAGGAAGAAACCGCCCTCTCCCTGCCAACACTGGAGACGCCTTAAAATTAAAGGCATTAGCAGAAAAACACTTCCAAGGTGATTTTTCAGATCAATCAAATGCTAAATGTAGAATAAACTCCTGACTGTTACTCTCACCTGCGTCTCAGCCCCCAAATTATCTCCCCCAGCCTCAATCCGAACCCACAAATCAATTAGGAGGGAAACTCAGAGTAAAAATGCTCATCTCAAGCATCTTTTGGGGAAGGAGGCTTGGACATGCGGCTTTGCAGAAAGAAGCGGATCAATTTTCCTAGCCCGAGTGCTTGAGCTCCTTCACTGCTACTGAAGACTAGGACTTGGGATAAAAATATAAAAAAGACAAGAAATCAATGTTGATAATTAATTTAGGGAATCTCTGCGCTCTTTCTCCATCCAGTCGATGCAAAGAGAAAATCATACAGTAGCTGAATTTTACATTTCCACGGAGACCATGCCAGGGCAAAATGAATAAGCGATCATAAATTACTTCAAAAGCTCTGACATGTTGTTGGGTGTTTTTTTTTTTTTTCTTTTTTTTCTTTTTTTTTTTAATTAAGAGGGGGAATTTGCTGTTTTCTCCGGCTGCCCTTTGCAGGAGAAAATGACGGAGCTCCGAGGCATTTGGACAGCCTGGGTGGCAGAAAACGGTGCAATTACAAACGGGAATTTGGAAAAACTTTCAGGTAGAAAATGTCTGTACCTAGCTTGATTTTTAGGGTGTTTTTTAAGCGCGGGTTCTCCCATGTTCCGTGCATCACTGTATTGGGAGCCGGCATTCCGGGTCCACCCCAGAGCCACATCGGGAGCTCGTGGGAACCAGGTAGGGAACCTGGGAGCCAGGACCCGGAGCAATGGGATGCAAGGGTGGCTGCAAGGCACAGCAAAGACTCTTCCCCAATTATGTGCAGCCCAGGGAAGACGATTTGAAAGGTCAAAAAAGAGGCACCAAATCCACTGAGTATCAAAAAACAGGGGGAAAAAATCAGCCAGCACTTTGGAGTAACTGATGGTTGCTGGAGCAGGAAGGGCAGCCAAGGAAAGATTACATTTATTATCCTTGTCATGTCTTTTATTAGCCGAGTTTTATTACAGGCATTTTTCTCTCTCCGCTTTTCTGTTGTTTGCAAGGGCCCTTCGCTCTTCAGGACCGTGGGCACCAGCCCTGAGCAGCTCCCAGGGCTTGTTCTGCCCGAGAGAGCCATGCAGGGTGGTTTGTTCCCCTAATCCATTAACAAATGAATCTCTTGGTGCCCACACTTTCCGTGATGGATGTCGGCCCTGATCCGAGCTGGGCAGCTCTTGCCTTCAGCAATTGCTATTGAGATTGAGACCCGTTGCCCCGGCGGGTGCCGAGCCGCTGCCCCCAGTGCCTCCCTGGCGCATGCACCATCCCACCTGGATTTAATGTCACTTGTTATTTACAGCAGCTCCATGAGCATCTCTGGGCTTTCCACAGCAGACTGCCTCGGCGCTGGCTCCATCTCGGATGGCCTGGGCTGCCAGCCCCTCACATCCCAGAGCACAGAAGGAAAATAATCCGGGAAGCTGGCGGAGCATCCTGCCTCCGGCGGGCTCGCTCCCCGGCCATCAGCGCAGCCCGTCGAGGCGAGCTCCAGCCAGCCCTGCCTGGCACAAAGTGCTGCCGCTGCGAGAACGCCCTGAGCAAAATACATCACTCCTAATCAATAGTCATTAATCAATTACAGTACTATGTCATTGCAAAATAGGTATTTTTTGCAATGTGTCTTGCATGGTGCAAGGGTTTGGTCTGATTCCTGGAAGATTACATCTGGATCCTGCTCCAGCAGAAAGCAGCCTCGGGCTGGTGCTCCAGCCCCTCTGCCAGGATGGGCCCAGCGTGGAGCTGGTGCCAGTGTGGTCTTCACTGACATCTAGTGGCAATGGGACACCCAGAGCCACCCAGGGCCACCCAGTGCCACCAAGTGGGGTGCAATGTGTGGTCCTGTGCGGCCAGGCCACGCAGTGCATCCAGAGGGGCTGCTGCACCTGGGCAAATCCTCACACACACCAAAAAAAAAGGGGAAAATGTTTTTTTTCTGTTGCAGTGGAAGCACAGTTTATAGCAATTTTTATGGCCATTTTCATCTATATGGTCCAAACTTCCCTCTTGGTGTGACATGCAGAGTCCAGCTCACCCCCCACACCGCTGGAGAGCGCGTGTGCTGTAGCACATTATTTGACAGGAATCTGGCTGAGTGTTTTCTTCCAGCTGGAAATCCTTATCGCTGCCCAGCCGGCGTGCGCGTGCCCGGGAACGCACTTCCCTGACTTATCTGCTGGAGATGCAGCCGATCCGTTGGCCTCTGAGGACTATCAGAGCTGCCACTCCTCTCCAGCCGCCCAGCACAATACTCCAGCTGTCAGTTTTCTACAGGATTGTGGTAGAAATGGACAGTTTGAAACCGCATTTTTAGCTCAATCGCTGGTGGCCTGGAGAGACCAGGAACCTGATGTGACCCTGTGCAGAGAGTGTCAGGTCCAGGCTGAAGCTGGTCCAGGCTGCTCAGCATTGGCCACGTTCTTCCTTCAAGCAGAGCTTCACCAGGGGGAGAACTGGATCAACGCTGAAAATCCCAGGGGAGTTTTGTGCTTATGCACAGGTGAATCTTCATGAAGAGCTGTGTCCTCCTTTCCACGCAGTCGGTGAGGTCTCGCTCCACATTTCCAGTGGGTGGACGAAGGGGACATTCCTGGCAGGACCAAACCCCTTGTAGTTACCCTGTGCCCTGGGTGTTGGATGCCCCATCTCCTTCCTCCCTTATGTGGCTCCCTGATCCAAACCTCTTCTGGTGACGATGCAGACATTCAAAGGCCTCTGATCAACACGACTGATTTTTAAGCATATTTACTGTGGAGAAATCAAAAGAGGAAACATTTTGCCAAGAAAACAGGAGCCAACAGCAACTGGCAGAAACATTCTCATTGTTCAGCATGGTCCAGGCCCAACATCACAAGGCCCAAAATGTTTAAAGCCTGAAGCTAAATGTTTTTGATGGGGTAACATAGCCGTAATATTTGTTTGAGGCTCATGTTTTACATACAGGCTGTGGTTTCGCTTTTTCCCCTTTTTTCTCTTGCTGCCAGGAAGGAAAAAAAAAAAAAAAAAAAAAGTCTGCACTCTTCAGCTGTCAGGAACACAAGAGGTAAGCTTTGGTTGCCTCCCAAAATGTTATGGAAGAGTTTTGTTCTTCCATCTTCTTTTCTCCTTCAGGTCACATCCACCTAGGGGCTCGATTACTATGGAGGCATTGTAATTTTGCCCATCTCTTCAGGTGCTCTTGTAGCTTTCTGTGCTAATTGTTGTGGGTTTTAATTCATCCGTAACAGACACCATCTTCAAAGCTTATGTATGTCTTGATCTAAGACTTCCAGATTTCTATTCCCTTTTCCTTTGAACTCCCGTAAGGGAGCCTCTGGGGCCCAACAGCTCTTGCTTTATGTTTGCTTTTAATCAGCTTGCTTTTCTTCCCCCAAACAAAGACGAATACCGCTGCAGCACTTTCTCCTTGGAAATATCTCCTCGTTTGGAAGAAGAGACGTTGAAAGCATGACTTGTTAAAGGCTGAAGTTCTTGATGTCTTTCCTCTTTTCTTCTCATTTGATGCCAGACAAATGACTCCCTCACTTTAGCCGAGACAGCGCACGTGTAATTCAGCCGTGCTCCAGCCGGGGCAATTACAGCGAGTAAAGGGAAATCGGGCTGGGGGTGTCGCACCCGATACGGGCACAGGGACAAATGCTCACGGGAGCATCGAACTTCCTGGGAGAATTTGGGAAAGCCCTTCCTGGCTGGAGGGGCAGCCTGGGCAGAGAGCTTGAGGATGGCGGTGCTTGCCTAGAAGCGGGCAAAAAAGATGGGAAAAGCTCCTTTCTGCCCAGGCAGGGCCCACCTGTGTGCGACCCCACCATGAGGCCTTGCAGCCCTGGCCAGGACTGTATCTGGGTGGGGGACGCGATGGAGCCGCTCCAGAGACGAGGACCCCAAGGCAAACGGTCCTCCCGCGTCCCCACTGCTCCCTGCGTAGGCGCTTGCTCTGACCCGATCCATGCGGGAAGTACCAGATGGGGTTTGTGGGGGCCTTTAGGCCCTGGAGACCCAAAGGGACACTGTTGGGATCATTTTCCCGCTCCTCGCGTTTGCTCCTTGCCGGAGCTGATTTATCCCCACCGCCTGCGCGGTGCTCTCGGAAGGGGACATGTTTTGCCGTTGTATTACATGACATTGTAAATTATTGGCTTCTTGGTGTCAGCCAGAGCCTGATGCAGCCCATAAAACTTTCTAGTTCTATTACTGCACTAGAACAGGCACCAGGCTGCTGGCGGCGAGCAGCCTCAGACCCAAAGGAAGACATTTCCAGCCCTGAGGATGCTCCTACAATCCCCCTGCCACTTACTTGTTTGCAAGCTGGTATTAATCGTGGGTGGCCACGGGTGTTTTGGGGTGGTGTAGGGGTAGCTACACCAGGAAGCCACTGTGTCCTCACATAAATGGGATAGCCAGGTGAGCAAGGAGCAGAGGCCGGGCTCCCCACACAGCACCACTCACAGCTTCTTTGTAGAGAGCTCTTTATTATTATTATTAATTATCATTATTATTATTATTACTACTACTACTATTACTACTATTATTACTATTATTATTAACCCCAAACATAGAACCAACAAGTTTATAAATCAGAGGTCTCAGAGCGAAATTGCAGCACGTTCAATATATTATCTGTTAGTGAGGTGTGCAGGTGCGCAGGGCATGGAGGGGGGTTCTCCCGAGAGCCACAAAAGCTGGACTTTTAATTTAAAACTATCCTTCACTGATTCGAGTGTTTCTCCAGTGAGTCTATTTTTTATTCCCCTCGCCGTGCAGCTGTAATGAGACGGTAACAAGGGAGAAGGGGAAGCGGATTGTCTTGTGGCTCTATCTGGCTGATTTCAGGGCTGTAAATTATAGATATATATGGTACAAAGGAGTGCTGGGATATTAATTTCTGTTGCTGAAAATCACAGACTCTCCGCTTTAATTTACGGCTAAATAATAAATGACATTGTGAGATACTCAGCAAAGATAAAGACGCCCCAGTAAATCAAACAGCTCATAAACACTTATGGATCAGTCTATCTTGTATGTGTGCTTAAGTGGTTTATATTGTTCTCGCAAAGCAGAAGCAAGCAGGCGTTTAACGGATGCTGGCTGCCAAAACAGAGGATGAACCAGTGAATCAAATGGTTTCCTGAAAATTAGCATTTGCCTCTGCAGAATTAAATGAGCAGTGGAGCTTGAGGGATTCAAAAACATTTAGACCTAAGTTCAAAATCTGCCCCTCTGGAGGAAGCAGATTCTGGTTTAATGCGTCAGAGTGAGTTTATAGCCTTGCAGGTCACAGTCTGGAAGCGCCTTGTTCTGCAAACCAGCGTGGGCAAAAATGCCACGCACGGGGCTGCTAGCGCTGGGTGCAGGCCTTGCTGCAAACCCTCCTGCTTCCCCTCTGAATAAACCTCCATCTGGACTATCGCTCCTCCCACAAGCTGATTTGTGGGAAGAGGAGGCTCAGCTTGTTATTCACGCTGTTTAAAGCTCTTTGGCTGTTGTTTTTACCCGTTTAATTCAAATTCCTGGATAACAAGAGAGCATCTTTCCTGCTATGGATTTGCTGAACTTGCCCGCTGGAGTCCTGCGAGCTCGATACCGCCAACCTTGGCATTTCCGACCTTGCCTGGAGAAGAGAAGCCAAAGAGACTTTAAAGTACTTGTTGAATTATAATGTTTTCCCTCTTTACAGATCATCCCGAATTTCTTGCATCTGGGTGACAGAGACAGAGCTGTATCCGACGGCTTGTGTGGATCTGTCCCTGGGAACTGTGGTGCCAGGCTGCAACAGCGAGTGAGCAGGGATGATAGAACCCGGGAGCAATGAGGCTCCTGCAGGTGTATGATATTTTATTTTCTAACTCTCTTGAGAAACAGAGCGTCTCTGATTTGTCCCAAGTAGCTGCGTTGCAGCCAGGCGCTGCAGGGAGAGTCCGCATAGAAAACCACATCTGACAACGAAAGCATTTTGCTGGAGCCCTGCATGAGAGAAAAAAATAATGATGGCATAAACGAGCGAATCCATCATGGGAGGGAAGAGGAGGGGAGAATTGGTTTAAGGAGCCACACGCGAGGCTGCGACAGTAATCGTATAACGGCCCTTTAAATGTCAAGGGGGATGAACACAGTTTAACAGCAACGGAGATGCTGCCAAGGCAGGCGCTGCGCACCCAAGCAGATGGATGGAGAGAGATGCCTTTTATCTGCTCCTGGTAGAAAAAAAAAGAGCAGAGATAACTCAGCTTTATGCTTGACCTGGTGTGTAAATCTCAGGGAGGTAATGTTTTCTTTTTTGGAAAAAAGAAAAAAAAAAAAGAGTTAGTTTTCAGAATCATCTCTGCCAGCAGCCACACAGGTTTAGCCGTAGATGGGAGATACCTAAGGCTGAAAGGTGTCTGCAGCCCCGACTGCGCCACGATGAGGACACATGGGGGCACAGGGACACGCTAGTCCATGGGTCAGGACCTGGTGACTCTGCATCCCACGGCTCTGGTTCAGCGGGACCTCAAGGAGGAAAAGAGCCCAGCTCTTCTGCAGAGTAGCTGGGGCACCTGGTGCAGCCCTGCTGGCTCCTCCGGGCCCTGGAAAATCCTCTCATGTTCCCTAACCCCGAGGGGGCAGCAGGGAAGGGCTCTGTGCTCTGAAAAATTTGGACAGCGGCTTTTCAAACTCAGCTCTGCATCGCCGAGGGGATTTGGGGTTGCTTTCCTGCCCCTGCATCCTGCTTCACTCCCTTGCATCTCAGTTCTCCCTTTGTGAAATGGGGATCGTCGCCTCTGCTTTTGCAGAGACTACAAAGAAATTCCCCAGTATTCGTAAAGCCCTCGAATTGTGTATTTGCAAGCGCTGGTGGAGAGGTGGCGGGCAAAAGAGGGCCTTGGTATTCCGAGCAGGCTTGGAGCGTCTCGCAGGCTCACGGGAAGCTGGAGCGCAGCATTCCCTGCTGGAGAGGCGGCTCCAGCGGGAAAGCCCGGCCGTAATCACATTGCTCCAGCCCATTCCGGGCTTCGCAAACGTGGTGCAGCTCTCCCAGGCCAGGTTTTGCACATACAATTTAGATCTATAGCTATATTTCATAAAAGGTCTGCTAAAGCGTGTTATTGCAGACAGCAGAATAAGCGCTTGTTCCCTTTCCAGCAGCCGTCAATGGGAAAGCAAGCTCTGGTATGTGCCTTGCAGCGTTTCCCTTTGGTTGGGCTATTTATATTGAAGCGTCTCGGAGGGGAATTTGTGATTAAATTACATGATTGAGATACCTTTATTCATGCTGAAAAGGCTCCCTCCCTCTCCCGTGAATGGAGCTGCCAGGGCCATTGAGAGCAGAGCACAATTCACCTTAAACAGGGGGCCTCAAAACCCATAAACAGAAAATTAGATCTGTGATTTGCTCCATATTAATGCACATCCTAGGAAAAGCAGCCTCTGAGTTCACCATGTATAGTGATGGCAGGTTTGTGCCAGCGCTTTCGTAGGATGCAGGAGATTTTTGCTGGAACCAGATCATTTTGTAATTTCTGTTCTAATGAAGGATGCTGCTTCCACCCCTGTTTTTTCAGCTCTCCCCACAAGACTCCCAGATCCAGCTCAGCCGCAGGGGTAATAAGCCGAGCAGTTCCCCGCGGCCAGCACCCGCAGGAGCCCTGCAGCTCCTGTCACGGGCGCCTCGGCCGAGCGCGTTTTCCCTCGGAGAAATGCTTCCTGACAGCGTTTACGGCTCTGCACACAATTACGGCAGCAGCAAATTCACTTAGCAGCAGCGGGGAGAATATTATTCCCATAAATCACATGTGGGATAATTATAACCTGGCCACGGCCCAGCTTGGGATTGTTTGGCTCCATGAGGGACGGGGGGTGGCAGGGAGGGTCCTGCCGCCTGCAAGGAGCCACCGCTGCCTTTAAAACCATGCTGGCTTTAAAACTCACAGGGTCCTTCCTATCGGAAGTGCCCCACATCCCTCCCCACCCAGTTTCTTTCACCAGGGACCTGACACCAAGTGCCATGGCGGAGCTCGCACCATGGGCTGCTCTTGCCCCGGGCTCGCGGAGGGATGAGGAGGGTGGTCGGGGCAGCCAGCGGGACTCGCCCCAGTGTTCGCGCTGCTGCCTTGGGCTCGCCTTTGCTTGTCCCCATGGCAGTGCAGGGCCATCCCCATGGCTCTGTGGGGCACGTCCCCCATGGCAAGTGCGCGCCGGTCCCCATAGCAATGCGGACACG
>VZSV01000112.1:2270779-2289917 GCA_013398735.1 Nothocercus julius | reverse complement strand
GCTCTCTACGGCGCCGCTCGGGGGCGCGAATGCGCCCGGAAGTCTCGCCCTGCGGCTTCCCGCCTTTCCGCTTCCGGTGCGAGGCCCGCGTGCTGGAGCGGCCGCGTGTGCGGGGGAAGAGGCGGCGGCGCCGTTTGGGGGTCGGGTCTGTGCGTGGGACGCAGTGAGGGCGCTGCGGGTGCGGGGACCGGGCTGGGCCGCGGGGCTGACGCTGGGAGGCCGCGGGGACCGGGGGCTCCTGTTGCCCCTCCGAGCGGGGTTTTCTCTCAGCTTTATCGCAGTTTCCTGCCCGGTTCAGCGCCGAAGCAGCGGCTTCGAGTCCCTCCCGAGCCCGTCAGGTCGCACTTGGTTCTGCCCGCCAGGTACGTGAGGGTGAGCGTGGCCCTGGTGACACGCGTGTCCCCTCCCGCGAGCCTCGGGGGTTGCGGTCGCGGCGGGGCTGGGGAAGCGGCCGCCGTGTGGTTGGAGCCTGGTGGCTCCTGCTCGTACCCGCCGGCCGCCCCCGTGCCCCAGATTAACGCCCACGCGGACTGGGGTCCGGCCTGTGCAGTACCAGGTGTGAGCACTCACGGAGCGCTGTGGTGGTCATGTATGATGCTGCAAACACCCCGTGCCTGCTTTAAACCAAGAAAAAAATATATTCTTTCTGGCTTATGCATTAGTTTCTTGAATGTATAATGAATTTTTTGGGGGGAAAACATCCACCAAAATCAACTGTTATTGCCTTTTCTTTATGAATAAGTTTAACAGACATTGGAGTCAGCCATAGACACATAGCTAATATGTTCTCACTTGATTTATCACGGAGTTCCCTAATCTGAATCCCTGTCTGAGTTCCCAAATTTTGTTTTCCGTGTAGCAGGCTATACCCAGTGTCTGGATTCTTGAGCAGTGTGTAGAGTTTTTTTTTCTGAGGATGTGCATCTTTGTTCTTCTATTACAATTGTGACTTTCCTCAGTGTTCCTTGATCTTTTTCCTCCCTACAGCCGGCAAGTTCATCTGAGGAAGTCACAGCTAAGGAGAACACGTGTGTATGACACCCTTGAGGATGGGAAAGGGGGGTGAGGACAGCCTGTGTTGTAAACACAACTCCAAAGTGATCTAGACTTTAAAAATAAAAAAAAAAAAAAAAAAATGCAGAAAAGCACCTTTTTTTTTTTTGCTTGTTCTTACCAGATGGGTGATCTGGTTTGCAGGGAGGTCACTCCAGATCGTTGCTCCAGTAGCTGAGAAGCTGTCAGACTGTGGGCTGTAGAAGAAGCTGCTTAAACCAGCCCTGCATGTGGCTGCAATTGGTGTGTTAGCAGCAACTGAACTTTCTGGGTGCAGTCCAGGACAAACTGGCTTCACATAACAGTGCAGAAACAGAAGCCTGAGCTCAAGCTCCCTTCGCATATCATGAGCTGACACTAGGATTTGTCGAGCCTCTTTGCAAGCTGATTTAACCCAATAAAACAACAAAAACAAGGCAAGTTTGGGGGTAGCTTTATATTATGTTAGTGGAATAAAGATGCTTATGGGAAGAGGCACCATATCAAAGGTGACACAAGGCAGAGGACAGACTGTGTAGCTGGAAGCAGGGGAGGGAGAGAAAGCTCCTTTCTTCTACCTTTTCTTCCTTCCCCCCTTTTCTTCCTTCCTTCCACACTTGCCTTTGTTTTGCTGGGGATCTACACTGTGCTGTAGAGAGTGGAGTATAGACTGTGTCCATGCAGTAGCTGCCAGACTGTGTATTTCTTGTAGAAACAATGTTTTAAATTCTTTTTCAAGTCTTACAGAGACTGCGCCTGAGCAGCATGTGAGTGAGAAGGGTTGTAGAGATGTCTGTCACAGGTGCTCCAGCACGCTGTAGTTCTGTGTCATGCTGTTTTAACCAACTGTCCTCATTAATTTCCGTGCAGTGTTAATTTGGGAGCCTGATGGTTTAACAATCTCTGTGTTAATTCTTTGTGTCACACCTGATTGTGCTTCAGGTGATGTGTTTTGGAAGACAGGCAGTCTGTTCTTCACCTGTGTCAGCAGAAATGAAGCAGCACATCTGGCTCCAGGTGCTGCTCCCTACGGCACTGAGCCAGCTTCAGTTCCTTTTCTTATCACGGTTGCATTCACTTAATCTGCCCCTGTTGTTTTACCACGACACCACAGTCTGAGAGGGGCTTCTTCCATGCATTGAAAGGAGATGGTGGCTAAAAGCGGTGACTGGCGCTGTTTTCATGATGCTCCGGGAAGGATTTTAGGGAGAGCTGGATTGTGAGGTGCTGCTTGTCCTAGAGGCTTCTAGATGATTCTCAGCCACAGTAGATGTGTCTCTAGGGCAGTGCTCTTTAGCTTTGGCTACATTTCTGGCCATAAGCCTGAGCAGGTAAAGTTCTCTGTTCACAAAATACTGTGTTGAGTTTTGTGCTTTGGGCAGTCTCAGTTTTAAGGTACTTTCCTGTGGCAGTTAACAGTGGAGCAGGTTCTTCTGGGCTTACACCTTACTGTGTTTGAGCTGGGAGCTGTTTCTGGAAGGGTTTAGGACAGTCATAGGAAGCTTGGCTGGGATTAAGGGAGGGCTTAAAGCAAAGGATTCATTGCCACAAGTGGTTCATCTGTCAGTGCCGCGGTAGTTTGCCCTTGGAAAAGACTGTCTCTGGTTGTGTGCCACCACATGAGGAACTGGGAGCCCTCCAGTTTCAGAGCAGAGGGATGTCAGTGGCTCCTTCTAGGTAAAGCTGCATTAGAAAAGCCTTTTTATGATAACCTTGTCCTTTTGTTATGATGAACCTGCTGCTAACTGATAATTAGTTTTATTCCTTGTATTTTCATTTAAAAAAAAATCAGTTGAAAGGCTGAGTATAACAAAACTAGATTGCTTTATTTGATGAGATAAAGCAACTGCTGTATTTAGATGTGGCAAAGTTGTGCAATCCATCTTTTTTTCTCACAAGTTTATTCCTGCATATGCATTATTATCTCACACTGATGAAAGAATCTGCTGGGTTACCTGCAGCTCTCTCTAACATAGATGAAATGGAGCACTCTTCAGTGCAACACTCTGCAGATACATATGAAAGCTTATTTTTTCCTTCTTCTATGCTTTCAAGAAGCAAAAGGTATTGCTTCTTCCTACAGATCCCACCTAAGCAAGAACTGTACCTTAAGCATGATTGTAACAGTGATGCATTTTAACCAATCAATCCTTTTGGTCCTTTTTGGACTGTTGTGAGGTGAATATCCTGTCACGTGGACGACTTTTGCTTCAAAAACAAAATTGTCCCGCGTGATTGATGTGCAGTGGCTGAAAGATGATGGAGTTTTCAGAAGCGCATGGGGGAGGGAATTTCCCTTCTGTGGTCCAGGCTGGGCTCTTGTGCCAGGTGCCTGTCAAAACTCAATGGTGGTTTAAAGCTTGGAAACCTCTTCTTCAGTAGCTTTTTGGTCTATACATGTCAAAATGCAGTATGTGTAACACTTTCTGCTCTTCTGTTTAGAAGTTCCTGCTGACCACAAAGTGTCTGCGCCCTCTCCGAGGTAACTGAGCTGAGCTTGCTCATTCTCTGGGCACCAGATGAGTAGTTGCTTGCTTTGAAGCTTTAACTGATCCTTTCTTTCTGCTTTGTCTTCTAATGTTGGATTAACCTCATCTGAGCTTTAAAAAGCACTTCACCTTTGTCCTGCTACAGACAGACTTCTTTTGTTTGATTTTTTTTTTTTTTTTGTTTGAACGAGCATTTCCCTTCATTTCAACTAACGTCACTCCTGGGTTACAAAATGTTATTTTCTGCCACACTGAGCATACGAAGCCTTAGGTAAAGTGATTGCGTAGAGCCTGGCCCTAGTTGCTGCTGGAAAAATGAACTGTGTTCTTTCCTTCTAAATCCCAAATCTGTAAATATGCAGCTATATTTAAAACTTCTTGGACTTAGGATAAAAGAGAGAAAAGTTGGATATAAGTCAGAAAAAGATCTTCTGAGCTTGAGGAGTCTTCATTTTACAAACAATGCTATTTGTCTGAGGGTTTTCTGTCAGCTAACTTAAATGATAAAGCATTTTCTTATTTCAGTTAGCATGCAACATAAGCAAAATGACCCAGGATCACTAGTACTTCTTGACAGCCTTGCTCGGTTTGACGACCTGGCACGCTTGAACAGCTCTGTCGTCTGCCTAGCTCTCCATGCAGTACCCTTTTTTCTGATTGAATATCCTGCCCATTTCTTTCCAGGTGGATGAACTGGAAGATCTTCCTGCATGATGGTGAGAATCCTGTTCCTGCAGTTCATTTATCCCATGTTTAGTCCTTTCAGATAACAAGGTGGTAAGCATGAATAAAATCTCTTCTCTAAGCTGACTCTTCCATTCTTCTTATTTAAAGCCTGCCATAGAGCATAAACCAAAGATTTTTAACAAATTACAACTTTCTTAAAAGTAGGCAAATAAAACTGCTTCTCCTATACTTATCCTTGTAACTTTTGTCCAGGATAGTGACACCAGGATAGTGATATAAAATCATCTGTAGCTGTGGTGCTTTAGGGATCTATAGGGGTAGTTCAGTCTTGGCAGTCACTAGAGGAGCTGTGAGGAATTTGAGACCATCTCCTTGCCGTGGCAAGCTCTCCTCTCCACTAGAGGGTGTGGAGCTCCATGGCATGGTTGAATTTCCCTGAAACTCTGGAACCCAGAGACTTTCTTCCTTTAATCAGATATGCATGCAGCAAGGCCACAGTGGGATTACATTCCAGTTCAAGAATTCTGTTATCCAAATTGGCAGCTGTCCAGCTTGCATGTGGATTATATAACCCATCAGCTGCACTAGCAGAGAAGTCCATGTGATCTTCAGCACTGGCTGTTGAACATCCAGGAATTACTCTTCAGCAAGAGGCCCATGGCTGGGGGAGGCAGCACTGGGTGTTTCATGCAGGTTAATAGCACAGATGCCTGGAAGGGATTGCTTGGACAGCTGAAGCTGTACATACCAAATATTCTCTTACCTGAGTAGTAAAATATACCCCTGACAGCAGCTAATACTGTAACTTTAAATTTGGACTGTAAAGAGCCTGACTGCTAGATTTTCTTTCATAGTAAGGAACTATTTCCATGAATCCACACTGAGCAGTAAGACAGTAGCATTTCTATTTGCTGCAATACTGTAAGGTTCTTCTGCATTTATTTTCAAGGAAACATTCTATCATTTTGACCTTGTGGCTTCTGGAAAAATGTTTATTTTCAGAGATCTTTTGTTTTAATTAGAGTAGGTCAATGAGGGGATGGCCACTATGTTCCTGTAAGAAACCATGCTTTTTTTTCCCTCCCTTTTCGTGGCAGATACTCTGTCTTGTTATGGTCATAAGCACATGACTGCCAAGCGTGGTTCCCAGCTTGTCCCAGCTGATCTCTTGGGTTCTTGCTGCAAAACAGCCCAACATCTGAAGCTGATTAGTTGAGCTGCAAGGGCTGTTATGGTAAAAGCCTCCTTGGGCTGCCAGAGCCTTTTAAATAGCAGCTGAGAACTTAAAGGGAAGGCAAAAAGGGCACTCAGACATCCCAGCCAGCAGGTGTTGGTTTTGCCTGGACATGTTCTTAACCCAGACCTGTGTTAGCAGGAGATTTTTGCCCTCTTGACTAACTTTGCTTGGCTCTCATTGCTGGCATACTGCTGTCTGCCTCTGGGACAACCAGGAATATGTTCCCTGGTGATCTGTGGGATGCTGAGCAGGGCCAGCATCGGTTTGTTACCCACGAACTGCTGGTTATTTCATGTCTCTGGGGCCTTCTCATGCTTAGAAAGTGCTTGGAGGAATAGAGGGAGCATGTGTTGTAGGAGTGAGAGCCAGGGCTGGGTGCTGTGCTCTGGTGAGGGGGGTGGGATGATACAGCCCAAGTCAGAGGAGATTTGTGTCGAGTTACTGCCACACAGACCCCTGAATTGCTGCAACCCTAAAGTCGCCTTGTGTTAGGCCTGAGGGTGTCTGTAGCTGACAGTTTTTTTCCAAGATGCTCCTCAGGTCATGATCTTGCTGCCCTTTTAGTGTAAAGGAGCTGCAGATGCTGGCCCAGTTTTGCTGCTTCTACAGTAAGCTGGGGTGTCAAAGCCAGCTGCATTTCAGTCTCAGTGAGTCTTTATGTTCTTGACTGAATCTTTCTGCTCGGGTTAGGCTTCACATTCCATTTGGTGCTACGTGAATCAGTGGCAGGAGTTCTCTAGTGAGAGCCCTCAAATGCAGCCCTCAGGCCTCCTCATCCTTCCTCATCCCTGGGCCCATGAAGCTGGGATTTACCCCAGCTCTCTAACCATGCTCCATTTATTTTTATTCTGCTGGGAAGCTGCTTGTGAGCCAAGTGCTTTGGTCACTACTATGGTTCTGATATTTTTTATTATTATTTTTGCGAATAAAACCTTACTGTTGGAGTACGAGTAATTGTTTGGAGGCCTTTTCTCTGGAGTTTGCATCCTGCGTGCTGTTATAAGGCTGAGCCATGCACTTGTTTGTGCTGTTTGCAAGACATTCCTTCCTGAGTGGGTAAGAATAGTTCATCACTCAAGTATGTGAGTCTCCAGAGGAATGAGTTATCCGCTTGGACCACTTCCACGCGCTGCGAGGAAGTGTGCTTTGCTGGAGCCAGGCCTGGGCTTGCTGGAGGGAATGCTGCTCTTTGGTTATAGTCCTGCTTGCCCTCCAAGCCCTGCATTTATTCTGCCCTTGGGATGAGATTATCCTGCCTACGTGCCTACGGCAGCAGAGCCCCAATGCTGCCCATGGGTTTCTGTAGCTGTTGACCTTTCTGTTGTGCTCTCATCCTGCTTGCAAAGTGCTTGGTGGAGTGGAGCAGCATTAACCCATCACACGTGTGCGTGGCTGTTCCTGCAGGCCTGGATGTCCCCTCTTGTACCCCCTTGAGTCCTGGGGCATTGTTAGGGCATGGGATCTCTCTGCTGTTCCAGCTCTGTTTCCTAACGTGGTTCATCTGGTTGCTCTGGACGTACAAGATGGAGCTGGAGCTGCGCTGCTTATTGTGCTCTCGCTCTGCCGCTTCTTGCCCCTTGCTGGAAGTTGATGCAGCTCACGAGTCTGGCAAAAGAGCATTTTATTGGTTTTTTTTGCTGGCTTAACCACCTGAGCTGACCCACGAAAAGTCCCCATGGGTGCTGGGATCAGGGCAGCCAGGAGCAGGACACGATGAGGAGCCCGAGCTCTGCTTTCCAGCAGCATTGAGCTGTTAGATCAGCTCTGCCCATTGTGGAGTTCCTGCCTCACTGGCTCTGTCTTTTCCTAGATTTCCTTGCTTTTGGACAGTGAGGTCATGCTTTCCTCGTCCTGTGGAAACAGTTCTACTCGTGCATTGTGCTTTTTGGGTGGGGGACTGAGGTCAATCATCAGCTCTGCTGTAATGTGAGTCTAGGGTGCCAAACAGAAACTGCCTGCAAGCTTCTCCACTTCTAACTACAGATATATATTTTTTAAATGTCTTTAGCAGTGGTTCTTATTGCAAAGTAAAATCCTGCAGAACCAAAGGCTGTGAAGATCTTAGTACTGTAGATCAGTACAGTCCCAGGCTCCACTAGCTAGTGGCCAGTGTCTCGTCCCTGCCAGATCCTGGGAGAGCTGTCTGGTGTGCAGAGGTAACAGCCAATTTTCACTCCAAAAATACATACATGTGTGCAGCGAGGTAGGATCATGCTGGCCGAGCAGCACCTACCCGTATCATCATTGTACATTCTCTTGGGTTTGGGGAAGCACTGTCTTTTCTGCTATACTGCTGATTCCTTTTCCCTGCTGGGAACGTGCCTGCCGTCCATGCTAGAACAGGGCTGCGATGCCATCACCAAAAAAAAAAAGGCTAAAAGTTTGTCAGATCAAGACTAGGATGCAACTTCCCTGCCATAACTACTACTGCTTTGACTGGTGAGATCCTTCACTCTGCAGGTGCAGCGGGTGCCCTCTCTGCTGCACGTGCAGCCACCAGTAGTAACTTGCTCTGCCACCTGCCACACCGTGTGCTAAGCAGGTCTGTGCCGGATAAAGTCCTCTTTCCAACAAGTGGGAGCTCTTCCCAGGTGCTGACCCGCTCCCTGCCCGTCCACCAACACAAAGCACAAGGTCTAAGCAAGACCAGCCGCTTCCCAGGAAGTTGAGGGTTTGTTTTCCAGCCCAAGGTTATCCTCTATGTTCAGGAATGATTCTCTCTTCTAGGCAAGGTTTGAGGAGGTTATTTTTGTTCTTACAAACGAATCCAGGTTTTGAGGCCCTGGTCTGACCATCTCCCTCTGTTCCCAAGCTCCAGAGAGTGTGGTTGCAGTTTGACTCTTAACTCTTCCCATAGGCTTGCAGGTGATCATGCTGAAGGCTCATAGGGAATTCCTGGGAAGAAAGGTGGGTGTTTGGCCCTGCTGCGACCTCCTCGAGAAGGAGGCTTGGACTAGATGATCTCTAGAGGTCCCTTCCAAACTCAACCATTCTGCGTTGCTCATCCTAACTACCCCCAGGCTGAAGGATGCTGCTCTAGCCAGGCTGGGATGTCACGATGTTCTGAATGGTTCTTTTAAAAGTAATGCCCATACCAGTGCTCTAGAAATGCAGTGGTTCTTTTTTCCCCCTGCGAAAGAAAGTATTTTCCCTCTGTATTTGGCCTGATCTGGGGTTTTCTGTGCTGGAATTTCCTGTGGAACAGAAAAACTGGGCCTGGCCAAGGTGCCAGAAAAATGCAGAAAACCGTAACCTGCAGTGGGGCGCCCTGCTAACCCAGTCCATACATAGTGTTTGGGATTTAAAACACAGGGCCCCTTCTCTGAATCCCTGGGGACAGGGAAATGAATTGCTGCTTCAGGCAGCCAGCGGCAGCAAGGACAGGCGCTGGGCATGAAACAGGGGGTGTGGGACAGATGAGAACACCCTTTCCCTTGCCCCCAGGGGAGGAAAAGACCGGGCAACGCTCTGCAGCCTCCCACTGTCGCCTCACCTGCTCCTGGTGTCTGCTTAGATCGCAAGGTCTCAGGTCCACGTCTCGCTGGGTGGACCTTGAGCTGGGTCAGCAGCTAGTTAATCCTCTCAGTGTATTATGCAAACGGTCAAAGTCAGACAAGGAAATGTGGGCTTCTGCCGTGATTTGCACAGGATTTGAGAGTGCAGAGAGCTGCGCCTGGGCCCGGGGCCATTTCTGCTGCTTAAAGCGCCAGGGAACTGCCTGGTTTCCACCTTTCCTCCCTCTCCTCTCCCCACTGAACAGGCTTTGGCAGAACTTGTGGAGCTGAACATCTGGAAAGGCTGTTAGCAACTGCCAGGTCGGGCTGGACCCTTTCCTGGATTTGAATGTAGCTACCTCACATTTTCCAGGATTCCAGGTGGTTTTTTTCCTCCACCAGTAGTTGCTGCAGCAAAATTTTCCAGGAGTGGCATAAGGGGGTCTGATCCTTTGGGTATTTGCAGGCAACGCAGGGCTGGGAGAGACCCGGCAGAGCTGCCCTGTTCCAGTCTCTTCCCTCGTCTGTGGCCCCATTCCCTGGCATCCCAGGGAAGCAGAGACCCCATCCCAAGCAGGGATGCTGCCGGCTCGCCCTGTGTCCCTGTGCTGGCGTCTCTAGCCTCTTTCCACAGCAAATTAAATCCTGCCATATGCAGGGGGAGAGAGGTGATGGGCACAGGGAGGCCGTGCCCAGGTTTGTCACTGCTTTGGTCCTGGGGAAGACAGGAGGAGCGTGTGAGGTGCAGATGCCACCTGAGCATCACTTGGACCCCCAATCCCTCCTGCCAAGGCGAGGGCATGGGGTGCCTTCATCCACTGCACTGTGGTGATGGGGGTGAAGTTGGGGAGGAAATTAAAGAAAGCTTCAGAAAAAAAAGTTTTCAAATTCAAGCTATAAAATCTGCTGTGCCTCGAAGTTGGGCCTTGGAGTCAGATGTGATCAGGCTTAATTTGACAGCTCTTTCTTAAATATTTAAAAAGCTGCCTGGAATAAACTAAATGCTTCCGAGTAGTGACCTAAATTCTGCCTGCTGTAGATTTCATTAGAAAGTGGGTTTGTGTGGCTGCCAGGAGCCCGGCGCTCTGCAGCTCCATTGATCTGCCCCAAGCGGGGGCCGCGCAAGTGCCTCGCTCAGCAGATTTTTAAAGAGCTCCCGGCTGCCGTCCCTGCTCGCAGCTCCTTCCTTTGGCTTTTCCCTCCCTCCTCTCTCCTCCCGGTGCCGATGCAACATTTGCTTTCTAGTCACGTCGCACCGTTTGCAGCTGCCGGGAGCCATCGCGCAGGCAAGGAGAGCGGCCAGGAAGATGCGTGCGGCTCCTGGCCCTCTCCCTCAGCCACCCCGATGTATTTGGCTCTCCAAACTGTCTCCTGTGGAGACACGTGCGGGGCTACCCACAGACTGCTCCGAGAGGATGACACCTGCAGCTTGGGCGTCTTTGGAAAAACTTCCTTTTTGTCCCCTGTCCCCAAAGCAGTGCTATCTGTGTGCAGCACTCCGGACCTTGGGCAGTGCAGGGGGCACATCCTGCACCTTCCGAAGGCAAAAACACTTGGGAAAACATGGTCTTCCCGGCGCTGTGGATGCGCCAGCACCACGCGTGTCCCTAGGCCTGCAGCTCCGGCGTGCGCGCTGGCAGTCGCCTGTCCCGCTTCAAGGTGGCGTAGGAGGGACCAGGCGCCGCGGTGACGGAGGCCCCGGGGGAAGCTACCGTCGCTCCCCGGTGTTGGACGTGGGGCGAGGCCGCGCTGCCAGTGTCAATGGGAGAGGGGAAAGGTGACATCTCATGGTAGCCCAGGAAGGTTTGGGCCCGGCTTGTCCTCCCAAAGGGCCCTTTCCAGCCAGCTTCACCTCGGCAAAGCGTTTGCAGGTTCGAAGAGGGAGGAAGCCCCGCGTTCCGCAGGCTGGCGTGACAGGCCCTGCTAGTGCCTAGACAAGGCCTGAATTAATTTTCCATGACTTTGAAATGCTCCATCAGTTCCCTGGACTCTGCTCGAGTCCCTGGTTATTTATTTGCCAGAGGTTGGCTGCGATGGCAGCGGGTTTGGTGAAGGCAGCAGCTCGGGCCTTTGCACAGGCCCAGCCGCTGCCTCGGGGCTTCCCCGGCCCACCGGTGGCTTGGCCTTGCCCGCTGCCGTGTTAAAAGCACGCCCTTTCTTATTACTATTATTATTATTTCCTGCTAAAAAAAAAGAGGCGTGAGACCGCCGAGCCGGCGTCACCGGCTGTGCCCACGCGGGGAGTGAGTCACGCGGGGGCCGCGCGTTCGCTCCCCTCCTCCGGCCCGGCCTTCCTGCTGCTTGCTGATCTCTGCCAGTGGAGCTCAAGATGGGGGAGGATTTTTTTTTTTTCTTTTTTTGCTAAATTTAGCCTTGGAGGAATTGCTCTAATCGGCTTTAGGAAACTGGGCTCGCTCTTCTATTTTATCTTTTTATTTTTTTGTCATTAAGAACTTGTCATGTGGCCACGGGCTGCAGCTCGCCCGCTCTCCCTGCTTGCTGGGCTCTTTTTCTTTTTCTTTCTTTTTTTTTCCTGGAGTCAATTAATAACCCACAGAAATAACATCTCCAGCTGTTCCCTCTGCAGCTGCTGGGCCAGAGTCTAATTACAGGGCCCAGCAGCCCAGGTCCTGCTTTGCCCGTAGAAGTGCCGGGGAACAGGAACAGGCAGCGGAGATGGCAAAGCCAGAATAAAAGGAATGCGGTTTGAGGGGTTATTTTTAGCCTTTTCAAGCTAAATGTAAAAAGACCCTCAGGCTGCTTGTGTCCTGCTAAATCTGATCATATGCACAATATTATTCCCATGGCACAATGCACCAACCTCGTCTTTTCTTTATTTTCAGTTTCGGTGTTGGTTTAACGGGGTTAGTTTGAGCAGTGTTGTGGGTGTACGTCCACGTGCTGATGTGCTCCTGTTTGGTTGCAGTCACCTGTAGTTCCGTGTGCTGTTAATGTGCCAGGTTGGATCCGGCCACGGCACAGCTTGCATCTCCCATAGTGGTACCTGCTAGCCCAGACCCTTTCAGAAAAGTCTTTTCTGTTGACAGGAATATGGAATGAATTTATCTAGAGCCTGAGCGGACGTGCAAAGACCTTATTCTGCTCTCCCTGGCACGTCATCCTGCTTATCTTGCACCCTCCTGCTTCCCTAACTAGATGTCCCGTCTTGGTGCACACGCTCCGCAGATGTTGTCCCTGCTCCTTGGGTAGCCTGGGAGCTCTCAGCCTGCATGGCCTGAGCCATCCCCCCCAACGCGGGGCCACCAGAGCTAAGGGGAAGCCAGAGGAGGTGAGGGCCAGGGCCACAGTTGGGAATGAAACACCAGCTCCCTGGTAAGATCATGAGGGGCAATACTAGGACCCCTGGGAGACCTTGCAGGATCTGCACTTTCTGTAGGAGCTGGATGAGCTAAGGCAGCTTCAGCTAGCCTGACTTCAGGATACCTCCGTGTGCCCACGATGTCCTGCTGGCTGGCTCGGGGCCAGCACAAGAAGCTGGCAAGAGATTCATAACGGCTCCCTTGGTTCTGTTGCCATATACCTTAAAGTATAACTCTATTTGCAGAATGAAGAGTTTAAATAGTCTAGTTTAGCATCCCATGAAGATGACATTATTGCGCTGCTGGTTCTCCCTGGACTTCCACCACTGACCTCATCTTCCCCTTGCTATCTGCTGTGTGTTCAAGACCTCCCTCCTTTCTTGCTCCCAACAGAAGCAGGGCAACACGTGCTCTCCGTTGCGTAGCTGGGATCTCCTCAGTGCCCCGGCTGCTCTCAGTGCTGCCCGTGGTGCCACACACAGCTCTCTGGCGTTATCCTGACCTTCCACTTGGCGGTTTTGGAGGGCTGAGCCTGCTCCAGCCCCGCTGTTGAGGACCTTGGCACCAGTGAATATTTATTTTGTGCTACAGGTGAGCACTTTGCCTGTTTCAGGTCACACAAAAGTAAGTGGGTGGTATATCCTGAAGGAAGGTACAGGGACATTTTGCACCTCCTCATGTTGCTCCTCTGAGCCGTGGGTGAGCAACATTTGGGCAGCATCATGGCAACGGGAACTGACAGTGTTGGCTTTGCCTTCCAGGAGGGAGTCTTGATGGACCTGGAAGGGCTTTTGAATCTTTTGATCAAAGCCAAGAAAAAGCAAAGTTTCTTAATTTATACTTTAAGGGTTTTGAGGCAAATTCAAGAATATTCTGCTCCTACAGCAGAAAGTCATCTGTCAGAAAACCCCGAAGTCAGGCAGGGCTCTGTCAGTACAGACGAGGAGCCAGGAGGGTTTGGATCTATTCCAGGCCTTTGCTGGCCAATACGGCTTGCTGGCTGCTCCCTGCATCTGCCTTGCTGATGATAAGAGAGAAGGAGCACGTCCCGTAGGACACTGGAAACAAAACATCCGATTCACCAAGTCTGCAGGAGCAGGGCAGGACCCGTCAGCTGGCCTTGCACAAGCTATTCCTGCTTATAACCCCCCTAGACAACTGTAATGGGACACACGGGCTGTTGTTGGGCTACTATGACCAAAAGCAAATAAAACAGGACAGCTGTTCATTAGTTAATTTGAGTATTTAGTGGTCAGGCATTAGACTGTAGCTACTAGCTTGAAACCACGATTGCAAATAGGCTTCCTGTGCTGGAGACTGTTCCATTCATTTGTACCAAATTATTTAGGAACTGCTATTTAGAAGCTGCCCTCAGAAAACTCCCCTGACAACCCACACTGAGGAGCCACAGCGCAGCTCCTGTAGCAGCTCCACCCCTTCCTTCATGTTCAGGATTCCCCTGCCCAATGCTGACACTACAAGAGCCAGGAGATGTTAAATAGCATCTCTCATCCCTGGACAAAAGGGGCCAAGCTCTGTGCATGTCACATCAGTGGAGTCCTGCTACCAGTTCACGTAACCAGGGAGAGAGGCTGCTATCAATCTTTGTTCAACCTTGTCTAGCAAAAAAGATGGCAAATGTGGCTTTGCATCACGAGGTGCATTAGCCAAACGAATTCCAGGGACGGAGAGAGATGGCCAGCGGCTTCTTGGGGCTGAGCAGGCGAGCGCTGAGAGCCGGCAGAGCCTCCCTGGGCGCAGGCAGCCCCTGCTTGCCGTGCCCTCCGTCTAACACGTCTGGGGCGGCCGGACGCCCCGGCAGCTGACACAGACAATTCAATCGCAAAGAACATCTGTCTCCCAATTGCTCTCACCATTCAGGCTGTCGCTGCTGCAGGCGAGTGACCTTTTTTATTTTTATTTCCTAAACAGCTTGCTTGCTTTTTTTAATCTCCAAAACACAGGCCCTCCTGTGGAGCGCAGGAAGGTTCCTCCCCCTCAACAAGGAGAAAGAAATTAGCAGATCGAGCGTGGATAGCAAATAATGGGATTGCCTTGGATACAGGGCTGGAATCCATGCAAAGAATTCTGCTGATGGCAGGAGAGAAGCTCTCTTTTCTATGGCCTGCAAGTAGCATCATGAGACTTCTATTTCTCAAGTGTTTTCTAAGAGATCCTTGCATGAAGGCTGCCAATCCAGGCCTGGTTCGCAAACAGATTGTGCTGCTGTAACTATTACGCTTAGGAGTGTGATTTAAAAAGTAAACCCTGAAATAGCTGTGCCGCTTATTTCGGTATGTGAGTGCCTCATAATGACATGTCTCAGTTCCTTCAGGCATGGGAGTAGGCTGCACAGATAGAAGCGCTTTCCTACTAGCAGGGCAGGAGCCACAAAGGCGGCTTGTCCTGACTGAACTGCAGTGAAAGGGGCACAGTGTTTGCCCACTAAGTGCAATCCAAGGGCCGGTGGAGCCAAGCGCACTTTAAAAGCAGCTGGATTTGTGGAATACTTTTAATAGCAGGTAGTTGTTTCTTATCAATCCTCTGCTATTGCAAAAAAAAAAAAAAAAGAAAGGCAGCATTTTAGAGGCGAACAAGGATAAAGGCTATAGTTAGCAACTAAGCGTCTTGATTATTGAAACGGATGGGAGTATTTATACTGTCAGACTCATTTGAATGAGGGCTATTAAACAGCCTTTGTATTTATTTTTAAAGGAAATTTACTCATCCTTGCATATGTTATCCCTCTTGGCTGAGATCAATATTTTTCTAAGGATGAAAAAGTGTCATTGATAACTGATCAGAGCCAGACAGTCCTTTGAGTCACCGTTTTAAAGAGGCAGCTGCTAACTGTGTTTTCACCATTAGGAAGCTTTCGTTAGAAAGGTTCCAGAGAGCAGCAGCTGGGCACAAGCGGTGTCACTTAGTAAAATCAGGTGTCTCGCAGCCCTGGGCATTGCCGAAAGTCCAGCAGACCCAGGCTTGCCTTCAACTCCAGCTTGTTATTATGAGCACGGCCTCTTCTACTGACAACAAAGTACCTAACGAAGAAAGTATCGTCCAAGCATTCTTCTCTCTCTAGTGAAAAATATGGTCCCTTTGAAATCTTCCCTTTCACAGATCGGCTCTCCCTGTGCCATCTCCTATGTTCAAGGGACAAAATAATGCTGTAGGTGCCCTTAGTGTTTCCAATCTGACCCTATTTCTGAGGTCTGCACAGTCAACCTTATGGATGTTACCAACAGCCTAGATGGGATTGGAGTAAGTGTTGGGTTTGATGCTTCATGCAGAACATACACGATGCTAATTCTCCTTACATTTTAATTATTTATGTCCTGGCAGCCCCCGCCGCTGCTTTCCCACCTGCTGCTTTAACACTGCATCGCGTACAAGCAGCGACACTGAATTCCATGTAGGAGGCATCGTTTGGGATGAGCAGTTACAGGCTTTGCAATGAGAGGATGTGAATAAGGCTTGGGATGCTTTCCCCGGTCACATGCTCCTCCTGATTCATGTATTTTATGAATCAGAAGTTAGTGCTCTTTGCTAATGTTCATCTGCATAACTCTTAACATGGCACTGGCATCTGTGCTCTGATAGCTGCTGCTGGAGCCCAAGCACTGGCAGCAGAATCTGTCTGGCCATCTCCCAGCCTCCAATCGCATTTTCCTCTCTGTCATTTGAAAACACAGGAAAAACATGTTTCTGACTATTTGGGACATCAAAACACAAAAAGCTCCAGGGTACAAATTCATTTAAAGCTTTTCTACACAGTAACACAGTGAAAATTCAGATAAATAATGGTATAAAGTTAATGCATCTCCATTTATACTGCACTAAAATAAATTAGGGCTAGGTTATTTCTGAATGAAAATCCCTACTTGAGAGTTTAATGCCATTTTGCTTTCATATATTAACTTAATCTTCCTGATTATAGGCAGGTCTGGACACATTTTCCCCAGTTTCCCATCTTGTCAGCAATGGAAAACTACTGCGAAGCCAAAAGGCAACAGCATTTGGAAACAAGGTGATCACTGTGGAAGTCAAGAGCTGTGGTCTGGTCTGACTTACTGACTTACTCAGTGACTTCTTGTATAACTTTCTGAGCCTCAATATTTATATCCGTATATTGGGATTATTATTATCTTCCCTGTCATTACAAAGTGCCTTAAGATCTCTAAAATATGTGGAAATACTTCTTCTCTTGAGCATAACTTCTGCAGTCTGTGTTTTACACGGAGGTTTCTCAAATCCTTGCAGTTGCTATAGACCAGCATATTCAGACACATCCCTGGAGTACCTGACTTAGATGTCACAATTACTATTTTTCTAAAAGTCAATATTCAGACTACATAGTATCCAGCAGCACCAGATGCCTGCTCTTTAGACTGACAAATGAAAAAAAAAATTGTGACACCTCATTTAGTATCTACAGTGTGTTTAGTATCTACAGTGTGACTGCGTGCAAACCAGAACTGCATATCCTCAGGGGACAGGTTTTTTTTTTTTTTTTAGGCTATTGTCACTTGGGATCTTTTTCATGTTTTTAAAGGCTTAGGAACTAGGCATTTATTTCAGGTGAGCAAGCGGTACATAAAAAAACTCCACCGACTCCGACGGAACAGCTTTATAGGGGATTACCCTTGAAGAACTTCTGAACTTAAAATCTGGTGCTTTATTTCATATACTTTCCACGTACCCAGTGCTTAGCAGCAAGAACTTGAAAGGATGCACCTCCTGTCTTGTCTTGTTGAACAGTCCTACCAACCTCCTCCTCTCTTAAGCACAAAAGTTGTGAAGATGAGACCTGCTGGACAATAAGCAATGACCACTTCACTCTTAGTCAGACTCTCAGGGATGGGATACAAATAAAAGAAAATGGAGCAAGTTTCGGTGTGCTAAAATTCCACACATTTGCACTGAATCACGGCAAGGCCTGGAGGCAATTGGGATCTTTTCTTGTATGTATGCCCAGAAATCAGCCCCTCGCTGCTCCCAGTTAATTGCATTTTAAGTTAGTTATCAGTATTAACAAGGGACTGACTGACCAACAGTTCTCGTTAATTTCCATCAGAGTATTGCTTGAAACTGAATAAATGACTGAGCTTGGAGCTGCATAATCAGAATTTGCAATGAGAGGGATTGCAGTCCAGGAAACATCTTCACATGGTGGGGAGCGACTGACCTTAACTAACCTCCCCAGCCCTCAACTTCCCCTCATATCTAGCAAGAGGCATTCCTTATTTTCCAAAAATATGTACTGGATTGCACTTTCAGCCTCTGCCCTCTGGGTTCCAATCCGCAGCATGGTCCACAGCATTCCTTGAATGTTTCACCCACCCATTTATTCATTTCTGTTCCTTCTAACAATTCATTGCTGGGGCTTTGCAAGAGAGGAGTAAATGAGAATATAAACAATAATAGAGGTATTTGAAAACACACTCATCTCCTTGGCTATGCTGCTCTTGTTAAGGTTATTGGTTCTGCACAAGATAGGATAGACATTAGCCACAGTTCAGCCTTTGAATTATGCATTGATAATTCATTTACTTTGTCAATAAAGTTCAAACATCTTTAAAATTCTTAATGAAGTTTTTCTGATGACATGACCACTTGGTAAAATAGAGAATAATGGCACTTCCTAAGAATTTAAAGACTCCCCAGGATCTAAAGAGAGAAATGTTATGAAGAAAACAGAATCTGAGTGGGCGTAAATTCCTCAGCCTGCTCTGCTAGCAGGATTGTATCTCCGGCTTTCAGAGCAGGAAAAGGATGTTGCAGGCGTAATGGCAGGGAATATCAATCAGATAACTATATGTAATTACAAAGCTACTAGATTAACTAGTTCAGTTCAGCTAGGTGAACACTGCTGGCTGAATGGTACGGCAGAACCAGGATTTAGAGAAATGTGATTCTCATCAAACACCTTGTTGTGTAATGACTCGTTTAAAATCAGATGAGACTATTCCCAACTAGCTTTAAAATACATATAGTTTGTGTAAGAAAGGGCTATGGCTGAATCACTAATTAATGGTAACTGCAAGTTCAACCTCTCTAGAGAAGGAATGCTACCAAAAGGACAGTATGGTGATTCTTAATTTTAGAGACTTCTTTTCTGAGGGAATAATTAATGAACCACGCTCAAGGTAACAAGCCACTGAAGGGAGCAGATGGACGGGCCTCAAGTTTTCAAGCTGTTACTTTGCGGCAGTTTGTGATGTACTGGTGCTGATAAAACCACAATTATACTTTTTGCCTTTGGTTCATCGTGGTATCAGCAGGCTAGACATTGACTAAGACACCTCTCAGATACCCAGAACTGTAAAATACCCGAGCGTAGGAGCTCAAGGGCTGAAGGAAGGCAGAGCCAGAAAAAGGAGATGGCAAAAAATGCTCAAGTGGCAACAGGGGCTGCAACCTCAGAGGTGCGAGGGTGGCCTCAGCACCTCGCCACAGCATTAACCCTCGTGGTGCTGCGTCTCGTCGTTAATACCGCACTTTATGCCCAAAGCCACCTCCGCCACCACAGCAGGACCGCGCGGGGGACACGCCTAGGTCACCGCCACCCACGCCCGCCGCCATGGCGCCTCCGTGCCGCGCACTGCGCATGCGCCCTCACGACACCCCTCCACCCCCCCCACCGGGAGCCAGTGCGCACGCGCAGGAAGAAGCTGCCAGCTGCTCTCTCCCCCCCCACACACAGCGTGGCCGCTGGGCGGTGGCTGCGCATGCGCGTCTGGCTGGCGGGCGGCCAGGCCCCGCCCCCGGCTTGTCACTAGTAACAGCAGGCGCCGGCAGCGCCCCTCCCCCCGCCGGAACCGGCGCGCGGCCCCGCGCCGACATGAGGGCAGAGCGCGCGCGGCCGCGCTGAGCGCAGCG
>VZSV01000112.1:2254665-2270619 GCA_013398735.1 Nothocercus julius | reverse complement strand
GCGGCTGCGAGCGCCGCGGGCTCCCGGCTCCAAGCAGGTGGAACCCGCCTGGCTCGGCAGTCCGCGGCTTTCGGGGGCGTCGCTGGGGGCGGCGGGAAGCGGCGCCTCGGCGTGTGGTGCTTGCCCATTGCCGTCCGAGCAAGCGGGGCTTGGTGCGGATTCCGGTTTGATTTCGCTTATTTATTTATTATTTATTTATTTATTTTTAACACAGAGTAGTTACGAGTGAAGCTCTTGGGAACTTCCTTACGGCTCCCCAGGGCTGGAGCCGACAGGACTTTCCCCAAGTGCATCGCGGGGCAGAGGCTGCAGCAGCCTCTTTTATTAAACCCGTTTCTCTCCGAAATTACTCTGGCTCGCGGCCCGCGCTCTCATCGGCTCTCACCGGTGCCAGTGTTTTTAAATCAACTTAATTCGCGTTCGAGAGAAGTTTGGGCCGTGCGCTCTGCTGGGAAAAGCAGGTAAAAGTGCTCGTTTTTCTTTTTCCCAGGGAGTTTTTGGGGGCTGTCTGTGTGTAACTTCACTGGCACTGGCTCGGGAAGTTGAGCCTCTCAAAAATCATGTATTTCTTTTTTCCATTTGGAAATGGTGAGAGAACACAATATCTGTAATGATACTTTATCTTCCTCTTTGAAAACAATAGTATTTAACGCTTGGGGTTCTCTTTTTTTTTTCTAGCTGGAGAAATTCTACCCGTTTTTTTTTTTTTCTCCTTTCACTGCTGTGCGTTTTTCCTCCCAAATTGTGTTTTTAACCTGTCAGGGCTGCTCTGCCTTTAGCAATGTTTGTTAACAAGCAGCACCACAGGAAGTCTTGTCACCTGAGTGAGCGATTCCAGGTGAATGATTGGGAAGTACATTAAAGCTGTGTTGCTAAAACATGGGCTGAAAATGTGCTGATTTTGTCTGATTTTGGAAGAAATTACAAGAAGTCACTTCTGACATAAGTAGAGAGCTCTTCAGGCACTATGATGGAGTGATAAATAAATTTAAAAAAAGCCTAATTAATCTCAGCTCCTTCTTCCAAAAAAGATTTTCAGGGAACTGTGGAGATTTTCCTATAGAATTGCTAACACAGTATCACGCACGGAATGATTATCTGTAATGTAAGGTGGAAACAGGCTTCCTGCATTTGATGGGTGATTTTAAACATTTATTTTTCAGATCTGACTTGATCATACCGAACTGCAGCCATGGTGCAGAAGTATCAATCCCCCGTGCGGGTGTATAAACACCCTTTTGAGTTAATTATGGCTGTAAGTACTACTTTTTACTATAGTTTTCTTTGTGATAGTTCCTTGTATTGCTGAGTACCTAGACCAATTTGACAGGTGCTTTAGAACATATAAATCTGAGAAGATATGCAAAATATGAGAGGTATGTTTTCAGTTTCCACTTTTCCTAGAGGATTTTTTTTTACATAGTATTTTCTTCTCTTTCCTCTACCGCTAGTGTTTAGATAAAGTTCATGGTCAAGTCTGTTTTAAAGTTGCACGCAAAAGTGGGCTTGAACTGTACTAATAGGTTGATTATTGGGAGCAATAATCTCCCAGTCCTTTCAAGTTCATTGATTAAGAGATTGTTGCAGCTGTGTCTTCGAGTATAGAATTTGCAGGAAGAGACAGCAGATAGAGAAATGAAGGGTAAGAATCCTGAATGAAAAAGTATTTAGAGCAACAGTAGTTTGGGGGGGGAGGGGAGGAGGGTGAGGGAAACACCTCTGGGTAGGTGGTCAGAGAAATCCTTAGGGTGTATGGTTGATAGGGTTTATGTCAAAAAAGAACGAAAAACCTACTGAAATTCCCTATGTTTTTCTTTTTCCTGTTTATTTTATATATTTATATATCTCTATAGAAAAAATATTAAAGAACCAGAAAGGAAGTAGGTCTTTGACAATTTCTAAGTATACTTAACCAAAACCACAGCTATATGGCTCTCATGAGTTAGAAGGAACAGTCAGGTCAGCTCATTCCCAGTGAGGAACAGTTAAAATATAAATAATCATTTTGTGTTTCGTTTGCTGAAAGCTATGTGTTTAATGGCTTCAGAGAACAGTTCTGATTGTCTTCATAGTATAAATATTTGATATATCAAATGGCTTGAAGTGTAGAGGTTCTTAGAGAAGCAAACCTTTGCTGTCACAGGGCAAGTAAGGATTAAATCACTCCGCGTGGAATGCTTCATTTTCACTGTATCGTATTCCTGAAACTACTTCCAGTATTACACATGCAGGTCTTGACCTTGTAAACACATAAAGGCAGAGAGTGACTATTCTCATGAGGGGTGAGGAGTCTGGCTGTGATGATAACTTGAAGATCTTTTGTACCTTACTACATTGTTACAGCTAGGTTTTCAGCTGTTCAAAAATTCAAATAGTACTTAACTATTTACCTTTAGGAAGGTATACTAGTTCTTGTTCTTACACCGGTGAATGAAAATTCTTGTTTCCTGAATTGAAAAATCTTTTACCTTGATATTGGGCTGATGGCAAAAAAAATTGTTTTTTAATTTTATTTTTTTAAAGAATGTTCTGAATCAAAATGGTCACGACAGGATTTTTAACAATGCATTATTGACTATAATTAGAAACCCTTTTGACTATGTTAATATAAACTTTGGGTTCTCAAAGTGTTCTATATCTTGGGGAAAACTACATTTCAGTAATGATTTTTAACAAATACTGAGTCTTGTCTGCCATTGAAGATTTTTTTGCTTTCTGTAAAAATTCTATACTATGTATGTAGCTAGGAAAAACTAACAGATGAAAAATTACAATGGTGAACTAAGAGGATAAGAATGTTTATAAAAAGAAACAGCTGAACATGATACTTTCTGAGACTAGAGGTTTAGATTAGTGAAAATAAGTGTGATTGATTTCATCTATGTTAGGGTGGTGAGTTCTCCCTAGAGCTTGTTCAGAATGTGATCACCGACTAAACATCTTTATCCTGTCATGTCACTTCTGGTATGCTATTAGGTTTTAAGACACAAAATTACTAGTGATAATTATCCAAACTGTTCATGCATTTTCTGATACAGGCAGAAGTATGTCTCCCTGGCACAAGTTATTTAAAAATATGAGCAATGCAGTGATTTGATACTTTCTGCTGCTGTTTTCACTTGGTTAAATAGTGAGCGTGCAAATGCTCAAATGGTTCTGTCAGAAGTCTGTTGTACATTCTCAAGAACAAAGTGTATTTTAGTGTGAAGTTATTTGAAGTGTATTGGTAGCTCTTCTGAAATGAGGAACAAAGTTGCGTATGTACCAAGTCTGAGCTGAAGGCAGTCGGCAAATAGGACTTGAACAGTGTTTTTTATGTTTGATTTTTTTTCTTTTTTTTCTTCCCCCCTCTGTTTCCCTTTACATTTTGAAGAAAATGCATCCTGAAGGAGTTTTAAACCTGCACAAAAACTCAGCTGTCAGTGAAAAGCCTCTGAAGTAGCTTTGGGTTGATAGGCAGCAGTGTCATTTATGCTAAAGTGTCTTAACAAATATCAGTATCTTTAGCCTGGCTCTTGTTGCAGAGGAACTCGATGTGGTCTCAAAGGGCTGAGAAGTTTTAACAATTTTCTCTGTAAATTCCTTCTTCCTTTTCTGATAGTTCCATTAAACTGAACAAGCAATTCACTCAGTAAAGAATTGCTGATAGTGATCACTAAAGTCAGTGAAGCCTATTTGAATCTTAAAGATTTTCTAGGATGATATGTGAAGGCTTGAGTTACTCCTGGGATTTGGAACTGATCATGTCAAACTGTTCAGAAAAATCAGTTTCCAATTTATATAGTAAGGAGGAGATCCATTGATGCATATTTCTAGCCTTCCCTTAACATTAAAGAGAAGCTGCTTTCCTTGATTTATTTTTAATGTCAAATTGTGTGGTTTTTAGATAGTATCTAAGTTGCTTTGAGAGCGAGCAATTTTATTAAAAGATTTGTGCCCAGTTAGAACTATCTCCTGAACTTCAAGAGGTGAACTTGAAGAGATAAGGCTCCAGAAATTAGCCATTTTACTCTGAAGGGACTAATGTGGGCAATAGAATTTCAGCAAATGGTTCTTGAACCTGACAGGATGACTTCTGGCTGCTTTGTTTTGTATCCGTCACAATCAGCTGCTTGAAAACAGTGCGTGTGTGTGTGTATACATATATATATAATGTCTATATATGTAACTGTTAGCCATTGTATAGCTGTACAGTGTGTGTATATGTTTATATGAGCTGTATAGCTTTTCATCAGACTGAATAAAAGATGACCTAATTTTTCCTCCTGTTCTTGTTGAAGTTTACCTAATGCTTGAAGTAGCAGAAATGTGGAAAATGACTGTTTACTTAGACTCTTCTTGTTAAGTTACCAAGGTTAAATATATTTGGGAAGAGCTGAGTAACTGCTTTTTATACTTACAAAGTTTATAAATTATATTAACATTAGCTTAAAGAAGTTTAAAGTAATGTCAGAACCTTGCTGAATGCATATTTCTTAATGTTAAAAGGCAGTTGTGGTGTTGGAAACCTTAACACACGTGATTCTAGAATTGATTTGGGAGTTTCACAGCTCATTTTTTTTCTGTCCAACATGCATTAGATAATTTCCCTTGAATTTAATTTACAAAGTAAAATTAAATAATGAATAATCAGCTGTTATGGCATTCGAAGGGTGGCATTTATGCAAATGAAAAATAAATGAGATTTTTGAGAAAACCACATTTTGTCATGGGATCAGCGGTTTTCTTCAAGTCTCCGGAAGCTCTGAGGAAAACATATTGCTCTTTAAGCCTGCTTTACTTAAAGCAATAAATCACTTCATTTCTGAAATAATTGTGACTAGTAATGTGACTGAACATGGTAAATGCTCTAAAGAGATCCTGTTAGTTTTAGTCAAGTTAATGTGCATTTTTAAGAGTTTGTAACTCCATGAAAGCTAATATTTTTCACATGTGCCTTTGGCAGGAGACACTTTCAAATATATCTTGCTGTTTTTTGAATACCTAAAAGAAAGTTTCTACTTAAATGCACAGCATTTGTCAGCTGGCACTGACACTGCTGCTAAATGGTTTAAAAAAAAAAAAAAAAGAGTCTTAGGTAAACTAGTGACCAGTGTTAAGAGCTTGTGGTTTTGGAAATACCTTTGTTTTTATTTTAAAATAAAAAACAGCAATTAACCGTGCACTGTCTTGTGGTTGAAACCTTTCCCACCAAGCTCTGTAATCTCATCACAATAATTTTTAAAAATCTGGCTTTTGCTTTGTTATAGATTATCTAAAGTACCTCAAAAAAGTGTCTCAATGAGTTAAATATAAGCGTTTTTTTTTTTGATGATGATTAAGATACTGGTCATGAAAAGCAGGATGACTGTCTGCCTTTGGTTCATGGATCTGAAGAAATACATTGTTTTGATAAATGTGTATGAATTTAAGTATCTCCAAATTACGGAGAAGAAATAAGATTGTAGGTGACATAAATACTCTTCAGTGATAGAGCGGATTAAGAAAATATACCTGTCTTCGGTTTCACAAAGTTTAATCCATTGATCTAGATCGTGATGACTTTCCTGATTGGGCTGTATTATCATCTTTTTATTTTAAAGGCTATTATTTTAAAATGACATTTTTAAAAATCATCTATGTACTGAAGTGCCAGACCTGCTCATAAATCCATGCAGTTTTTCTTCCTGTTACTCTCATTTTCTTTTTTTTCCTTGGGAAAAATGCATTCCATACTTCATGTGCAGAAGAGCTGACGAGCTAGTCAGCAAAAGGAAGCTGGGAAGCCAGCCATTCTCCAAGTGCTTTTGAAAGCACGAAGTAGACTAAAAGTACAGAGAAGTAATTTAGTCCCTTAATGAAGTGTACCTTAGGGTTTTTTTTTAGCGGCTTGCAGATTGAGGGCAGCAAAAGGGAGAAAATTTAGTATCCTCTCCTGGATCTACTGCACTTTTTTTTTTTTTTTTTTTTCCTGATACACAAACCCTCTGCTTCGTTTCTTTTCTTTGCTGAAAGTTCAGGCTTACATGCTATTGGAAAGGGGTTGGTAGAACTGCTGTGAAATAGTTCTGCGTAGGGATTTTTGTATTTTGGATTAAGTGCCTGTACTTTAACTCATGTTTTATGTTGTTTTTGGTGTTGCCTCATATTGTTAGGACAAACGGATTTTTGGCTGCTTGTTTTGAGTGACTAGTAGTTAAGAAACATGACTTAAGAAAGAAACATGACTTAGGTAAGTACCAGGGAAAAATATTGTTTTGGCAGCCTGCTTACGGTACGATTTACATGTTATTTCATGGCGTGCTTAGATATTTCCATGGCTAGCTGTTTCCTGTTTTTGTGGGCAAACACATGACCTGACTGTAGCTGACAGCTGCAGTTCCCTTCCTCACCAAATGCTTTTAGTTGCTCCTTTTTTTTTTTTTAACAAGACTTTTACACTTTCAGAGTTTGATGATTTTAGCTTTTAGAGGTGTTCGTAGAAGAAAAATATGCATCAGAACTTGCTGTTGCGTCATTCTGAAGGGACTCGGACTATTTCACCCTTTGGTGTGGGATATCTGTGAGGCTGGTGTGAAGTGCTACAATGGGATCGGTCGATCAAGCCAAGCAGCATTATCCTTGTATTGAAAATCTCAAAGTTAAGCAGATGGGAAACAGGCAGAGAGGAAGTGGGGAACTGATGCCGTAGTCTCGGTCACCTGTGATTTGCAAAGGGTCTGATTTCATGCTCATATTTTAATATGTGGTAAGCTGTTATGAAGCACATGTAAAAGGCTTTAAAAATTGTGGGAAAAGATTGGATTCTTTTAACAAAGAAAAGCACAGTCAGGGGCTATTTAGAGGTCCCAGACAACGGCTGTAGATATAGGAGATAGCTGTTATCTGTACCTCCAGCTTGAGCAATATACACTTCCTATTTCTGCAGGGAATTTACTGCTGTGAACTCTACTGCTACAGCAGAATATTTTAGTTGGTCCTTTTTTTAGGAAATGAGTGTATAATGAAAGAGGAGGCGAGAAGGAGAACCTGAGGGATTGGAGGCAACCCTGAGGACTTTGCATAAAACACTCTTTAATCAGAATCCAGTTTTTGGAACTCAGGGTGCTCTTTGTGGTTTTGTAAGCAGGATTCAGGATTTTGCTTTGCACATAGCTTGAATTCACCCTGGTTTTAGAAGGAGGGGGGTGATGCATTCTCATAGCTCTTGCACTCTGAATATAGACTGAATCTGCTGAGAATTTACAATAAATCTCTTAATTAGCTCTTGAATTAATTAATCTTGAAATTAATTACAGGTTGGCCTTAAATGATCTATTTTCTTTTTTTCCCAAGTTTATCTTAATATTTTTTCATGTAGTTTAAAATTAACTGCATATATTCTAAATAAAGAATTTAGGCTGTTAAGCTGAATTATTAACTTTTATCTCACTTTTTATGACACAGTTTAGATGGGGTCAGACTGGAGCTCAGGTAAATGTTAAGTAGGGCCTATTACAGGTAATTTAATCCCTTTCTGCTTTCTCACAACTAGTTTACATGCAACTTTGTGCAGTTGTAATGAATCAGCGGTGTGTTAGAGGTGAAAGACATGCCAAGATTTCACACCGATAGAAGATACGGTGGCAACATAACTTGAAAGTCTGTCTGATATCACCTGGCCTTATCTGCATTTTAAGGCATAAGCTGCCAAAAGAGTAGAAGCAAGCAATGAGGCATCAAAATTTAAGATTAGTCCCGAGGTCTTGGCTTTTCTCAGCATTTTTTTTCTCTCGAGTAGTACTGGTTTTCAGCATGGTCCATAGAGGTTTTTCAGCCTGCGGTTCGTGGACTGCCTTTTCTTTTAAGAATTGGAGGAAGGTAACAGGTATGTGGTTTGCCATTTTAGCCAAGCTGATGTACCAGCTCACCCTTGTTCTCCTTGCAAAGGTGGTGAGCTCATCAGTGAGGCAGTTCAGGCTGGCAAAAAAAATTACCGGAAAGAAAAAAAAATTTTGCCGACTCAATTTCCTCAACAGGCTCAGCTCAGGCGTGAGTGCCCCTGTGGGAGCAGGTGCTTAGCCCCTTCCCTCCAGCCTTAGTGAGATTGTGGCACTGCGCCCAAAGAAGGCAAGTCAGCAAGGCCTTAGTGCATGTTGCACTGCAGGAAGCCTTGCTTCCACATGGAGGTAACTGGAGATCTGCAGTTGGAAAATGTTGAACACCGTTGCTGTAACGGTAAGTCGAAGGCCCATGAGAAATTTGCTTCATTAGCCATAGCATTAGTCAGCACTGCAGTGTTTGCAAATTGAGCCTAATAGCTTAGTGGTGTGGACTGTGAGCTGACTTGCTGTAAAGGAGAATCTGTCCATATTTAGCAGAAATAAAAGATGAAGTATGATCAATTTGGGGTAGCTTGGGAGCAGACCATTTAGCTTTCTTGTTTTGTATTCATGTATGAAAGTTCAGAACTCTGAACATTTTCTGTCTTGGCTTCCTCTTGGGTTTTCTTTTATGATAATTAGGTTTAGAGAATATATATTGGTAAATTTAAAAATAAAAATATCACAGGGCTGTTGGCACTTAACAGCTTTAACTCCCTCTGGTGTTAACAGAGGGATCGTGGGAGTGAATAAAGAGAATCTACTCTTTTATATTAAAAGTGAATTTTTGATTTAAAATGTTTTAATTCCCTAACTAAATTCAGTATGTTTGGGATCTCTAAAATTGGCATTTCAGGACCTTGCCGTAGTGGGATTTATGTAGTAAGAAACTTAAATCTGTAGGGTTGTGTAGGTTTTGGTTGTTTTTCCTGGATAATTACAGCACTGTTTTCATTTTGGCACCATTGATTTATGTTCTCAAGGTTTGAATGTAAGGTGTTTTTTTGAATATATGCAAATTGGTCTGTGTAGTGGTTTGAAGACTGCATTTTGCAGAGTTATCCGAACACCTTGGCCTAGGTGACTTGCTGCTTTGCCTGCTGCCACTGTAATAATTGAATCCTATTGCTCTGGTAATCATAGATTTCATTTTGCCAGAAGGAGCATTTCTGAGAGTGGATTCACGGATGTTAGTGTGTCCTGCTGCCTTTTGTTTATACCACAACAGGAGGGGAACAAGTAGTTTCCTGATGAACACGCTTCTTCTTTCTGGTGTTGTGCTTCTTCATTTAGTGCAAAATGTTGATGCCGCAAATATTAAGGCCAGTTCAGGAACGTCAGACACTAGCATCCCTTTTAGAGGACATTTGGTTGGCTATTTCAGCCAGTGTCTAAATTGTACTACTTAATTTGCAAAGCTATCTCTTGCTGCACAATTCATTGGGCTGTGGATAAGGCCTTCATTACTGAATTCATGGCTCTATGAAATTACCTATTTCTTTTGAAGTGTTTCATGGTCTGCATGTTGCAGGCATCGATGCTGTAATGAGCAGAATTTAATGCAATTTCATTTGAAATTGTTCTGAGCTAAGTTGATTCTTGCTTTTGTTTGCACTTCCTTAACAGAGGAGAAAGGAGAGAGAACTGCTGTTTATGTAAATGTTGGTTTAATTGCTTTTTTTGAAAAGAATCAAAGGCATCTTGGCTGTTCTTTTTTTAACTAGCTCATCATTGGAAGCTGGGTGATATCTTTTTCTTGGTATTTCATGGCAAAGTCAATTCAGGGGCATCATGTTAACATGTCAATCATGCAGCTAGAGTTTGTGTTATTGATATTCTAGAGATGTGTTTGAATGTGGTGAGAAGGACTTTAGGCCTTCAGGTGCAACTCAGTGTTGCTATTCTTATCAAGGGGTGACATTTCTAGTGTGCTCTGTATCTGGCAGTAGCCAGTGGCAGTACATGACTTGAGGGAAGAGAGCAGGAATGAGACAAGCAGAAGGAAATACTGCCTCAGAATATGGTTTCAACTAGGGTGGTGTGTCCTGACAGCACTTAACGTAACAAGAAGTGCCCAGTATGTATAACACTGCCTGCATTTCTCACATTTGCCCAGCTACTTTCTGGAGCTAAGTGAACTCTATCGTGCTGCCCTGTTGCTTCATGCCTGTGCTTCAGGACACAGTGTCCACCACTTCCTTTACCTGTAGCCTGGCTTCTTCTAGTTCAAGTTCATAATTAGCCTGCTCCTAATGTTGGAATAAGCAGTAAAATGACATTTGGGCTTCATGCTGATTGCTGTTTTATGGATCTGTCATATCTCCCTCAGGCTTTATATTCTTCTTTTTTCATGTTGAAGGGTCCTAGCTCAAGGTTCTGTATGAGGAGCTGCTTTTGCTGACCTCCCCTCCCTCTCACCCCCCCCCCCTTTTTAGAGCTGTCTCCTGATATGACAGGTGTGGTTGGACTTTTTTTTTTAGCTAAGATACTTTAAAAACATTTTATTAACTTCAGAGTTTAGGTAGTAATTGTCTGCAGAACCCAGACCTAGCATGCAGCATTTTGATGACATTGCCTTGATATCAGCAAATGGTCAAATTTTGATGCACCTAGTAGATTTTTAATTGGTTTATTTAATACAACATTATTGGTTTCTGTCTAGAAGTCAATATTTTGTTGGTTCCAAAAGCTGAAATTGTCCCTCTTCAGTTAAGCCACACTGTTTGTGTTGAATTTGCCCTCTTAGAAAGATTTTTGAACTGATTATATTCCTGGTACAGCAACATCACTGTTGCAGTACTGAGAGGCTCGTTGCCTCTGGGCCAGATGAGATCTGGTGGGTGCAGTGGGAGGCAATGAAGTCAAACCTGTTTCACTGAACTCTCACATGGTGCGGTGGTGGTGGTGGTGATGGGGGAGATATGAATAAAGATCAGGAGACTGTTCATTGTATAGTGCAAGTTTCTTAGCCTTTCAGAAGGTGGTTGGAGGCTGTTTAATGTTGGACTAAAACATGCTTTAACAGTCCGGCTTTTGGAAAGTATCTGTCATTGTAAGATATCCAACTTTTAAAAATGAATCTTAAGCCTGGAACTATTGTTCCAGTAAGAAATATTTGACTTTCACTGAGAAGTATTTGACTTTCCAAACAGAGATCCTTCATGGATGTAGTAGGATTGCAACTGAATTTTGAAGTAATACTTGGTGACTCGGGGGACCCAGACGTGCATTTTTATTAACTGAAGAGGACTGGGGAAACTAAATGCCACAATTTGCCTTCACTATGACAGAATACTCTGTATTTGCAAGATGTTAGCCATGTTGGGCATAGCTGTTATTTTTCAGCTGCTGCAGGACTAGTGATGGTTCCTAATAGCTCCAAGTATGACAAGTTTAATAGTTTACAGTCCTTTAATGCACTATGTGTATCTTAAAATTCCAAAGAAAGATATGTTCCTATGTAGTGTAAAGGTTTCTCTATTATGGTTGTTCCAGGGAAATAGGAAGTGCTCCAAAATAGCTAACATTCCCCAGTAATCCCATGATAGTCTCCAAGCATTTAAGCTTTCTGTGGCCTATTGCCAGCTTTTCTGGGACGCTCTTTTAGAGGTCAGACTCTCTTCCATAGTCCTTTAACCTTTGTCCAAAGCAGTTGCCCTGTGCAATTAGGGCTCAAATCCAGGCTTCCTATCCTAGAAGCTACTGGAGCTGATTCCAATTGCGGAGTACATTCTGTCAGATGAATTGTTGTGCTCGCACAGCTACATAGCTTCTGGGCTGGAACTAATTTCTGTCTGACTTGCTTGCAACACGGGGAGAGCAAATGCTTGCTTTTAGATATGTGCATACATTTAATATACACAAAGTAAAATTGCAAGTCAATCTGATGTTGGTGTAACCAATGCTAAGTCAGCCAAGGTCTGTGCATACTAAAATATCCACAACATAACTATAAAGTCTGTCTTTGATGCTTCACTTGCAACCTGGACCAGAGCAATGCCATTTTTATTTCCATCCAGCAATTTGATGCTGGTCTGTCTGTCACAGCCTAGACTAGCCTGAATGATCAGGCTTTCCCAACTTATTCCAATGCAAAAGAAGGTTGAAATTACTTCATTTATGTTGAACATGTTGTGTTTTTCTGTCCTTCTTCCCCCCCTTTTTTTTTTTTTTCTTACAGGAGGAAAAGGAGGGATACTTGCCCAACTTCTTTATTCAGCTTCTTGTTTTAGAGATCCGCATCTCAAGCTTGTGTACAGGTTATAGCTGAGGCTGTAGATGCTAGGCTTTATTAAGCAGAGTGGCGCTATGCCCTGGCCCTTTCAGGCTTTCTACACTTCTTGAAGTTAGGAGAAGAATGAATGATCCTCTTGTGAGTATCTGAAGCCAGAGAATGTAGCTCTTAAATTCTGTAGTGGCTCTAAACCCATTCCCCGAACTCGCACCCTCGTTATTCATCTGCTCTCTGAAGCTGGACATTCAGCCTCCCATACAGAGAAGCAAGTATTACACGGGTGCAGCTGTGCGGATTTATTTCAGCAAATCACAAATGACTCCTATCTGTTATAAAGAAACCACTTTGCAGTTGAAGTGCTGTTGAGGCATGCCTGTGGTTATTAAAGATCTGCTTTTGTAGATAAAAAGTGTAATATGAGCGCATGTCTTCATGTCAGATTCTGTATCCCCAAACTGTGTCCTGCCTGCTGACTTGGTACGCCTTTTCCACTGAATATCTGAAAACGGTTGCATAAATCCCTGGAGAGCTTGTTTATTTGGGAGGTGATTGCGTCTTTGCCTGTAGCCGAAGTGACTCTTAAGTGTTTAAGAGCTGCTCCCACTTCAGTTGCCTTATATGCAGCTGTATGGAACAACTGTTCTGCTATAATTTGCTAGTAAAATTTTCCGATGTGAATGCTTTCCTGAAATGAAAATGGTTACTAAGGAATAGTATCCATGCAAGAAGGATATGCTAAGTGGGTAAAACAGTAATCCGTATAGAAGGAACCTATGTGTGACTTGACTGTGCACATAGCTCTGCAGAATAGAGGTTTCTGTGTCTCCACTTCTGGTTCAGGAAAGCAGAAGTCTGAGGCTCCCCATTCTGTCCTGTAAGTTGGTTACCACAGTTGTATGACTCAACAGAGAATTAACAGTAACATTCTGTGAATTAATAGCACTTAGATGGATGATTACTTTGTAGACTTGCTTTAGATCTCCTGCTTTTATGCTACATCCTAAATTATTTTAATGAAATATTAAAATAGCTTTATACTCAGGCTTGAAAATGCTGGACTCTTAACTCTGAAGCTGTGATTCATTTCCCCTGTAGCCTTTATGTGCTAATCCAAGATTACCCCACAGCTTCCTGCTCCCCTGTAACTCCTTGCTTCTGCTTTTCTCCTCTCTTCTGCCTTGCTTTTGGTTTGGGGCAGTTGTAAGTAAACAGACTAATGTCTCTTTAAGTTAAACTCAAATCCCTCTACGCTTTGTGAATATGTAGTATCAAGTATTTCCTTTGATATGCTCAGAGTTCAGTAAGCACCTTGAGCAGTTCCTCATCACAAGAACGCTGTCATTGTAATTGGCAACTGGGACACTATCCCAAAGTCTTCTGCTGTGCATATGGGTCATGGGTAGATGGTTTTGCAGTAAATACTATATTTTAATTTGAGTAAGACTCTTAATACTATCCCGGTATGGCGTCCTGCAAGCAAGCTTAAGCACAAGCTAAAAGAACCAGTTTAAGGCAGGTACAAAAATTTTGGAGTATTGTGCATGAGGTTTCATAAAGGTCTGGCCACTTCTGGTTACTTCTGCGAATGGCCTGGATGCTCTGATAAACAGTTTGCTTATTAAATTTTCAGGTGACACTATGGCACAAAATTATAGTGCGTTATGTACCTTTGAGGGATTTGAACTGACTTACAAGAACTAGCCTGCACGGTAGTTATTAGGACTGTTTAAAACTCCAAGCTGTGCACTTGATCTATATTTGGAATGTATTTAAAGCCAATAACGATCAACACTGTAACCATGGAAATGCTGCTTGAACTAAGGAGATGAACAGAAAGGCAGTATTTGTGCATTAGGGAGCCTATTATATTCACTCCAAAGTGCTTTGTAGCCACGTTAAAAGATGAAAGGTCCTGTTGTCAGAAATCAAGGGCAGTGGTGTAATGTGCTCGTATAAGCCTCTGTCTAAATGCTTGGAATACAGCTCCACTTGCAATCCCATTTCAGTGTTGTGTTTTTTCTTTCTTTTTTTTTTTTTATGGCTGGCTGTACATGTAAACTGTTATGTCTGGAATTTAACATGAAGCTCTTTACACCTATTCAATCTCTTCCAAGTCTTCAGTAGTGTGATAAGATCTGGACTATGTCCACTTAGCTGTGTTGAAGTAAGTGTTGATTCTCACCAATAGTGATAGTCTTGTCTGCTTTTGTTCCTTATGGAGTTGTTCAGAGCCTCTGTCCTGAAAGGTAGTTTTGATTTGTCCTGTTTATCACCTATACAACCTATACTTAGGATATATAAACACGCATTGTTTGAAATGGTGATCCAAAAGCAAACATGAAATGGCTTCTGAAGTGTCACAGCCTCAAAGTACATTCAAACTAAAACAGGTGAGATCTTTCAGGCAAACTTGGCTGCATTTTCAGCTTTGAGACTGTGCAGGATGGGTGTGAGGAGCAGAGTCCTTCCTTGCTGTGTTTCTAGGACTCAACCAGCAGTTCTGTCTGCTTTGCATGTGGCAAGGCCTGCTAACCAGCCTGGAGAAGAAATAAAAAGTAAACCCATTCTGTGAATATGCTGAATATCTAGGGGACTGTGCAGAGATAGTCTGGGATTGTCATGTCTGCCTTGGTATTTTTTTCTCTTTTGAATCAGCTGGGCTCTTGAAGTTTCAAAGAGAGACCTTGGTTAGAAGTCTGAGCAGTAGAACATTTTAAATAAAGCAGAAATGTTCTGAAGATTTTAGGGACATCTCTTAAACAGCATAGTAAAATGAGTGTGCATTTCATCATAAAAGAATCTGAGTATCATGCTGCAATTATTTCTTGAACTATTTATTACCAACTCTGCTTCCCAGATGCTCTTCACCTGAAAGCTCTGCTCACCAGATTGGAGAGCATCTGAGTATTTTTTCAACTGACTGTCACTGTTTGAGAAGTGAACCTTTAATTAGGATTGCTGAACATAATCTCTGCATAGAAGGCTCTTGTTAGTAATTGTCCCATAATTAGGGTTGCACATTTGTGTTGTCTGTACTTAACTAGTTACCTCACCACCAATTAAAACTTCAGGAATGGAAACTGGTTGTAGTTCATTCTGCTTAGTTATATAAACCTTTTGTAGCCCACTCTATGAAAGTTAGACAGTTAATTTTTTTTGAAGGTTTAGAGCTGGGGGTTGTTATTTAGCATGCATTTGGGCTGTTTGACTTATTTGGGGTGCTTTGCTTTGCATGGCACATGGAAAGCACAGGCACTACTTGTTCCCTGACCTGTGAGTTTACGCTCTAAATGCACTAATGAGTCCAGATCGATAACATTTTGTTCACTTACGGAGTAAACAAGAAGAGATCTTTAAGATCTAAAAAGAAGTTTATCTTCTTTCTAATCTAGTCTTATGTTAGTACTTTTACCTTATGGAAAAGTAGGTCATTTTCTCTTGGATATATTTTTGTTGTCAATACTTAAAGACCTATTTTTTTATCTAGGAACGGTGAGTGAACAGAATGTTCCCATTTGTGAACTGCTTAAGCAGCAATGTGGTGAAATTGTTTTTGGTTTGTAATAGAGGGAGCACTGGAAGAGGACGAAGGTAAAGTAAGACCAGGATGTAGTTGCTGATGTAGCAGAGTGTAGAAGAAAGTTGTCTTGCAACAGTACTTTTTCCTGTAGTTTGGGATAAGAGGTTACTCAGATACAGGTGAATGTCAGTCAGCTCTCCAAGAAAACTACAAGAATAAATCCCACCATGAGCCAGAGCTGTCCCCACCGAGCCATCTGCCTGGCTGTCAAAGTGAATGTTCTGCCAGTTCTTTTCAGCTATTTGCACCCTTCACAAGCAGAGCCTTGTTTGCAAAGGCTGAGTTTTCCTTTCACAGAA
>VZSV01000112.1:2176880-2254650 GCA_013398735.1 Nothocercus julius | reverse complement strand
AAAATAAAGGAGTATTAAGATTTGGTGTACTTTTTAAACAAGAAAGTATAACACAGGAACTTGCTCTTTAATGAACGTTTGCAGTCTGCTTAGCCTTCATTCCTGAAATATTTGAAGTAGATTTTTCAGGTAAAAGATTATCACTCTTAGTTGAGACAAAGAGCCTCCACACCAGCTATTTTCTGATGTAGTTTCTCATTGCTTAAATGTAGTTCACTGATAATTTGTTATGCAACCATCTTGTTTGCTGATCTTGCTGCGATAGCCAGCAGCTTTGCCAGAAAGAGTCACTGATGGTTTAGCTTTGGAGCAAGCATGGCATGTTTTAATCCTTATTTTAACCTTTTTTTTTTTCTTTCCAGTCAAAAGCTTACTTCAGAAATTGCAGTAGGAGTCTTAAATTCACATTTTTTTTTCCCTTGTAAAGCAAGTCCTAATCTTTCTTCCCTGTACCCTTGAAAAGGAATAGGGAAGTCTCTTGTATCTAATACGCAGTTTCTATACAAATAGCAGTTGTGCAGTATCATCCCAATACTTGGAAAGTCTGAGTAGTTCTCTATTCACAATAGAGGCATTGGGCAAAAACTTACTAAAAAAGGGGGATATAAGCTTAATTACAGAACTGCGTATTGTCATGGAATAAGGATGTGTGTGTGATTTTTGTTTCAGGTGATGCACAGTAATTCATATTTTGATTCTTCTTCCATACACAGGGGGTAGTCCTAAATTAGGCTCACTTTTGTGTGACTAAAGCCTTCCTGGTCTTCTCCAAAGGCAACTCTTTGTAGAGACTTTGCCAAACTGCCTTTGGTTTACAGAAATAAAAACATAACTTCTCACTGTCAAGGAGAGCACTTAAAGTGCAACAGTGGAGAGTCGTATTTAAGCCTGCTCACACAGACAGTTGTTGAAAGGGAAATTCTCTCTCCTCCTGCTCCCCCTCTATCCCAAATTGGTTATTAACCTGTGAACTAGTAGGGTTTTGCTCTGAGGTATATACCTGTTCTTTGTAAAAGTATAGTGCTCTTAAATAATTCATTGTAAAGAGACTAACAGGAGTGAACAGGGATATATGAAGGATGGGAAGAAACTTGCTGATTTATGTGTTCAAAATTGTGGTTTTAAAATACAGCTGCTGTCTTGAAACCTCTTGGTCTCCCATGAATCAGCATTTTTCTTACTGATCTTTAGTGCTTTGATGGGGTGTAAGGTGGGTATGAAGAATGTTATTCCAGAATGATCAAGCTGGTGTAATGTGGTCTGGGCTCGTGTGACCATTCCTGTTTCTCTACGTTTATGAATAATTCAGAAATGGCACATATTTGCAATGGATAGGAAAGCACGATGAGCATTGGTATACACTTGGAGATCAGCAACCACCCGGGGCAGGTGTTGCAAGCATAAATTAAAAGTTCACATGTGGCATACAAAACAGGACTGATTTGATTGACAAAATGTCTCTTATGTTCCCTCAGGGTGCACTGGAAGGATGTGGAGCTACTCTTTACAAGGTTACTGTTCGTGCAGTTGCAATCAGAAAACATTAAAAAGAAATACAACCTCCCAGCAGCCTGTTTCATGCAATTAAGCTATTAAGAAAACACTTGACATACTTAAATTTTCTGAATGGTAACTACAGCCCTTATGTACACTTCACCACACTAAAAGTGTTATTCAAAGCATTCAGCTACTGTGGAAATAATGATACTGTGTAAGATTTCTTACAAGTTTTGTCTGATTTTTTTCTTCTTACTCTACAAATTGATTTTTGAGTCATCTAATGGAAGTGCAATCCATATGCTTTAAAACAGGAACCTGGGCCTTTGGGATAGCAAGAATATGCTACCTAGTGAACATACTAATCTGATCAGAAAAGTTGGGTATCATTTATGCAAATAAATTATTCAGCATTTTCCACCTAGGACTGAATAAATGACTAATCTTCAATTGTCACCGTTTTATTAGCCGTGGCAAGGTTTGAAGAGCAAAAAGCTGTATCACCATTTTGGTCCTCTGGAAAGCTGGATTGGGCTTGTACCTAAATGGTGCTCTAAATGTTGTATTTTGAAAGGGTCCCATTTTGCTAATATAATTCAAAAAATAGAAACAAAAGTAAAATTCCTGCTATTTTGACTGTGCTCGGAACACGAGTTGCAAGCCGAAGTGCTTGGAAGAGATGCTTTGATACTGGTTGAAATCAAGTTTACTGCTAATGTGCATTAGGAAATTTACGGGTTTATGTAATGAACCCATTAATTTGAAGTTGAAGCTGCTTCACCATACTGTGTTTTCCCTGAATTGCAAGCTCTTGGTGTATGTGAGTACACAAATGTTCTAGGGGCTAGAGAAAAGCTAAAGTACATTCTTAGAGAACAGCAGAATTGCGGGTGTGAATTCTTTCTGATAGGTCTGTATGTATGTGTTTCTCTTGAGCAAAAATGTGAATGCGTCTTCTGTGCCAAGCGCAGGACTGGTTAGAGGCTTTGAGGATGTGCATACCTGTTTCTTTTAGTGTTGTGAAATTGGATTCTGCACAGATTTTTAAATGCACCTGAGTAATTGATGTAAAATTAAGAAATGTCTTTACAACATCCTTCCCAGAGTATAAAAGTTAATCCTTGAGCAGCAGCCTTGCAGAGGGAAAAGTGTGTGTAGCACTTACATGATACCATTGTATCAGATTCTCAAAGACATGTTGGATAATGCAGCTATTTTCTGTGTGCAAAGCAGGACTTGAGGTAATTTCTGGTTCAAACCACAATCTTTAGAATTTTATTATCAGGAAAGCAAAAGTACCTGATTGTTCTTAATCTTCTCATGCTCTCCTTTAATAAATCTGGTCTTGGTGACCCATGCTGCTCTGACCCAGGATCTTGCACTGATCAGGTAGTGTTGCACCATGTCTCAGCTGGCCTCTCCAGTGCAAGGCAAACATGGACCTCCTGAAACGAGGTCCTCCGAACTGCTTTATGGAAAGTTACAGGGCACAGATTTAAATCGGATGCAATATTTTCAGTGTGGCTAAAGTCTACTCTAATCACCTTTTCTGACAAGGCTGTGCAGAGAAGTGATGCTTTGCAGAAATAAGTTGGCGATTGTATGTGACTTAAATAAAAACAGCCCAGTTAAAGAACTAAATAAATTTGTCTACATACAGCTTTCGATAGTGTTTGTGTGTGCATGTCCTTAGGAAAGAAAGAATCCGCTGTAGCTGTTAATCTGTCCGAAACCTTCAAGTATTCTGGTGATCTAAGCATTAAGCTTGCCAGTTTTTGACAGCTAATTATTTTGTTCTTTTTCAACCCAAACGCTTTCAGCTTTGTTTTCTCATTCAATAGATCAGATGCTTTTTTAGGTAGGATTTTCTTGCTTTACAGTTCAATTAAACAGTTTTTGAGCAGGTACCACTGTAGTTTTTTGGTATTCCCATGTTAAATGGGAAGCATTTTGGGGAATGAGAAACTCATCAGTATGTACAAGGAGGGAGACTTGAAAGGACTTGTAAAGGGGGTTACTCAAATGGGGAAAGTTCTGTCATCCAACTGTAAAAATACTTTGTGAAATGTTATGTGTTTTATAACATCGAAGGGAAGGAAGAGTAGATAATTATTTTAGTGCAAGATTCTCAAAGTGTTCTTAAATGGAGCAGTCTGAAAAGCAGGAATACTTATCCTGCTTTTTCTGGCAGTGTTCCCCCCTGCCCCTTTCTGCATCCGCTCTTTTCCTAGCTTAGGGCAGCATTTAACCTCAGTCTTAATATAGTTGCAATAATGATTAATTTAGAAAGAACATTCTCACTCACTTGGGGAAAGAGCTGAGAAATTCATGAGTGCCTGGGAAATGCATCACCTTCTGTCCAGAGAAACAAGAGCCTCATCAAATAAATGAGAAACACAGCTTCTTACACCATAATATTAATAGGACCCGTCCTCCCTTTCTCTTGGAGCTGTGAAACTTTTTCTTCCCGTGCTTGGTACTGTGTTACAGCACTGCTGCTTCGTCACTCTGTTATGTGTGCATCTCTGAACCCAGAAATTATTTCTATTAATTTAAACAAAACCAGTCATGGGCAGAGCCACATTTTGAAAAAATGGAGTGTCTGTAGTCGCTGGTTGTAGCTATAGCGTGTTACAGAAGAGCTTTTTGTGCTTGGGATAATCATGCTGTGTGTTAGAAAGATGCATGGGGTGGGGAAAAGCTAGTGCTGTTTTAGTGCATTGCACCACCATCACCATAGTAACTCTACCCCTTTTGAACACTTTTAGCAAATTATGTATTTGTCATCTTGTAGAGGAAAAATTAAGAGATCTTGTCTTTCCCCTGCCACTGCTGCATACTCTCCGCAGCTGCTGCTTATTCTCTTCCACACCATCTCCCTCTTGAGATGTTGTTGCCATGACCCAGCAAAATAAAGAGCAATTATTATTTAAAAGGGCTAATGTGTGCCTTAAATAATTTCAAGTTGCATGTTGTGCTCTCAGATTTATTTTACTGGAGTTTTTTATTCTGTATGTCCAGACACCTTGCAAATCCTCTTCCCCAAAGCAAACAAGGTTTTGGTACTCATAGCAAAAAAGAGAGAGTTAAAAGTTTGAAAAGCAGGCTAGAGAACCAGAATAACTCCCACTTTCCTCATTCCAGGCTTCTGCTGAGAGTGTCTGATTCATACCAATGTCTGTGTGTGTGTGTGTGTGTGACTTAGGAGACCCACTCATTAATATGACCGTATTCTTTACCTAGATTCAGAGCTATGAGTTTCTCTGCAAAACATTTAAATTAACTCATTTTGTTGGAAAGCTTTTCAATCTGTTGTCAAAATTGTAAATTGATAAAAGGTGCAATGAAATCATTAGGAATACCCTGTGCACTGGTGGCTTGATTAACTAAAAAACAATCTTTGAAATGGTTTTATTGGCCCTTTGGGAGCTGTATGGGAAACCTCTAGCCATCTTGGTGGAGCACAGATAATTAGTATGTGGTTTTTTCCTAACCAAAGACATTATTTTCTTTTCTAGCATTCTAGAAATAGAGGGTCTTAAGATTTTAGTTTACTGTTAATACTGAAAAGAGAATTGTCACTGTATGTAAATTTATTTGCAGGGTGGGAGACAAGAGCAACGGGATGTTTCCTGTGTAGTTTTAAAAAATGGAGCTATAGGAGTAACGAGGGCTGTGTGAGGGACACCTTAATAAATAGTTTGTCTAGAACATACTGTGATTTTTTTTCAGCCGTGGCCAGGACTAGAAAGAAAAGATAGAAGGCTCAGCTGCTCCTATGAAAAGGACGAGGGGTGTCATACTTTTAAAATTTGTTTATGTTAATGAAAGGCGCATGCACACACACACACACAAAAGAATTAACTGTGCTTGTTTTCTTTTCTTTTTATCTCTATAGGCATATGAAAGAAGATTTCCAACATGTCCTCTAATACCTATGTTTGTAGCTAGTGACACTGTAAATGAATACAAGAGCGAGGATGGAGCTATCCATGTGATTGAAAGACGCTGCAAGCTGGATATAGATGCACCTCGGCTGTTGAAAAAGGTGGGTAGGTTTGAAGGGGATGTCTTTTACTTTTTTTAGATAATTTCCTATGAATGTTATACCTTTAACAGAGCCTGTGACATCTTTCTCAGATTGCAGGAGTGGATTATGTCTACTTTGTCCAGAAGAATTCCCTGAACAGACGAGAGCGGACTTTGCATATCGAGGCCTACAACGAAACCTTCTCCAACAGAGTCATTATTAATGAACACTGCTGTTACACAGTGAGTAACAGGCTCCTGGTGGTGCTGCAGATGGAATTAAGTCAGTGTTTAGATTTCCTCAAACAGAAGTTGGATTGTTCTTGGCTTTTGCTTTACGAGGAAAAAAAATAACCAACACAACAGCATGAGTGATAATTGTTGTTAGCGCTAAATCTAACACACTGGATTGAAGAAACGAAGCCAGTTTGACACCCTTCTTGTTGAGAACCTTATATTGCAGAAGACGATGAAATAACTTGCTGCATTTGACAGCTCTGTTTAGGCAAGTCTGTGGTCTATAGTAGCAGGGCAGGCCTTGAAGCTGATGATACCTTGACAGAGCTGTTAAAGGAAAGTCCAATGTGGCTTATTTGCCTTCTGCAAAATTCCAGACAAATATGCAGCAAGTCAGCTATGTTTTAACCTAGTTATTTCCATCGTGTTTTTTCTTGGACTTCATTTTCTGGCACAGTGGAGTGTGGTGGGGTGCTTCCTGCTATGGGCATGCTTTCTCTTTATTGCTTATCAAACAGCCATAGGCTGGTACAGTAGACATTTATAGAAGTAATAGTTATAGAAGTAGTATTTGGAGTGGATATTACTTAAGGTCAAATCTTAGCTGGCAATTGGAAGCCGATTATTTGCATTGTAGCAATCTTTTTAAGTGTAGGTAATAAATATTTTGTTGTGTGCAAAATCATGCTTAAAAGGTCAGTGAAAACCTGCTTGATACTATTAAGTGATTTTTTTAAAAAAAATATTACTGCACTTATTTCCAAGGCCCAATCTCCGATTAAAAATGTGTTTCTACCTGCGCCTTTTTTTTCTGTGAAAGATCCCTTTAAACAGGGAAAATATTGTACAAAAAAAGTACACGTGGTAAATGCATTCAAAACACGATGCTTTTCCCTGCCCGTACTGGATTCAGTTAAATAATGAGCAGTGACTGGTAACACAGTTCAGGAAGAAATTGTTTTTTTAAAGTTCCTTTTTAATTAAATGAATTATTGTATAGTTGAATTTATGATTGAAGGGAAACATTCTTACAGGCTGTTTTCATGGCTCGCACTTGCTTAGGTGGTACAGGCGCTTGTATGCCTGCAAGCAATTGAACACTCAGAAATCCAGCCTGCCAAGAGGCTTTTATATAACCAGGATTTCAGAGCCAGATCAGAACATCCTTAGACAATTCTTTTAGCTGAAGAGAGTTTAGGAAAACCTCTTTTCTTCAGAGTAGTAGTATAGACTGAAACTGGTTGTCATCTGTCTGCTAATTATGATAAAAACTAAGAACTAGCTGGGATGCTCTAAGCATGAAAAGATAAGAAAGTAGAAAAGGCTTCCTGACTAGCTGCAAAGTCCAGCTTGTTCAGCTGCAAACCAAATGAAAAGGTTTTGTTTCTTTCTTTAGTATTATCATAAGAGAACGAAGTAAAATACTTCTCTGACTACAAAATATTAAGGAACTTTGTAGGGCAGTGAGGAAATGGTCTGTTGCAGTCTGCCTTTGCAAACATGTCTAGACTGCAGGGCTTGGAAATCTTACGCTGTATTTGCTGATGTCTTAATCAGCCCAACCTGCAGCAGCCCAGAGTTCACTGTGAGCTATACTACCTGCTTCACAGATGGGCTGTGACTGTCATGTGAACCTGTCTCAAGAATGAAATGCTGTAAACTGTACAAATGTGCTAGTCCATTGACTCTTGTCTGGAGCAGACAGAAAAAAGCAACAATGAGGAACAAAAATCTGAGAAGCCATCTCAGCATTCCCTTTTCCAGTCTGCGTTTTGCAAAGGGAGCGGAAGATGGAAAATTCCACTTCTACACTTTTGACTTTGTGAATCTGAAAAACATAAGATAACTGTTTAAAATACTGTGAGAAAATAAATCCCAAAGGGGTAACTAAACTGTATGGCCTCCTGTTAACTAACAGGTTCATCCTGACAATGAAGACTGGACCTGTTTTGAACAGTCAGCAAGTCTGGACATAAAATCTTTCTTTGGTTTTGAAAGCACAGTGGAAAAGATTGCCATGAAGCAGTACACCAGCAATATTAAAAAGGTGAGTTGAAGGTCATGAAGGAGATTTCTGGCTCTAATGTACAAAAAGACAGAGTAGCTGCAGTGAAGTAACAGGTTGCTGCCCTGAAAAAACTGGGCTGCCTGCCCTTTACCCTAGGGCAGTGTCTGTGTCTGTATTTGGAAGTGGAATCTTTAGAAAGATTTGGACATTTAATGGGTTTCCAGCCCAATTCTTTTTGTGTCTAAATGGGGATTTTTATTAGCTAATGTAAATTCTTTTTTTGAAGGGAAAAGAAATAATAGAATACTACCTGAAGCAGCTGGAGGAAGAAGGAATAACTTTTGTTCCTCGCTGGACTCCTCCTGTTGCATGCAAATTGGAGAGCAGCATGTCTTACACAAGACGACCAGTTTCCCCTGCCGTTAGTATACCGGACTCTGCCACAAAGGAGGCCCTGAATAGCAAGGAGATCCTCAACACCTCAAGCAGCCCAGTAGAGCCTATGGCTGGAACACCTGATGGTACTGTTGTCTGTGTGCCTGTTGGCCTGGGGTTGTTTGGGCTGCAGGGGCTCTCAGCATTGTGCTTCTCATGTGCAGCTGGGCCAGTTGCAGCCACTCTAATCTTACATATGTCTTCTTCTAGACAAGCTAGACGCAGACTACATCAAGCGTTATCTGGGTGACCTGACGCCGATGCAAGAAAGCTGCCTCATTCGACTTAGAAAGTGGCTGCAGGAGACGCACAAGGGCAAAGTAAGTTCTTGTTAGTGTCATGTGGCTCTTCATTGCAGAGTGTGTGAAATGCAAGATGAGCTGGATGAAACATCATACCACACCTCATCTGGTCCTGGTAAGTGCTTCCCTTTGGTCAAGAGAGAGAGTCTTCCTGCAGAAGAACAGCTAAATTAAATCTCTACATTGGCAATAAAAGGAGTTTGTTGCAACTGTCCCGCTGGCTTGGCCGACTGAAGTGCTTAAGTGATTAGCGTTGACTGCCTCCCAGAATGTCAGTAGTCCAGCACAGGGAAATGACGTCAGTTTTACAAGTCTGTCTCATTCTAAGATAACCGTCTTTTTATGTTTTTGGCCAAACATTCTTAAATTTATGTCCCTAAGTGTAGAATGGAAAGGAAGATAATATGACCCATCAGAGCACTGAAAGCTGGTATAGTCTTACATTTTTCCATAGCTTGCAATTCACTTGTTATGTCTTGGCTTCCAGCCTTTCTTTTACTCAGCAATGAAATGCAATTTATGCTTTGCTCCCAGATTCACATAAATTAGACTATTGTACATGCAATACTTACAGATCATACAACTGTAAATGATAAGGTTAAAGTTATTTCTTAAATTATATCCCTCAAATGAAGGTAGCCGTGATACCTGATGGCACTTGTGATTTTATTGCAAGCAAAGAATGATTTGCTTGAGTAACTTGCGGTGTTTTATGTTGTCCGCTTGCACTGGCTCAGGGCTATATCTTCAGCTTCTGTTGTTTTTTTCATTTGTCTTTATTATAAGTATTGAATATGAATTTTTTTAATAGATTCCAAAGGATGAGCACATTCTACGATTTTTGCGAGCCCGGGACTTCAACATTGATAAAGCCAGAGAGATTCTTTGCCAGTCACTAACGTGGCGTAAACAGCATCAGGTGGACTATATTCTGGACACCTGGAACCCTCCTCAAGTACTCCTGGATTACTATGCTGGAGGCTGGCATCACCATGACAAAGGTATGCTCTATACTGTAAATAGCAAAAACATATTTATGCTGTGAGTTAGAGATGATAGTCGTTGCACTTCTGCTAACTAGAGAAGGAAAGAAAGATTGGTGGAGCCTCTGTTATTGTATATTAAATGCTTTTAAATTGGTATTGCCAGCTCCCTAGTTGGCTGAGCCGGACTCCCGTTTCCTAATCTTTATCTGACTAACAGGCATGACACTGATCTCTGAAGAGCAGTGCTTTGCCAGCAGTGTAAAAAAGGCTATTAACTGCATTTCCACAGTGCTCCGAGATGCTTAGAAGAAGGTTATGCAGATATGCAGAAGGTTATGATGAGTATTCTCTTTCAGTGATTAAAGGATGTTTGTAAATAAGTCTGTCTTTCTAATCACCTTACTCCTGATGTTGGGTATATCTGCTTGATGACATAGATAAATGCTTACTTGGCCTCAAAATTAATTTAATGGTAAGTATAGTGTTATAAAACAACAAGTAGAGCAGGTTTATTTTAGGAGGCAAAAGGCTTTGGCTGATTTCATACTGCAGAGTGAGCTGTGGCCACCCCTCTCCCACCACCACCCCCAAAGATTCTTCAGGCTGCTTTATCGCACACTCAGCTTGTTGCTATCACGTGCATATGTTTGGAATTTGTTGCTGGAGGGAGGGTGGGCTGTCTGGGAAAGGAAATGATCTCTTACTGTGAGTTATCTGTGTTCTCGTTTAGCTTTTCCCCACTAGGCACCATTGTTCTTGCTAGCTCTTCCTGTCACAAGAAACATTATGAAACAGGACAGGAAGGCGTCAGCAATAGTGGCCAAGAGCCAGGCAGGGCCAAGGAGAAGCTCTATCACTGCGAGGCTGAAAGGGCCTGAATGGATCTCCCCTGCTGCTTTGGGTTTGACAAACCTCAGACTGAGAAGGAGGCAAATGAGAATATGCGTGTAGATGCTAGGAAAGGAAATCTGGATGTGCCCTTCCTTCCTGTAATTTCTTTGTCCTTGCTTCCCAAAATCTTCCTCCATCAGTAGCATGCAACTGGGTCCAATCAACAAGGGCTAAAGCACAGAATTTTTCAAAAGGGTGCTTAATGTTTTCTGAGGAGTCCTTCAGTCTCACTGCAAACTCTTCATTCTGCCCCTTGGTTCCTTTTGTCTCTTGTAGCACACCCATAATTAAAGCCGGGTTTGCCAATAGTAGAAACAGTAGAGAACTTCAAGCTGAGGAATTTTCTGTAATTAAAAAATTGTACAGTGGGTCGGTTCTTTTATAAAGCCCTCTTTTCTTTTCTTCCTCCTTTCCTCCCACATATGCAAAATGTGCCAAAGCTGAACTCTTAGTAGCTTTTAGCTACTAAGCAAAGAAGACAGCAGTTATAAAGCGTATTGTCTTGAATGAGCTATTAGTACTAAGGATTTTTTTTCGTGTAATTAGTGCATTTTTCTGTGTGTCTTAGTGGCTTTTATTTTGGTAAGAGTGCTTTAGTCAAGCTTTTTAACTCAAAGTTCTAGTGAATTAGAAAATACACAGAGATAATGCACCACTGCCAGTTTTTCCTTTGTGCATCATTTGGGTGGAGCAGGTTAGTAAACTATTAGTTTGTTTCTGCATCTGTGTGCATCAGAGACGGAGGGAGACCTGCCATGAAACAGCACTTTTGGTTCCCTGTTTCAAAAGTTAAACAGTATCTTCCAAGATAAACCTGTGTTTTAATGTTAAAATAACGTTTTCTTTTAGACCACCTGGTAAAATAGAAGAGACTCTGTGAACTTTCATGGTGGTAGTCTTGTAGCTGAATAAATAACTCAGTTTAACTCTGCAAATATATATATATATTTTTTTTAACACAGTGTATCTAGACAGTTCAGTTCCCCATGTCTGAAGGGGCTTGCTGATAATTTGATACATCTTTTTGCAGTTGTTGGAGGGAGATGAAGTTAAACACAGACAACAGAACTTTGGTCAGATTGTTTTTTCTAGAAAACCTTTTTATTCTTGCTTTAGCCCATATAGTTTTATAAGTTCATGATGATTCAGCTTGTGTGCTAGAGTAGGTGCAACAAAGCTCTAAAATGTACCATGGGTTTGAGGATAGAAGATGTTTCATGTAACCAGTTTCTTGAACATTACGAAGAGGCAGAAATGCACACTTTTGTTTCTCAAATTCAGCCAATGCAGCAGTTGTTCCTTAGGGCCTTTATCCTTGGCAGTATCGGGCTGCCCTGGTGTGCAGCAAGATGACTGTGGAAAGATGAGTCTTTGAATGTAGAGGGCCTCTCCGAAGCTGATCTCTGGAACAGATTCTGTCCTCATCAGGCTTACCCTGGATTAGTGAGGCTGTTTGCCAGCATTATATTTAATAGCATAGCTAAAAGGTGCAACTTCAGCAAATACTGAAGAAAGCAGGTCTCTGGATTAACACTTTGTTGCCATCAACTCTCAGAACTCAAATGCAAATGCCTTTCCAAAGAGATTGCTGTAGGCTGTCTGGAGCAGTATCATGGCATGTGTCATAGAAGGGTTACCTGCTTTGGTGCACGTCACTAGTTAGACTAATGGACTCAAAATTTTCCTACATCTTAGCAATGCTGAAAACTAATTGTAGTCTTGTGTCTTTGATTGTGTGTGCCAACATCTATAAAAAGTACATGCTGAAGTCCTTTGGGCTTTCCTTGTAGGAAGTATCTTTTTTGCATCGAGATGTCACCATTAAGCTTTGCACTTTAGCTACAGGTAATTTTTTGATGTAGCCAGACAGAGTAAATTTTACTTTGCCATCTGCTCCAGGAGCTCCAAGTCCTTGAGCACCTCAAGGTTTGAATGAGCTATGACTTGTTTCCATTTGGATTTTTGCATAAAACTAGTTCACTCAATTTATCTGTTATTGTAAAAATAAGTAATTTGAGCTAAGGCTTGTGCTGTTATATTTGTTCTTGTTACTCAGATGGTCGCCCACTGTATGTGCTGAGACTGGGACAGATGGATACCAAAGGTTTAGTGCGAGCTCTTGGGGAAGAGGCCTTGCTTCGATATGTAAGTTTTTTTGGAGCCAGCAAGTTGCTAACAATGTGATATTTTCATTTAGAAATTTCCTGCTTTGCCAGAACATTCATCACACTGGGTACTTTGATGTACTCTCAGGCCGTCTGTTTTTGGTTTGAGTAGATCTGAAAGCTCCTGGTCTTCTGCATTCTTTCCAACTGCAAGTGATGGCGGAAAGGCGTCGTTCTTGGCAGCTCCTATAGTTATTTGTTAGCATTTTCACAGATTCTTCTCCAGCTCGTGCAGTACTTCAAAGTTAAGTCTCTGCATTTGTGCAGGAGAGAAAATGCCATGCTAAATTTTTTTTTCAAGTCTGTATTTCAAGGAGAATAATTTATTTTTAAGGAAAAGTACTTGCCTCTAATGTTAGCTTTTTTTAAAGGCATTGCCTTCAGGCTCTGGTGTGGATCTGCTCCCTTTCCAAGCAGAAAGCTGGCAGCAGTCCAAGTTCTGAAGAATTTTTTTTGACTCCAAGTACTGACATGGCCGTAATAGCCATTAGAAGCAGGGCCTGAATTGTACACTTTCAGCCAGTGGCATATTTGAGGCACGTACTAAATTTGACTTGCTTGCCCTAGTTGTGTTTCAAGGTTACTTGCTCTAACTTGAAAAACAGCTTTAGTTTCTGAGTAAGATGGAAATCAAAGCTTAAAGAAAGGTAGGTGTAGAGGGTGGTGGTATAGAAGTGTAGAGAGGCAGCCTTGCCTGTAGCACTCTGGGGTCTCAGCTTTCTTGAGGATATTATTTACATGTTACCACTTTTTATAAAAGGCATGCTTATTTTACAACAAGCTAAACCAATGGGATAAATACAGTAATTTCTAGGTTCTCTTTTGAAAGAGGTTGGTATGAATGCACTAGGTAGAACTCTGCTGCATTATTCAAGTAATGTGCAAGACTTAAGTATTTTTTGATCTTCTTAATGCTTCTAGATATCATTAATCCTAAATCCCTTATGTATTTTTTCCACTCTAGTGTATGGTGGCCAGAACTTGTAGTTTTGACTAAGCTTCAGTTACCAACATGTTTTTTTGTTACCCACTTGCTTGGTTTTGGACTTCTCTAAAGAGTGTGTTTTCTTGTACAGGTTCTTTCTATAAATGAAGAAGGACTAAGGCGATGTGAGGAGAACACAAAAGTATTTGGCAGGCCAATAAGGTAAAATAAAATAATGGGGAGAAGGAGAAGGAAATACCAGGTAGTGTGTCACTGCTGAGCTCAATTTACTAAGTGGCTCAAGCAAAGGGGCTGTCTCTTGCAGGCAGACATTAACACAGCTGTGCTTAACTGGGAGCCACTTCACTTCAGTGAGTTGGCACAGCTGAACCCTGGGGGAAACACCTGTGTGTTTTGTGCTCACAACAGTTCCACCTGGGGTACTCTGCTTTTGTGCAGTGTTGGATGTCTGCAAGCCAATGCACCCCCCCTTCCCTTCTCTCTTTTTAGGGGGTTTTATAGCCAGGAGTGAAAGGAAGTGGAATGAATGGAAGACTTGGCCCTGTAATGAAACTGCATTTCTTGGGCTCTATTCAATTTCTGACTCCTTCCCTTGATCTGTAAAGGGATGCATGTGTCTCGGTACTCGGTGGGAAACCAAATCCAAAAGATGGGTTTCGTGTGTGTGTGTGTGTGTGTGTGTGTCTATGAACTAAAGCTGCCCACTGGACTTTGGCTTGCAGAAGTGGTGCTCTGAGCTTTAGAATACCTACATTTTAAGTGTTTAAACAAAGAAATGTTTGCTACTTTAGAATCCTAGGCTGTCATTTTGTGTTGGTAGACAATGCAGCACAGCTGTAAATATTGAATCCATGCCTGGAGCAAGACCTGAACTTGGAAAGCAGCTAAAGCATATGCTGAAGCTCCGTATTTAGTATTAAGAGTCCATCTCTTTTATAAAAAGCATATTTCAGGGAGATCTGACAACACAATTAGTTTTGAAGTGCAATGGCACTCTTAAAAGGCACACAGTTAGTGCAGGAAATCTGCACCTTGAATGTTAAATTGTTTCTTAGCATTGTGGCCACTTGATTGATTTCCCAGTTAAAGTAATGATTTAGCATTTGGGCAGGGTGATGACGGCGGCTGGTGTTGGCTGAAGTCTGAGTCTGAAATCTCCGTGGGGAGATGGGAATGATGTGCAAAGCGATCTGTGTCTGTACTCTGCAAGCGTGCCTGGCACACTGCTCAGCATTCCTGCTCTAAGGAGCTTAAATTCCAGTGTGCAGAGTTGACGCAAAACCAAGAGATAAGATGAAAGGAACTACAACATACACAAGTGGTGGAGTCCACGGATTTCAGGACATTGGACATATGAATAAAAAAGGAGAGTTATGATGCTGCTGATTTATCTTCCTACTTTCTATTTTTTTAATGTTATTTTCTCTCTCTCTCTCTTTCTTTCTCTCTCTCTCTAATGCAGTTCTTGGACCTGTCTAGTAGATCTAGAAGGTTTGAACATGAGGCATTTATGGAGACCTGGTGTCAAAGCTTTGCTAAGAATCATTGAGGTGGTTGAAGCCAATTACCCCGAGACTCTGGGCCGTCTTCTTATCCTGAGAGCACCCCGAGTATTCCCAGTTCTTTGGACGCTGGTATGTCTGCAATTCCAGATTTTCCATAGTGCCCTCAATACAATGCTACACACTTCCAGTTTGTATAAGCACTTCAAAAGTCAGGCTTTAGAAACAGATATAAGCAGGACATGTTAGCACTTGAGCATGTCACTTCCATGGGATTCCTGATTACTGGAATGGATGTGAAAGTGCCACCAGAGAACTTACTCGTGTAGTCAGATAATTATAGCTTCTCTATAATGTGTACTTTGCACAACAATGGTGGTAACACTTAATGTGATTAAACTGATTCCATCTGAATTTACGCAAGAAAAATCTGGTGACCTGATCTGTTCTGTTTTCCATTTCCATTTTCCATAGGTTAGTCCTTTCATTGATGACAATACTAGAAAGAAATTTCTTATTTATGCTGGAAATGACTACCAGGGTCCTGGGGGTCTGCTGGATTACATTGATAAAGAAATTATTCCTGATTTCCTCGGTGGAGAGTGCATGGTATGTGCATGTTCTTTCCTTCCCTGCCCCCGCCCCCTCCCCTCCCCCAATAAGCACAGAATAATTGCTAGTATAATTTTGAGGATAGTCTTCAGCCTACCATAAACAATTTGGAGTGACTAAGATGTAGTACTCCTAAGTTTTATCCTGGAACCACAGAGAGAGAAATACAGTATTTCTTCACAAGTCTCAAATAACTTACAAAATACCTGGGAGTAGTTAAAATACAGGGTCTTCACTGTTCTCTCAGTGAACGGATAGGACTGTCAATGCAAGTTCAGGCATACGTGCTGGGACAGCACTGAGCAAGAAGAGGATGGCACCCCTGGATGTATCAGGATGATTACACAGCTGTGTGATCCCTGTCAAGTTTTATATGCAGTGTTTGCTTGTTTCTGACAATCTTGAGGTCCAGGGAGGCTTTAGAGGGACACACTGAAGAATGTAAACTGCTTTCTAGAAGCAGAGGTGTGGTATGAATTATCTGAGTATTTTAAATTTTTTCTTAAAGAATCTTGAGTACTCTATAAAATCTTGTAACTTCTAAGGTCTTTGTTTTTAATGCTTGGGTTTGGTTTTTGTCATTGCTGGTCAGAATTTCAGAGGGAAGTTGCTGAAAAGGAGCTTCAGAACCACAAAGGATTATTGTAAACCAGTGCATTATCACAGTTTTCTAGATTAGTATTTGCTATATGAAAGAGAAGTTCAGGTTTGTCATCTTTGTCAATCCTGCCTCTACTTTGTCATTGCTAGGAATATCAAAGTCCTTTCAATATAGGCAAGTAGCATCACTGTGAAATGCTCTTCTCTTGAGGACTTTTGAGCAGTTAACTGCTGTTAAATTTTTGAAATATTCTAGGCACCAAATATTGCAAATCAGTTGCTTAATTAAGAGTCTGAGCAGCAGCTTTTGAAATACATATTACTGTGTTTTCACAGTATCACAGAATGGTTGAGGCTGGAAGGGACCATTATAGATCATCTGGTCCAACCAGTCTGCTCAGGTGGGGTCACCTACAACAGTATTTCAAGGACCCTGTTCACGCAGATTTTGAATATCTCCAGTGATGGAGATTCCACAACCTCTCTTGGCAACCTGTTCTGGTCATCAGTTGCCATCACAGTAAAAAGGGGAAAAAAAAAAAATCCTTATCTTTAGAGGGAATTGCTTGTGTTTCAGCTGGCTACACATGTGTAGTAGTCTTAATTGTCCAAGAAAACAAGATTACATTGAGGCATATGGTTTCCATATCCTTGGGCCCATTTGCAAGTAAGTCATGCTGACTACCATGCTTCAGTGGTCAGTGTCACTGTGACCTAATCAGAAGAGCCTGTGTAACCCAGGAGAACTCACTGGTACGGTAAGGAGCTCAAGGAAGTATGTGGCACATCTGCTCACAGGGCACCACAAGTAGTCTGCTCTCCTATGTCTGGTGTGCATGTATACTGGGATCCCTGGTGACCACAACATGCTGAAAATCTGTTTTACTGTAGGGTATCAGTCCTTTGTCTTAAGACTTGAGCAGTTTCTCTTGCCTCCATCACAAAAATGCTTTTTTCCCCCACCCCTTTTTTAAAACTCAGCTGTGTTAAAACATGGTAATTTCAGGCTGGCTTGCTTTTTAAGTCCCTGTTATATTTTGTATGTTAATTTCTGTCCTTCACGAAAATTTGATCCAGTTCTGTTTCATCAAAATACAGTCTCAAATTATAATGTAGTACTTCTGTGTTAGCATTTTGGAGCAAAGCATGTGTTTATATTCTGTGGGCTGCTTTTTACAGCAGCAGTAGCTTTCAGTGGAGAGAGTCTGTCCTTTCTAATTTGAAACTTGAGAAACTGGCAAAATCCACTGCTTAAGTAAGCAAAAGTGAATGTTACCAGCAAGCAAATTGCTGCAACACTTCCTGCCAGGCAGTAACAGAGTCTTTTTTTTAATTCTTTGCTTCTGGGTATTTGACCAAAAATGACTTCTCAAGTGCCCTTTCAACCCTCTCTTTCGTAATTTGGTTATCTAATACTTCTGCTGCCCCAAACAATTCTGGGTAACCTGTTTCTGAGTAGCTCACTAGAGAACTCTTTTTAAAAAGAAAATGGCTTAGGAAAGTTGTGTCATCAGTTCCAGCACTCTGCTGTCGTGACAGCTTTAACTTGAAAAACTACTACCTTCCTCATTGCAATATCCTTCTACTTACTGGAAACTGTTACTGTACCCCCTTCCTCCATCTTTACTCCTTGCATTTAGAAGCCCCAATCCTATAATTTCTTTGTAGGCTTTATTTTTTGAAATAAATGCTGTTCTCCTCAACATTAAGTGTAATATCTTTCCTCAGTACAGGGCAACATGACTGTAGCATTTGCTATTGTTGTGTCTCTATTAAATTTATTAATCTTGGCACCTGGTTCTGCAGACTTCCCAAAACAGATCATAGCAGCTATTTTATTGGAATACATAAAACAAATACATCTCTTCGTATGATATACAAGCCATAAAATTGTTTTCTGAGTTGTCCACATCTCATTTTTCAGAATGCTGGCTGAATGTGAGTTTTTGTTTCTGAGACTGGTAGGCAAAGATTTTAATAGTGTGAGGATCTGTGGAGGGAATAATAGTTATTAATGGCCCTGCTTATGTTTCTAGTGTGAAGTTCCAGAGGGTGGGCTGGTTCCCAAATCCCTCTACCGGACAGCAGAAGAGTTGGAAAATGAAGACATAAAGCTCTGGACTGAAACGATATACCAGTCTGCAAGTGTCTTCAAAGGAGCTCCGCATGAGGTATGGTTGCAATCAGCCCTTCTTTTCTTTCATCTGAATCCATTGCCCTGGAGTCTGGCTTTTGCCAGAGCCTGGTAGTTAAGTCACTGTGATAAGGAAGCAGGAATTCAAGTGCTCCTAAACAGATACTTTATTTAAATCAAGATCTGTCTCCCTGTGAATGTTTGGTCTAACTTCAGGGGTAGGCAGGGCTGCTCTTTCTCATGATGCGAGTCAAAATGCTTCACCTGGCCTTGTCTAGCTTAAGAATTAGCTGGAGCTGTTCCTGCAGAGGTGTTTCTAAGCATGTACTGGTAGGTGCATTAAATCACAACGGGAACTCTGTGGTCCAAAATGAGACATTCATAGTCTGAATGCAAGTTCAGGGCTGTGTACCACTTGATAGATGCCAGTCTGGCAAACCGTGGTCTCCCTGTGCTGCAGCAGAAGTTAAGCTCCATAGGTCTTGGATAAGGGTCTGTTAGGTAAATGTGTGTAGGGATGATGGGGAATTTGTTCAGCTGTTAACACAAAACCTGAACAGAGTTGTCTGAATAATACTTACTGACTTAAATTTTTTTTAATCTAATCTTAGTGTTAAGGTTTCTTAAGAAGTTTTCTTAAGAGTTCTCCCTTAAGAGAGTTACTGGTACAGAATAATGGTTTAGCAGTTGAAGTTGAGACCATTTCTGGTATCATCTTGTTGCCATTTAGAGAATGTCAGTGTTTAAAATGACACTACTTTGAATAGAAGGCTGACAAAGACAAATGGTATTCTAAGAAATTACTTGGGAGCTTTGGAAGGTTATATGTTAAATAAGGACACTCCATAGAGAGAGAAGCTGCATCTAGGATGCCTTTTGTTAGTCTAAATTGAGCCACAAAGCTCTGTTCTTCTGTTCTTTTTCTCCTAAGAGCTTCTGCCTTTACTAAACAAATTGCTGTTTTCTAATCTGATTTTTTTTCCGTGTTCCAGGTTCTCATTCAGATTGTGGATGCCTCGTCTGTGATCACATGGGATTTTGATGTGTGTAAAGGCGACATTGTTTTTAACATCTTCCATTCCAAGAGAGCCCCACAGCCTCCTAAAAAGGACTCTCTGGGTGCTCACAGTATCACATCTCCTGGTGGGAACAATGTCCAGCTAATAGACAAACTCTGGCAGCTGGGACGTGACTACAGTATGGTGGAATCTGCCCTTATCTGCAAAGAAGGAGAGAGTGTGCAGGTAAGATCACTTAATCCCAGTGCAGGAGCAGATGGAGGTTTGTTTCAAAACTAGATGTTCTAATTCACCAATGTTATTGACGACTTGTGGTGATGATTCAGCTCTGGGCTCTCTGATTCCTCTCAGCCAACATTTCAGATTCTGTTGCTAGCAGAAGGCTGCAAAGAATGGGGGATAATATTGCAGGGGATCTGCTGTGAAGAGAAGGTTGTTTTAGTCTGAGAGTGACTGAGATTTATGAGCAAGGAATGTAGAAGCCCCCAGGAATGTAGTGCACATCCAGAAAGTAGCAAGACACATGCTTCATGCTGCAGTTTCGACTGTACTTTCTTAAGAAACCAGGCTGTGTTTAAAGAACACCATGATGCCTTACATCAGTAATGAGAGAAGTGTGGGAATTAAGGCTAACTTTCCATGTGTTTAGCCCTCTACTGAGCAAATTAGGCAAGTCCCTATGGCCAGAGTCCCTGGAGTTTTTATGGCAGTTGCAACCTCTCCGTTACTGACCAAATTTGACACTTATGTGCAACACACTTGTTATCACACATCACAGCTTTTGGCCCTTCTCACCTGAAATGGGGGTTCAACAACCTTTGTCAAAGTGCTCCTTAAGTTATTTAACTGGATATATTAAACTTCGGAAATGTGGGCAGTGACCTGTTGAACTCTGCCTTCTCTTTCTATGAGGTGGGAACTTTACTGCTTTTTTCATGTTCCTGTTAATGAAAATAAAGGGGAAAAGTGGATATTGTTTTAAGCACGGGCTTTGTTGTTTTAATGTATTTAAATTCTCACCCCTTGGCAATATATAAAGCAGGAGGAAGCTCTGGTTTTACGCCATAATTTTTATAAGGATTTTGTCTGAGGAAAGTCCAGATGACCAGTCAGTTGGCCGAAGAGCTGCAATATTGACGTTGGCAAAAAAAAAAAAAAAAAAAAGGGCATATAGACAGTTTTTCCTGCACTTGGAAAAAGTATTACAAAGCCTACAAACTTTGGCTGTGTTAAGCTAACTTTCTTTTTTTTCCTGTGACTGGTTCCAGGGATCACATGTGACCAGATGGCCTGGCTTCTATATCCTTCAGTGGAAATTTCACAATATGCCTGCCTGTGCTACAACCAACCTGCCTCGTGTGGATGATGTACTAGCATCTCTACAGGTCTCCTCTCATAAATGCAAAGTGATGTACTACACAGAAGTGATAGGATCAGAAGATTTCAGGTACGTTTGGCCAAGGTCAATGAAGGTCAGCCCATGTCAAACCTTTCTGATGTGATTCTTGCTGTCCTTAGAGAAGCAAACCAGTGCCAAAACCACTTAAAAGAAATACACATAATTTGTGAGGTCTCATTTTCTGATGGAATATCACTAGATTTATAAACAAAGCTAGATAACTTTAAAAAAATACAGCTGGTATTATCATTGAAGACAACTGGTGTCAAAAATGGATTAATTAGCTATTCTAATCGTTACTGAATACTTTGCTCAGCTTTAAAAGCATTGTGCAAGTTGTTGGGCTTGGCAGGGTGTCATGCAGAAACTGATGCAACACAAAATGAAATTGAGTCAGTAGAGTTGCCTGCCAGTGATAAACTTGGCTGAAGCTACGTCCCAGGCTCTCAGAAAGCATCTGGTTTTTGTAATAAGACATTCTGGTGTCCACATTATCTTACGTGATGACACAAAGCTTTTGAGTATCTGCATCAAAGCCATTGTAACCTACTTTATTCAGTGTGCAAACAGGTTATAGATATGTAGCAGAAATACAAATCTTTGTATGTTCTGAAGCTTAAAATGTCTTTGCTTTTATTGCAGAGGATCTATGACCAGCCTTGAATCGAGCCACAGTGGATTCTCCCAGCTCAGTGCTGCCACAACCTCTTCCAGCCAGTCCCATTCTAGCTCCATGATTTCCAGGTAGTGCCACAAGAGATGAAAAGCAAATGGATGAGATGGCTGGACCCTCACCTCTGGCAGCTGACTGCAATACAGCATATTCAAGTGGCAATTGCCAAAAAAAAAAAAAAAAGAAAAGAAAAAAAAGAAAAAAAAAAACACAAAAACAAAAGCTTTTATAGATAGTAAAGTAGCTGTTTGAATTTTAAATTTAGTGGTTTTGGTCCTTGTTAGATCCAACAGCTTGTCACCTAACTTTAACCCTTTATCCTAATTCAGCCATAGATATTTTTGCAAGTGCGCTTGCACAAATCCTAACTTTAAACACAAGGGCTCTCATGGAAGGAAAAATGATCAGTGCATCAGTTAAGAATAATTTTTTAAATTGTGTAAATGTTAAAAAAGCAAAAAAGAGAAACCCTACCAAAAATGCTCCGTAGTGCATTAGAAATCAACTGCAAGTCTCCTGTCAGGACATTCCTTGTCACCTTATGAAATCCCCCTTGATCTTCCAGTTCTGCAAACTGTCCTCTCTCATTGCCACTAAGTGATGTCCGAGACAAAGAAAAGCAGTTGCTGGATACTTGATTTTTGAGTCCATTTTTTTCAAGGCCTTCCCACCGAGCTGTGGACAGGCTGTTAACACTAATACCTTTTATATGCACATTGCTGGGGAATTGCAGCTCTGGGTAGTGGTAGGTTAAAGCAATTCACGTTCTTTCCTTGGATTTGCACTTGAAACACTGTGGAGAGAGAGGCAGAGAGCAGGCTCTCCCTCGCTGTGTCACACTGGACTGGTCCAGACTTGGTCTAGGGATTTGTTCCCCATTTTGTGCTGGAGCTTCACTCCACTTTCCTAGTACACTCCACATGGATTCATTTTAGTGAGGCTCTGCTCTTAGCAGGAATATCAGCAGAGTCTGAACTTGCTTTTTAGATCATTCCGAAGGAGGTATGGCTTACATTCTTCCTGTGCACTTCTTGGTCCCTGTTGCCTCCTATCCTATCCAGAAAAAAAGCAGAGCTTTACACAGACAGGGAGCATGGGGATCTTCGTTATAAGTGATACAGTAAAAGAAACTCTCAGCAGTGCCTACTCTACCATTTTCACTGTTGCTACTGCCAGTAGTGAATTGCCATTGTGGATTTTTGTCCCTACTCTAGCCAGGCCCAAGCACTCCTGCTTGAACTCTTTTTGCAAAGCTAGTTTGTGTATCTTCCACTCTGGGCCACCTCTCCCAGGCGCAGCAACGAGTTCCTAAATCTCCAAGGCATGAAAGACTTAAGTGTTGAGCAAAAGTGTTGAGCATCATGCAACCACAGACTGTCATCTTGCAGTGGAGCTGTGAAGATTTCTGTGCGGAGCACAGCAGGAGTTGCCTAGTTAGACCCCGCTGGTCTGTTTGAAGTCTTGCAGTAGTCTTGAGGAGATGGCAGTGTTGGCAGTTGGGAGAGGAGCTTGCTGAGGCAGAATTCAAGATACTGGGAGCCCTGCCTGAGGAAAGTATAATTTTTTTTTTTTTTTTAAACTGCAGAGCTTCTGAGAGGCTGGTTACTAACCTCTTAACTGAAACAGCCTCTCCCTGCAGACCAGATCTGGCTGTGGAACAGGGCAGATAAAGCTGACAAAGCTTCATTTTAGTACCAGATTTAGTAACAGTATGAGAAGCAAGACTCCTCCAGCCTACCAGACTGGTCACTTTTGTCTGTCTTTGCCTTTAAAACACAGAGATGGAGGTTAAGTTGTTGCCTTGGCTGCCCAAACCTGCTCTAGTGGGAGACAGACCAGTGCTTGGGTGTCGAACAGCTCCCCGCCAGCATCTGCCGCGGCTCTCGCGCTGTCTGGTAGGAAAGCAGCTTGCTGGAGAGGTGCATTCCTGACACAGGAGCCAGGATACCCAGGCACAGGGGAGCTTAGGCAGCAGGAGAAATGATGAGATTTAACCTAGCATTGCTTGGGGCTCTTTCCAGTCACCATGTCCATTAACTTTGGGGGGTCTGCCTTGAAGATGCCCCCCTTTGGTTCGTTTGTGCTTCTCTCTCTCCCTCTTGGATGGTGATTTTGCCGACAACCCTAAAGAAACTGCTTCATTTGGCGCTCCACATCTGTCCAGAGGTGTCTGGCTGTGTAAACCTTCTGAGTTGCAGCCACTTTTCCAAGTCTGCAGATCAGTTTTGTTGCTCACTTGAGCTGGCTCAAAAGTGGCACTTTGGGTTTTTCCTCCTGTAAAGCTAACACATCTTTCAGAGCTCAAAGCACATGACAGCACAAACAGCTGGGGAGATAAAATTCCTGAAAAACAAGAGTTAATTCTCCTCTAAGTGAAGTGCTGTGCAATATGACTTGATCATTGCAGTCTGACTTATTTCCCATAGCCTGTTTTTTTATTTTTTTTTTAATGTATGATATTGCTATCCTTAATTCCCTCTGCTGATGACCATTCTGTTGGTTCTTTCCCCACGTTATCAGTGTCCTTCTGCACTTCCCTGTCTGTATTCATGAACTGCATATCAAATTCTGTAAATGTTTTGTATACATAATACCTCATTCTTGGTAATAAAATACAAATAGTCTTTAAAAAGATTTTTTTTTATTGTTATCAATAATAAATGTGAACTGTTTGGAAAAAAGAAAAGGGTCGAATTCTTTTATTTCATTCCATAGGGATGCAAAGCTGGAGGTTTCTGGGTCAGTGGCTGTGGGGAAAGCGGAGCTGCGAGAGCTCCACAAATGGGAGGCTCTTTGGCACTGCCCCGGGGGAGCCGTTTAAGCAAAACAGATGTTGGGAACAAGAACCAGAGCATGCAGGAGGTGTGAGGAAATGGAGTTTTTAGAAGGAACCAGCTCCCCTGGGAGCGTGTAAGAAAATCCTGTCTTCCTCCCTCTGCCCCCCCCCCGCCCCACACACAGTGCTGCTTTTTGTTCCTCTGGGCTGCACACAGCTAAAAGTGCTGTGAAAAGGTACCATGGTAGCCCTAACAGGAAAGCGCTTCTGGTGCTTTTGTGCAAGTACAGTCACTTTGCAATCCTTCATAGACTCAGAAAGGCAGATTCAACCCAGCAATTCAGCGTGTTGCAGCTGGTATATACAGAGTATATTTTGTGCATCAAATGGAAGGTTTACGTGGGACTGGCAGCTTAGCAGGACATGGCTGCGAACATTCAAGTGCATCCCCTATGTCCCTGGGCCTGGTGCTGGAGCCTCAGAGCTGTTTCCTTGCTTCCACCTGTTTACTTCTTTTCCCTCGGTGTTACTGCCATGGAAATGGGGGCAGACGAACCCTGTCCCTGTGCTGGACGTGCCCTGTTGTGGCAGGATGCGAGTGCCCCATCCTGGCGCACGCTCGGCTTCCAGAGCAGTAAAATAACCTGGAAACTCCCTGCTCCTGATGCTGCCCTGGGCGCAGGGGAGAGCCAGGAGCATTTGGGGGATTAAGATTTTTCGTTATTTTTGGTACATGGAGCTTTAGCAATTTTTAGCGGGAGCCAATAACCATCAGCCTGTGGGTTTTATAACCACTGCAACTGGAGCAGGGGCTGGAGCCATTTACAGTCGGGCTCTGCTTTTGTCCGAGTTGCAAAGTTTCTAAAAATGGGAACATTTAGCTGTGGCCACCGAGGGCTCTCAGTGGGCCCAGATGGCTGCTTGACCTACTTAAAGTTTTAACATGGCCAAGACTTTTATGCCAGTGTGTAATTACACACACATATATACATACATACATATATATATATATATGGGCCCAGTTTGCTCTGCACATTCTGCACATACAAAAGCCCTTGGGAAGACCTTGTGTGGGGTGGATTGGATGGCACTTGCTCAGGAGCTGAGAAACTCCTTGCCTGGAGTAAAGGGTTGGGGACACTTTCTTGTGCCTAGAGCCATATGGGCTCTGCTGAGCAGCCACTAAATATTGGGTCTGTCTGGGAAGGGAATAAACCGACACGGTGCCCTGGTCCCCTGCATGGCGAGTGGCACCCGCAGCCCCGAAAGCTCAGGGCTCCTTCCCGGTTCTGCGGCTGCGGTCGCACTGGGTTGAGGTTGGTCCCTTCGCTCCACATGCGCGGCCGCATCCCAAAACGCAGGCGATCGCTGACCCATTTTTGCAGAAAAGGCCCCCGTGCCAGGAACTTCCACCCTGTCCTGGTGCCACCACCCTGACCAGCCCAAGGGCAGCGCGAAGCCTTCCTGCCCCCGGGCCAAGAATAAAAATAACAATTATCAGCCAATAATTAAATAGCTCATTGTTTTTCTCCGTGCTAACAGAGCCTTCCCTTTTCCCTATGGCCCGGTGGTTGGGACAGGGGGTTATGCCGACCCTGGTCCCTGCTGTGGCTCAGGGACCAGCAGGGCTGAGGTGCCGCCCGGTGCCGGAGGTGGCCCTGAGCGGGTGGCAGTGACGGAGGTGGCGCTGAGCTGGTGGCAGATCCCACTAGATGGTGCCAGCAGCCCGCGCTGGCCCTCGGGCTGTCCGCGGCCTCGCCAGGACCGCGGGGTTCTGGGGGACAACAGGCTGCCCGTGCAGAGCGTCCCAGGTGCCCAGCGAGGACGGTCCCTGCGACCGGCACCTGGGACAGCACCCGCAGACCCAGCCCGGCCCTGGCTTCGTGTCAACCTATAGCATTTGGTTTTAACCTACGGCATTTGCTATTAACCCATAGCACTCGGTGTTAACCTATGGCCTTCAGGGCCAGGCAAGCGGCTGCTCTCTGCATCTGCGGGGCCGGGGGCCGGGACAGAGCCACCGGGCCCTCGGCTCATCCCGTGGGGAGTGCGGCTGCCCGGGGTCGCGCACTGCAGGGAATGGCCCCTGGGCATGTGGAGATGGCTCCAATTTTGAGCTGCTGGGGGCTCCTTGGTTTGTACAGAAGCTGCAGTTTGAGGGAAGATTTCTTTTAAAAGAAAAAGCCCAGCACAATATCCTGCCATTTCGCGTTTCCGAGTCCTTCAGCTGGAAAGTGGCTGGGAGAAATTTCTGCCTTTCCAGTGGAAATGTTCCCAGTGTTGCCCACGGTTTTCCTTGGAGGGATAGAGAGAGAGAGAAGAAAAAAAAAAGGAAAAAGGGAAGAGAGAGAGAAAAAAAAAATGGAAAGAAGGGAGAAAAATAAGAGAAAGAGAAAAATAAAGGAAGGAAAAAGTTAAAAGACAAAGAATGTCGGGAGAAAGGGAGAGAAAGAAGGAGGAGAGGAGAGGAGAGGAGAGGAGAGGAGAGGAGCAGCGTGTCCACGTGCGTGCACGTGCGCGTGCACTGCCGGGGTTTGGGGCTCTCGCCGCTGCTCTCTGTGCAGCTCCAGGAGCGCTTCCCTCTCGGGCCTGTGCCGGGGGCAGCTCTGCGGTTCTTGCCCTCCCGAGAGGGCGGCCGTGCGGGGCAGCTCGGCACATCCCTGCGTCCCCTCCCGGGGTGGCAGAGCCGGGCTCCGCTGCGGGACCTGCACATTGCTCCATGCAATGGCTGGGCACTAGCTGAGCCAGACCCAGAGCTGCAGCAAGCGGAGTCTTGGGGACAAGGAGGGCCGGAGGACCTGATGAAATCGGGGCTGGAAGAGGGCTTGCGAAACGGGTCAGCGGCTCAAGCTGCAGCACTTGGGCTCTCACCCGGGCCTGGGGTCCTGTGAAGCCATGGGGAGCATCCCGGGAGGACGCGGGTACCCCAGCGCCGGGACCGCGGGGCTCTTACTTGGGCAATAAGCAGCAGCCGGGGGGCGGGCAGCGAGGGGAGCTCGGGCCTCCCTGCCACCCTCAGCTCCCCAAGAAGCGCCCCAAGCAGCACCCAGCGCCCCGGGCTGGAGCGGCCCCCGGCACAGCTGGCGTCGAGGTCGCCGCGCGCCGCCACACACGGCTCCTTTGTTGCTGCCCGCTGGGGCGTCCCCAGCTCCGTGCGAGGCCGCCGAGGCTCCGTGGGGCCGTTTTGTCTTCATGCCGGATTCCTCCCGGAGATGTCAGCTGCCAGAGCGCGTCCTTCACGCTTCACGGCGCGGCCGGGCGCGCGGCGGACGTGACAGGGGACGAGGCTGTGCGGCCTCCAAGGGAGGGCTTCGGCCACGCGGCCGCTCGCTCACGGGGATGAGCGGGGCCGTGCGGCGCTGCCTCCTCTGGGGTGGCTCAGACGGGCCGGGGCTGCCTGCGGAGGCGGCCGTGGCCTGGAGGACCTGCCGTGAGCCATCCTCAAACGGCCGCAGCCTCCGAGGAGCTGCCTCCTGCTGCATCCCCAACACTCTCAGTCTTCCTCTTTATACAGAGTTCTCTGACACATGGTTTTCATGCCTCGTCTTCCAGCACACAGATTGTCTCAAGCCAGAGAAGTCAGCAACAACTTGCACTGCATTTTTAAAATATTTTTTTACATGTTCCTCCCCGAATGCAGAACGCTGCGTGTCCTTCTCCACCCCTTGGCACTTCAGGAAGACATTTGCTGTGTGGTTGCCTGGAGGTCTGGCTGGCTGGAACTTTGTTTTTCAGCCCCGACTCAGGGTGTAGCATCGTGTTTTCTCTGTGATCACTCAGCACGCAAAGAAGAAATAAAAAAACTGTCATGAAATTAAGTTATTTTGTAGGCCTCTTCATGACAGGCGGTCACATGCTGGTGGAGGAGGGTGAGAAGGAGGCAAATGTGAGGGATTCGCTAATTGCCTGGATTCTCTTGTCCGCTTGTCACTTGTCAGCTCTGTTCTTGGCTTTTCTGGAGAGGGGGAGAGACACCTGAGCCCAGAGACGTTCGCAGCTGTGGCCGGCAGCATTTGGCCATGGCAATGGGCAGCGAGAGCCGAGGAGCTGCCGCCGCGGGCTGGAGTCTGCGACTTTCCTCCCTGCCACGTCTCTGCCATCAGGGGGAAGGAACTTGATCAGCATCAAAACAATGTGACATCCGTCAGCTTTGGTTAAAAACAGACAATAGCTTCAAAGTTATTGGGAGGGAGATGGGAGAGGCACATTAGCATTAGATTGAACCATCACAGAAAGAAAATGGAGCCAAGATGGTGTTGGAGAAGCTCCAGTCTGGCCTGTGTGGTCCCATGGCTGAGATGGGGGCCAGGGTTTGCAAAGGCATCTTCAACATCCCGTGCTGCATTTTCATCCCCTCCCTGTGCCGTGACAAAAACGAGAGCTGATTCTGAGCACGGAGACGCTGCATGGGGGTTCTCAGCACTGCCGGCTCGGCTCCCATCCCGGCCGAAGCGAAGGAAGCTGAAGGAAGCGACGTGCGCGTTGCCCCGCATCTCTGCAGCTGCCGAGGAGGCTGCAGAGCTCTGCTCGCACGCGACGCCAGGCTCGCTGCGCCCGGTGCGGAAGGCAAGAGGAGGGGACAGCCCCGATGGCTCCAGCAGCCTCCTCGGATCCGCCTGGAGCTCGCTCGGGCGTCCCCAAGCCTCTCTCTTCCTGCTGCTCTACGGCTTGGTGTCCGTCTCCTCCAGCAGCTGAGGAAGGGGAGCCGGGTGGTCAGTGTGTCCCGGGGCCTGGACAGGCGCGTCTGCCTCGTCATCGTGGGCATCGTGTCCTCTCCCACCGCGGGGCTGATGCATGGTGAGCACCCACCACTGCACCTGCTCCGGGAGCGAGGAGGAGATTGCATTAGTTCTTCTCCAGGTCCTGCCGCTTCTGCCTCCATCTCTGCTTGTTCCTGAGCTCCTCTCCACTGCACATGCATTTTTGGGGTGCTTTGTCCTTTATTCCTTGTTTCAGCCTATGTCCCACTGAGGACTCTGGCCCTGCTGGGGCTTCCCATCCTTCTGCTCACATGGACATGCAGCAACCCCTATTAACAACCACGAGAGGGTCCTTTTCTTATTTCCAGCTTCTTTATGGACATCCAGGGTGCTCTGGGAAACAGAAAAACAGCTAAAAGCGAGACCCCGTCCCCTGAAACATGACAAAGTCCCATGAAGACACACTCCAAGCACAGACCTGTCCCAGACCTGAGCCCGCCACCCTTCCAAGGACGGCAGCAAGGAGAAGATGCAGTTTTACAGCCGACTGGCCACCGCCTTGCTTCCTTCAGAACAAGCACAACTTGGGGAACCCAAGAGTGATGAAGGGTTGGATGGAAGCCAGAAGTGTGAAGTTTAACTGAGCTAGAGACAGAAGTGCTTAGGCAGGATGGTGACCCAGAGATGAAGAGCAGCACGGTAGGATGGCTCATGCTGAGACTCACCAATTTATAATATGTTTTAAAAATGAGGTGACCTGACAGGCCTGTGAGTGCCCTGTGGTTGCTCCATAGCCCCTGGCACCGTCTGCAAAGCAGAGATGGCAGTTGCTCAACCAAGGCTGTCAGGAGCACTTAAGGTGATATACCAGGGCCTAGCTGCTTTGACTCAAAGAATTAGGATTGAATGAACAGGATGGTCAAGGACAGGGTTGGCTGCTGTGAACTCAAGCATCTGGGGCTGGGATGGATGCTGGAAATGGGCAGCAGCTCCTCCTTGTTGAGCTGCAAGGCAAGTTCCATGCACCGTCATGTCTGGTGTCAGCAGCGAACGAGAACCTCTCCCAGGGAGGGGTCCAGGTACCGGTGTGATGGGCTGGCAACGAGACAGGATGTTTTTGGAAAGCTGTACCAAAATATTGAGAATCTGCTGCTGCTTTTGAAGAGCAACAGTTGCAGTGCCCAGGCAAGGAGCTACTGTCCTTGCTTGGTACCCCCAGCGATGTCCCACCAGGGGACATGAAGCCCCACCGGGTACTGTGCGACTTGATAGAGTCAGGAACAATGTCAAGTTCTCTTGTGAAATAAATGAAAACCTCATTTTTTTCAGCTTTGTTTTCTAACAAACCTTTCTTTTGCTCCTGCACTAAACAAGAAGGAGAAATTTTACCACAAATAGAGCTGAAGAGGCAATATTGAATTATTGGTTCATCCTGCAACAGCATACATCAGGTTTGGGACAACACTAACGTCGTTTTTCCATGATGTAAAGATCTGTTGGGCTACTTAAGGAGAGAGGGAAAGAGGTCATTGGGCTGGGGGGGCAGAAGATGGCACCACGCAAGCCCCGGGAATCAAAGCCATCTAATCAGAGAGGAATTAGCCTTCATTGCAAATGACAACCAGTCTCCTCCAGGCAGGCAGCATCACCAGAGAAGGATGTTTACAACATGACATTTTCATGCACTAAATAAAAAAAAAGTGTTTTTTTTTTTTCAGGGAGAGGCTGTCACGTCTCTCTGCCGTTGAGATGGGGCATGATGCAGAGCTCTATTTTCATTAAGACACGGGTCAGGGAAGATACTGCTGCAAATGCTGCTCGAGGACAGGCGCTGTGCTACAGCCTGACTGCTTGGGAACGGAGGCGAGACACAAAATCCATGGCAGCCTCCCAGGCAGTTTCGATGCCAGCCCAGTGCAAAGCTCCAGTCGGGAGCGAAGGGCCAGAACCCAGACCTGAGCTGCAGGATCAGCCTGAACTCGTGCAGACAGACGGGCTGGGCTGGTCCAGGTCCACGACAAGTTGTCTGGTTCCCCATGGTCCCTCCTCAGGGCTTCGGCCTTCTGATCTAGAGGGTCTCAGTCCCTCCCTGGGCATCGCCCGTGCCAGGCCCTGGGTTATGACTGAGTGGGGCCCGTGCTGCCGGGGGAGGCACAGCCACGCTGACCTTGCACTAACATCGTCCTCACTACTGAAGGTTTTCTCCCTTTGGTTTGCCCTTCTAACAGCAGTAAATGTGCCCCCCACTCGTGCTCTGCCAGGCTAAGCTCCCCGGGGCCCTTTCTGCATCCCTCAAATGATGGGAAAGACAGAAAGGCTCCTGGCTCCTCTTCTGCCCTGGAGCCAGGAGGGCCTGTGCGTGGCCAGGAAAGGCTCAATGTACCTTGCAGTGCCTCACCAGTTGACCCACTACCAGATTTACTGTCCCTAAATGCTGATCAGCTTTAATTTGAATCCAGATGCTCCTGCCTGCAGAGGTTCTGCTTGACTTGTGCCACCACAGCAAGGTCAAGAGAGAAGCTCCTACGGGCGCAGGGATCCCAGAGCGGGGAGCAACGCGGTGCAGGGGGCCCGTGGGGGCTTGGGCTGCCTCGTGGTGGGTGTTGAATTTTGGGGTAGGGGCTCTGGCACAGGCAGCTGGGACAGATCCCACGTGTCACCCACTCCTGAAGCTGGAGCTGCATCCCAGAGCATCTCACTGGTGCCCAAGGGTAGGCGAGCGCTCAGCTCTCACTAGTAATCCCAGCCAGGGCACGACCAGGGATGCTATAGAAACTCCTCTGAGGCTCCGAACAGCTGCACTAAATCCCTTTAGTCCCAGGCAAGACGTTTGTTTACGGGGAGCCTAGATTTTATTACCCGCAGCCGTCTAGTACAGGTTGTACGCGGCCTCGCGCCGCCCCCCCTGGCCTCGCGCGCGGCCGCACATCAAACAACCTTATCTGTAGCCTCTATTTGTTAGGTCCCCAGCAGGAAATTGAGGGTTTGGAAGGTGGATTTTCCAAATCAAGATTGCCCCTTTGCTTGCAAGAGCTCGGGAGGTGCACGGGGAGCTTGGGCCAGGAGCAGAACTGCCCCCGGGACCCAAAGGGGACGGGGACCTGGCAACCAGGGTGCCCCAAATACCCTCGATGATCATGAGGCCTCAGCAGGCAAATGTATCTGGGGATGGATGGGCCGTAAAGCAGAGCTTACTTGGAAAATGGTCAGGATCAAGCCCTGAGGGCCAGGAAAGGCAGAAGGGAGCGGAGATGGTGCCTGGAGGAGGGGATCTCCAAGGGGAAATGGGCGCCAAGCGGCCTGGGAGCCGGTTTCAGAGGGACATTGCCAACATCTCCAAACGGAGAGGTCTCATCCAGACTCATGAGAGGTCCCACGTGTCCTTCTGGCCAGCTGGTCCTGTGGGTGACGTCTCCAGTTCAGAAGGGAGCATGAGCAGAGCTGGACACCTCTCACCTCAGGAGATGCAGCTGGCAATTAGAGCCTTTAATGAACCCATTAACTACACTGGCCCCGAAGGGTCCCCAGGGGGGACGTGTGTCCCGGGGAGCTGCCCCATGACGAGGCTGGGCCACGGGCGGCGCGTCCCCCGCGTCCCCCCGGCTCACGGGTCGCCGAGGTGCCCAGGCGACACGCTGTTCCAGACAGCGGTGACACCGCGCGCCACGTACGGCTCGTAAATCTATGCATCAGGGCGGCCTGCGAGGCGCGCTCCAAGTGGGGGTGGGAGCTATAGAAAGTTTCAGATTTCTCCTCTCACCTGTCGGGAAATCAAAGGCCATTTGGATTTAATCTCCTGCTAGGGGAGCGACAGCTTTAACCCTCTCGTGGGCAGGAGGAAATGCCACTGAATGTCCCAGCCTCACCAAGTGGTGGGCTGGGAGGGAGGACCAGCGGCAGCCCCTCTCTTCTCCCATTTTTCCTGGCTTTCCATTCAGGGCCAGGGCAGGGGGGAATGTGATGCTCCATCTCCTGGGTCCCCACCAGGCTCTGCAGCGACGGGAAGCCCCTGGGGACGGGTCACCCCCAGGGATGGTGTCCCTTTGGTTTCCCACTCCTGACCGCTTCCTCCTCGAGGGAAATGGGAAACCAGAGCGCGCTCCTGCAAACGCCACCGCGCACATGTACGCTGTGCGTGAGACCGTGGGCCGAGCGAGGCGGCGGGAGCAGGAAGCGGGCGAGGAGCACCTGCCGACCTGCACCCAGGTCCTGCCGTGGGGTCCCCACGTGCTGCCCGGCTCTCCTCGGCTCTCCTGCTGGCACAGCCAGGGAGAAGGGAGCCGGCGGAGCTGCCAGCACGGGGAGCAGCTGAGCAGCAGGCACCTGCCTGGGCTCCTCAGCTGCAGGTCAGCAGGACGGTTCCTCATGGAACAGGGCAGGTTCCTCAGGGAACAGGGCGGGTTACGGAATCAGCCGGACGTCGGCGGCTCAACCTCATGTAGCATCGATAGGGTTACAAAGGAGGAAGAGGAGGAGAAGCTTTGCATCACTATTCACCGCCTGCTTCCCCTTCCCAGAGGCTGTGTGGGAGCACAGCTCCAGCCCGGAGGCCTCCCAGGAGCTTCCCATGCTCAGGAACAAAGCCCTGCAAGTGGGAAGGGCACAAATCCCACCAGCTCTGCAGCCCACTGTCGGCTCCCAAGAACAGGCCCACGCTGGAGGTGGAGGAACATGGTCCCAGCCCAGTCCCAGCTCATGGATGTGCATCACGGGGCTGCAGACTGCGAGTTTGCGATGCCGATTATTTCCACCAAAGGGCAAGCGAGGCTGTTTTCCAGCTACGGAAACACCTCGGGCCGCGTGTCAGCACCCAAACAGCTGATCTGCCCTGGGCACAGCCATGGCACTGCCTGGTCATCACAGCCCAGATTCGGCGCCAGAGAGACGCCGGTGCCGTCGCACCCACAGCTTCCCCGCTCCGCCGCACTCGGTGCCCTCCGAACTGTGACCACCGACACCTGCAGCAGCGCCGGGTGCAGCACAGACTGAGCCCTACAGAGCTTTGCAATTTGTCATAATAAAACATGTTGCATGGGATCCAGGCGTCCTGGGAGGACTCGAGTGCTCCTCTGGTTTCCCGCTCGCGGGCAGCTGGAACTGAGAGCGCGGGTCCTCCTGAAATAAAAGGAACGATTGCAAAAGTTGCTGCAAAACTTGGCAGGACATTGAGAGCTTCTGGGGCAAGGTCAGCTCCCTCTAACAAAGGCACCGTGTCCCTCCTGCCCCTTGGCATCGCCTGGCCTGGGAGCTGTGCAGAGCAGGCAGCCCTGTGCCAGCCGCGCCGTGCTGCCGGCTGCAGTGAGCGTGCGGTGTGTTTGTGTGTGCAGGACCCAGCAGGGCTCTCCTATTCTGAAGCGCTGCTGGGTCCAGCTGCCTCCCCCGTCCTCGTCCCACGAGGACCTGCAGGCCTGTGGTGGCAGCTCTCCCGAGCGCCCCTTGATCCCAACCTGCAAGACCAGGTGGGAGCTCCACCTTCCCCAGAACTCCTCCAGGTCCTTCACACTCCCTCCCAGCTCCTGCAGGTCATTGTTTTCTTCCTTTGTCCTTCCTCCTGCCACCGCTCACGCCCTCCTCCTGGCCAGCAGCTCAAGGCTCTTTTCCCTCCCCTGCTCTCTCCAGCACTGCCTTTAGGAGGAGACCTGCCACGAGGGCACTGCTCGTGGTGCAGGTGGTTCCCCATGGTCCTGATTATCGAGGTTGCCGGGCGCACACAGCCCTCCTTGCAGCTCCTCTGCCTCTTGCAGCCACTCGGGGTGCAGGTCTGCACCGAAGCCAAAGGGGTGTCTGCACCTGGGGCAGGCAGACAACCCTGCGGGGTGAGGACGGGGCCCAGAGCAGCCCAAACTACCCTGTCCAGGCTGGGGGCACGGGCTGCTCCTCTGCTTCTCTAATACCCAACCCAGACTGACCTGCCAGGCCCTCCTTGAAAGCCCAGGATCTGGGCACGTCATTCTGAGCACAAAGGGCAATGCAAAATACACAATTCTGCAGTCTTTTTTTTTTTTTTTTTTTTCCCTGCTTTCTTCCTTTCTCTCATTCACAGTCCCCCCACATTTTGCTTTCCATTCTGTCAGTGGACACAAAGCTAATATGGAATGAGATATTAATGCAAAAGGCCTTTGGAAATATTCATTGCTCATCTCTTAACAAGATTACCTCTGAAATCCTCCATTGCTCTGAGGGAGATTTAAAACCTTTCAGGCTCTCGGTAACCATAGCAGCACAGATGTGAAAACTAAAGGCAGACAATTGATGTGAAAAATCACTGGGGATGTACACACACACACACACACACACACGCTGTTTGCCAGCACGACACAAAGGCAGGGGAATTTCTTATCGGCAACAAATGTCCTCGCCTAACTCTGTGTAACCTTTAAAAAATTTGACTTCAAACAGGAGCAGCCTGTTTGCCTCTATTAAGACCTGCTCTAACATATGCACCCTTTGCAGAAATCAGCTGAATTACTGGCAGCTGTGGTGATATTATTATTTTTCTGTACATGGGCAACAAAAGACCTGTTTGCTCTGCCAGGGCATCTCCTCCACACACAGGGTTGTCTCCAGCCATGGTGACCAGCGAGCACAGAGCGTAGCGACCTGAGCCGTGGCTCTCAAGGCGGGGACCCACCTCTTCTGTCTCAAGGAGGACCTTGGAAAACTCTCCAGCGCTTGCGGATTTGCTCGATGCTTCCCTGTGAGCTTGGAGCTCTTCCTCTTGCAGGGGCCACGGAGTGGGTGTAGAGCCGAGGTGGGGCAGGGGAGACGGCCCCTCTCTGCCATGGGTTCCTCCTTCCCCATGGACAACCATTTCTCCACTTGCAAGAGAGAGGTGTTGCCTGAGGGTTAAGGTTGAACAAAGCCACGATGCTCTTTAAAAGAAATCACGCAGACAGCGAACAGTGTGAAGGTAACCCCTGCTTCTCCAGACACCTCCTGAGCACTACTGGTGGTCGGGACATGCAGAATTATGGCCTGGAGGAAACTGTGGAAAATGCATTTGCTCTCTCTCAGTAAAAAACAAACTCCCCTCTATCTCTGTCAGTCCAAGCACAAAGGAGCATTAATAAAGCTTCTTTTCAATGTATTTAGTAAGCAATTTATGGCTTTAGACAGCTTCGGGATCCAAAGTTGGCTAAGACAATCTGTCATCCCCTGCTTCCACCTCCATCCTTCTTTCTGGCAGTGCCTTCGGCTCTTCATTCCTGCTGAAACCGATGGCACACCAGGCCCCAAAAGGCTTCAACCGTAAGCCCCTCCTGCCCCAAAACAGAATGAAAAGGGAGGGCAGACATTGCCTGAGGGAAGGAAATGGGCTCTTACTAAAACCAAAATTAAAGAAAGGAAATCAGAAAAAAAAAAAAAAAAAAAGAAAGAAAAAAAAGAGGCATGTTCCACAGACGTGGTTTTAATTAATATTTTGAAATAGCATCCCAGTTGAGCCATGAGGTGCTATGGTTTAGTTGAGGTTTCTGCAAAACTGTCCCATTGCTAATGCTGTTTGTTAGAGAGACCAACTTTCCTCATCTGATGTAGACTCAGAGAGGAGATGCTTCTCCTTCCCCTGTGAAAGCTCCTGGCTTGTCCCATAATGGGATCAGATAGGAATAGCTCTTGATACCGCTAAAATATGATCCTAATTGGAGAATGGAATGGCAGGAATAATTCTTGTGAAAAGGCTTTTGGAATCAGTAGAATAAAATTAGCCAGAACTAAATGCTAAAACTGGTCCTTTGCAATGAAAAAAAATCCAAATGCATAAATTACAAGAACTTGTCCAAAGCTAAAAACAAACCAAACAAAATTAGGACAAAGGTTCATCTTCAACTTTTGAACAATATTTCTTCTGTATTTGCAGTTTTCATAAAACAGCTTCTAAAACCAGTCCAGCAAGAAAAAGAAAAGGTGAATGCTGAGAAAACCCATCCAGCTGGGGCAACCTGCATGTCAGCCAGGAAATCTGCAAACATCTCTCTGCTCCGAGAAGGGGAACGCCATACATCCTGCTTTTCTGCACCATAAATCAAGCAACCGGTCCCCTGCCGACATTCAGCATGCCAAGCCTGAGCCCACGGGTTGAACGCCGGCTCTGCCTCTTCCCTGCTCTGCCCCTTTCCGCAGAGCTGCAGCTCGCACCCGTTTCCCTGTGCTGCAGGTCTTCTCGGTACCACAGAGACCCGAGTTTTTCACCAGCACAGGAGCAGCGATGGTTTTTTAAGTTTGGCTTGGGTTGACTTGGGTTTGGCTTGGTTTTGGCACCATGTCTGCAAGGATCAGCCCCAGAGGAGCTCACTCAGGGTTTGCAGTATCTGTTCTGGACACCATGGAGAACTTTGGTGCTTTGGGTCAAAAATTCACTGCATCTAAGACAGGACCAGCGTTCCTATCTTGGATTGTTTGACATTTGAACTTGGAGATGATAGTGCACAGTTTTCAGAGGGATCCTGTTTTTCCCTTAGGTCAAACATTTCATAGAATCATAGAACGACTGACGGTTCAACTTAGCCATTATGATGCATGTTTCTTAATGGAGAGCCTATTTTCCCCCTCAGGTCAAATCATTCGCAGGATTACAGAATGGTTGAGTATGTTTGCAGCCACTTAGCCTGCAAGCATGTCTCCAGAAACACACGAATGTCAGAAACAACATCAAGCCGTCTGCCATGACCATCCATGAGTCACCCAACGGGAGGGGGAGCTTGGCTTAGCTCCCTTGCCGAAACCCAGGCCAAGACGCATGGGTTAATCATCACAGAGGACAAAAGGGCAGGCCGGCTCGCGCGGCGCGGGCTGCAAGGCTGCCAGCTCACCACCGCTCCCGGCAGCGGCGAGAGATGCGAGTGCAATGTAGCGCGGTGCTCTCCAGGGCTGGAGTAGCTTTCCAGGACAGCGCTCCGCGGATTGGCCCGGAGCACCATGCTCTCCTCCCTCCCTTCCCTCCCTCCTTCAGCACCCTCAACCCACGGAGATTGGACAGCCGGGTGCCACATGGCAGAGAGGAACCAGGATAAAAGATGAGCTGGTCTGGGGGACTGTAGAGCCTGCAGCACCACAGCAGGGAGAAGTTTGCAGGAAGGTGGCAACGAACTTCGGCGGGCGCGCAGAGCTGGGCGGTTCGAGGCACGGGAGACCCGGAGCGTTGGGCTGCCGGGGAGGAAGGTCGCCGGGGCTACCGCCACCCAAAAGAAGCCCATCCGGAGCGCGCGCTGCGGTGCAGCCCATCCCCTGGAGAGCCTCTGCGCAGCCATGTCGCTGGTGGTGAAGGACAAGAACCACGTGCGCCTGGTCTTCTTGGGCGCTGCCGGCGTGGGCAAGACCGCCCTGATCCGCCGCTTCCTGCTGGACACCTTCGAGCCCAAGCACCGGCGCACAGTGGAGGAGCTGCACAGCAAGGAGTACGAGGTGTGCGGGGCCACGGTCAAGGTGGAGATCCTGGACACCAGCGGGAGCTACTCCTTCCCGGCTATGAGGAAGCTCTCGATCCAGAACAGCGATGCCTTCGCCCTGGTCTACGCCGTAGATGATGCCGAGTCCTTTGAGAGCATCAAGACCTTGCGGGAGGAGATCTTGGAGGTGAAGGAGGACAAGTTCCCTCCCATCGTGGTGGTGGGCAACAAAGCGGAGAGCGGCGGCGAGAGGCAGGTCCCGGCCGAGGATGCCCTGTCACTGGTGGAGCTGGACTGGAACAGCCGCTTTGTGGAGACGTCGGCCAAGGAGAATGAGAACGTCCTGGAGGTGTTCAGGGAGCTCCTGCAGCAAGTCAACCTGCCCAGCCGCCTCAGCCCAGCCCTCTGCAAGCGCAGGGAGACGTTTCCCAAGGAGCCCATGCTGAGGCCTCCCATGAACAAGACCAACAGCTGCAGCGTGTGCTGAGCCGGGCGCGCGGGGCCGGCAGGAAGGCGCTGGCACCAGCGGCGCTGGCTGGAAACTCAGGTGGGCTGGGTGGAGAGAGGCGCTGCCCCCGCCAAATCCAACCTTGCTCCCTCCCACCCTGCCCTCCTCTTCCCCACCCAGCCCGTTGGGACTGGTTAGATTTGTAGACCAAAAGGAGGAGGGACTTGGAAGGGACGCTGGGGGCTTTGATTTGGCACCAGAGGAGCAGTGTGGGGTGAGGATGGGTTTCCAAAGGGCGGGAAGCGCACCTGGGAAATTGTGGATACGCCGGGCACGACGAGCAGGACAGGGAGCTGGGGACACCGCCGGAGAGCACACGCTGCACGGGGGCAACGTGAGCTCGCAGGGGTGGGCGAGGGCGGGTGTCCCATGCGCTGGGAAGGGGCAAGCACCGCTCTCGTGCTGCGTGCGTCGGGAAGCAGGGGCTGTGCAGCTCCATCGCATCCCGCTGCCTCCTGCCGCCCGGGTCCACCTCGCCCCAAGCGTTTGCACGTTCCGCGTTCTGGTGCCAGCTCTGGTTACGATGACAGAACCAGTGTCCAAAGTAGTTTTGATTCGTACTTTACGTAGGCACGTAGAGCATGTGGTAGGGCAGTCTATGCATCCCATTTTCTGTTTTCTACCTTCTTTTTTTTTTAAAGTGTACCCAATAAACACGTTGTTGCAAAGTGGAGCTGGAAAACAGGTGGGTTTCTTGCTTCCATGTTCCAACGTTAGGGCGGTTTGACACCCCAGACCCCTTATCACGGCATTTGCTTTCCCTGCTTCACGCGCCGCCTGTATAGGGAACGTCCTGGCACAGGCGGCCGCGTCTCCAGCCTCCCCTGGCCAGGGGCAGCATTGACGTCGTTACGATTTCCCCAGTCATTTATCCACTAACATTTTATCAAGCAGTGAGTAACTAAAAATAAAAGAGCCTCTCTGACATCCAAGAACAAAAGAGAACAGCCATTAAAAGACAGCTGAGTGGCTGAATTTTAATAAACACATTAGGAAAAGCTAATAAAAGGAGTGGGGACTTGCACACTGGGGCAGTATTTTCCACCCTTTCCCATGTGCTGATTCACCCTCCCTCTTGTGCAGGAGCCCAGCACTTACTCTGCTCTGCAGCCACACAGACCCTAGGAGGATATTAAAATCCAGCAAAGAGATGCCCCAATGTGCTCCATATCCTTTGGTATCACCGGGGAGCTGGACAGCTTTGGGTTCAGTGTTTGAAAAGCTGTCACTAGAGTATCGCCCGCTCCTGCCCAGCCTGGTGTCCCCGTTGCCACCGCCCTGCAGAGCCAGCCCCTTGCCCTGGCATCGCTCCAGATGCAGGCAGGGCTCTTTCCAGGGTTAATTCCCTGGTAAAGGAACAAGGCTGCTGGTGCCTCCGCTTCCCACCCAGGCAGGATGGGAAAGGCGACTCCCATCTCCCAGTCCCACTTCTCCCACGGCAGCAGCTGCCCCATATCCTGGTTTGCGCCTTAAGGCAAAGGGCAGAAAGCAGCAAAACAGACAAGGGTCCTGCCTGGGTATCTGCTACTGAGGGGACAAGGCCAGCAGGGACGCGGGAGCCCTTCGGGGCCCATGAGCTCGCCGGGCAGCTCCATGGCAGCTCCGAGCACGGCGGAGGGGCGCGGGCTTGGGATGGCAGCTCTGGAAAAGGCAGTCAACAGCTGGCAGGAGTAATTCCCCAAAGCCACTTGTGGTGCCTAAATGCACAGGGTTCTTCTGAGCCATTGTGGCTGTCCGGAGCACAGGGTTGGCGTGCAAAGGTTGGGGACCCTCCAGCACCCCCGGCAGCCAGCACTCCATGCTCAGACACATGGAAAAAACAATGTGCCTTTAGGTGCCATCTGGGGAGGCCCTGCCAGCGTGCCCAGGACCCAGGGCAAGGGCTGCTCCCGGCGGCTCCCGTTCTCAAAAGCAGGGCAAGGTTGCCCTCTCCTGGCTCGGCCTGGGGCTGCCGAGCCCCCTGCTCCGGACCCCCAGTTACTGCCCATACAGAGGACAGGGCTGGAGGAAGAGGGGGCTCCTGGGCAAGGGAGCCGGAGGGGCAGGGGACACAGAGCCGCTCGCACGGTGCCGGCCTAACCCCGTCCGTGCACATGGCGCTCTGCAACCCTCTAAAAAAACAGGAGCAGCCTGTGCCGCTCGCTTGCCTTGGAGGCTCCGGCAGAGCCCCGTGCGGGGGACCGGGGAGGGGAGGCCCAGCCCGGCTGCAGCACCATCGCCTCCTTCTCCCCTCGGGACTTGTGGCTGCATCAGACACTGGAGCCGCTGCCACCTCGTGCTGCCTCCTGCTCCGGTCCGACTCCAACAGGGAATGATCCCTTCCCACTCTCCGGATGCATAAGGAGGCTCTGAGGACCTGGACAAGCCAGGGGAGCCTCCAGCTGCCACCGGCTCCGTGCCTAAGGATGTGCGGGTTGTCGATGGGCGGACACTCTAGCAAACGGAGCCCTGCCGAGGTGGCTCCAGCTCAGAGCCTTTCTAACTCTTCATGCCCTTAAGCCGTTTTCTGTATCAGGGGCCAGGTCCCGCAAGCAGGAACCCCCTCCTTAGCAGCCAAACTCGTCTCCAAACCATGGCGAGCGGAGCCCTCGGGCTGTGTCAGGGCCCGCTGCAGGTGGCCGGGCCTGATGCACCGCGCGCAAGACCGCGAGCTGCAGCAGGGGAGCCCCATCGCAGCCACCTGCAAACCCCGGCCATGCCCCGAACGCGGGGCCTGCAGCGCGCGGCCCCGTCCCGTCCTCGCGCGCTGCAGCCGCGAGCGCAGCGACTTCTTCGCACCATCTCGCGGCAGAAATCATGAATTGCAGCGGGGAACAGTTCATAAAAAACAGCCACTTTCTCCCATTTCATACTGCAGAAGAGGGGAGACAGTTCAGGAAGGCATCAAATGCTTTCCATGGGCAGAGAGAGGGCAGACTAGGATTTATTATTTAATTTTACAAACCCTTCCAAAAAGAAGATTGGGTGATTTTTAAGGTGGGTCTTCATATTTTTCTTTTCTTTCTTTTTCTTTTCTTTTTTTTTTTTTTTTTCTGAGAAGAAATCAGACTATGAAGCCATTTATATGTGAGTAAAATTTTAGATTGCAAATTTGAAACGTGCACCATTGGTCAGCTGAAATGTTATTCTTCCTATGGAGGTTGCAGGGCACCTGGGGTCATTGCACACCGATAAGACCAGTTCACCCTGCAGGAGCTGCAGCTGTGATGGGGATTTCCTTCCGAGGTGAAAAAGGAAAACCAGCATCAACCTGTCTGCAAAGTCCGACCTCCTGGACTGCAAGACCTCATGGATCTGCATGGTGCAGGAGCTGGGCAATGGGGAAGAAGCCGCATTTGCTAAGGCAGATTTACAGCACTTGGCCTACGAGTGACCTCTCAAATGACAAAGAACAGGGGATAAACAGGCAGAGAATATTTACTTGAAATAAAGGTTTTTCAAAACTAAATCCCTGCATTTAGGAGCATAAATGAACTTGAAATTGTAGCCTGTCCCTTTTAAGGGGCAGCCTTCAGGGCAGACAACACGAGCTACTGAAACTCGCACCCTCCAGAGGCTGCTGCTCCAAGCAGCGGGCGGAGCGGCGGGAGCTGCCCGCGGGCAGGGAGGGCCGGGATGTGCAGAAGGGTCTTCTCCCATCTCGCCACCCCCGGCAGTGCCTGTTGCCCGATGAGCCCCTGGAGCTCATGCCCTGTTCGTCAGCAAACCCCAGCACTCCTGCACCCGGCCTCTCTTCAGCTCCTGCACCCCGGAGCTTACATGCCGCAGTAATTCGCTCGTGTGCGTCAATACAAGCTCAGAAGAAGACAACTGACTTGCTCTCTGGAAGCGGCCCTTTGGGAAACCCTCACTGGTTTAGACATCCTGCAGGAAGCCTCAGCACAGACGTTTTCCCCAAAATTCTCCTTTAAGAGTGAGAAAATATCAGACATTGAGTGGAGAGAGAGCAGAAGCTGAGCTGGCAGGAACAGGAGAACCCATCAGTTGGAGGATACCAAAGCAGGGCATCCCCCTTCTTCCAGAGCCATGATCCCAAATTACTTGCCAAAGATCGCCAGGTTTCCATACTTGCTGTAAGTAAGGCAGCTGCTTGAAGGAACCTCAGTATCACCTGACCAGACTACAACGAAAAAGGCAATATATATTTTTTTAGTTGAATTCATCTCCCTATTTTTCACAAGTAGCCATTCCCTGATTCAAAAACCAGCTGCAGCTCGCTCCTAGATCCGAAGTTCATCGGGAAGAATTTCAAGCCTAGTCTTCGACCTTCCTTCACAGCTGGAGCTGGTTTCCTCCTCTTCTGAAATTGCACAGTGAATGAGAAAGCACCACTAGAAAATGCACATCTAGTTGGCCACCAAGACAGGCGGTGTCACCCGCAGGAGGCCTCTTGCCAAGGAGAAGCTCAGCTCCTGCATGGCGTAGGAAAACAGGGTTTTCTTTTTCTCCTGAAACCTGCTGGGAGGCCCAGCTTGCTGGCCATGGTGCTCCCCCACTGCACAACCAGCATTAAACTACAATCTCTTGAAGCTTCAAGCTGAGATGCTGTTATTTTGGGGTACTTTCTCTTCCCTTTCCCTCTCACCCGCTCCCCTTGCCCTCTCTTACCAGTAACATAAGCAGAACTTCCTTCCTTCTGCTCATTCTATACCTCATATTTTATCTTACAATGGCTCAGTGTCTTACTCTTCATCTCCACTGGATGAGGAAATGATTTTGAAACTTCAAGCCCACCCAGGTTACTGCGTGACCTGCATTTCACAGACTAAGAGGGAGCAAGGAATGAAAAGGCAGTTCAAGGAGAGCACCCACAAAAGGCTTTTCTACGCAGGCCTGTTGGGGCCCTCTCCCCGCGACGGAGCAGTCAGTGCTGCAGCCACGTTCCCTCAGAAGCAGCCCTTGAACCAGCGGGATTTTTCCATAACCAGCAGCAACCATATTGAAGAGGAAGAAATAAAGGCTATAGGATAATCTATGTACTGAACAATTTCAGAAGCACCTTACTACAGGGTCAGTGCTTACTATTCAGACACTATTCAGAAAGCCATTAAAAAAAGGGTATCATTTTCTTGCTGTTGCAGAAACCTAACTCACCTAGAGCCAACCAAACCACAACAAGCGACGAGCTCCTCATGCCTACCCGGCAGCTCTTGTCCCTGCCTTCCCCGCCTTGCCTTGTTCCCCTGCCCCTGCTTAGTCCTGAGACTGGGGACATTTTTCCTGCTCCTTTGGGGACAGACAGTTGAACACAGTAAGTGGCCATTAGCCCAGCAACCAAAACACAGGACTAGCTGCAAAACAGACCCAGGGTCTTCTCCTTCCCAACACAGACCGCAAATAGCACTCATCTGCTCCAGGGCATCTTTCCAGCACAGTCAGTGAGCAAAAAGATCAGGGAAAATGGTTAGAAGTGTGAAGAAATTATAAAGGAATGAGGCAGAGTTTTGAATTACTGACTTCCTCCCCTGAAAAAAAAATAAAAAAGAAGAACACCTGACACAGTTCTTTAATTTCTACGCAGTGCAGCTCAGGGCTGCTCCTCAGCGCGCGGCGTCACCAGCGCGCGGCTCCTCCCAGGGCAGCCACCTCCACCAGCAGCAGCAAAAGCACGGCACGCTTCCAGCAGGTTGTTTTAGAACATTTTAATAACCCCGAAGTCATGACTGCACTGGGACCACGTTCCACCGGAGAAGATGTACAAGCGACGCGTTTCTAACGCATCAGACGGCAGCAAGCGAACGCTGGGGGCACCCGCAGCAGCGCGCGGCACAGCCGGGTCCCCAGGGCAGAGGAGGGCGAGCTGGGGCTCGCGGGCGGCGCTCCCGCCCCGGCCGCTTGCGGCGGGCAGGACTTGGCCTGCGAGAGCGGGGCGGCCGCCGGAGGAAGGCAGCAGCCCCCACGGAGCACGGGCGGCGCGGCCGCGCTCCTCCCTCGGGAAGGCGGCGGTGCAGGCGCTGCTGCGCCTTGCCCGGGCGCAGCCCTGCTCGGAGCGAGGGGCGCCGCGAGAGCACGCGAGTTTGGCTGCTCCCAGAGGCCATGAGGTTTTGTGGGAACGTGGCTGCCTCCGAAGCGACGTGAGGAGCTGGGGGAAACAGTCCAGGGAGCGGAATTGTCCCGTGCGGTGCGGCCAGGCCCGTGGTCGCCTTCACCTTCCGGCTGTGGGCGACAGCGCGACCTCGGCTGGCGGCGGACAGCGTCGTCCCAGCGCTCGGCTCGCCGTCCCGGAGCAGCCCGGGATCACACACTCAGCATCCGGGCGGGAACGGAGTCCAGCGCAGCTGGCCCCGAGCAGCACGCGAGCGCCCGCACACAAGGCCGGGCGACGGCCCGGCACACGTCACCCTCCTGCTGCCCGTGGCACCGTGACACGTTCTCCATTCCACTTCCTGACTCTTCCAGCCCCAACAGTTCTTAACACATACAGAAACCCACATACATTTTTGTGTTGTTTAATTAAAACGCTGCTTCACATACACAGTCATATATTGAATTACCAAGAACAGCAATATACTTTTGGAGCAGAAGCAGCAAAACAATCTGCTCCACCAGTGCCACCCACAGACTAGACAAGTAGGGAGGAGCTGAGCGGTGTCAGAGCGCTTGGCGAAGAGAACTTCTCTTGGCCTGGAAGAGAGGGGAGTCATGCAGTGAAAGTGCTATGGAAAATACAGTAAATGCAATACACATAAAAAACACAGATTCTCAGGAAATGTTTCCTTGTGAAGATTCTCGAGACATAAGGATCACCCTTAGCTTTAGGCGCTTTCTTTACAACTTGAAAAATACTTGCTATCATTAAAGCAGAAAAGTGTATGACACGGAACATAAAATCAATGCAAGCACTAGAAGAATTTTTTTCCCCCCAAAGCTGTTATTTCTATCAGTTCACCGAGGGGGATGCTAAATTTTGAGAGCACATCTGGTTAACATAAATCCACCTCTGCCAACCTCATGGAAGAAAAAAGCTCCCAATAGCTAAAGCTCTGCAAAGGACTCAGATGTCTATTTAAAATAAAACCCAAGGACACCAAAACCAATAGGCTTCAAGCAAACCCCAGGAGGGATAAGAAAAGAGAAGGCAATCTCAGGAATTTCAATATAAATGAAAAATAGAAGGACCGTGAGGGAAGGGAAAGGGAAGCAGTTCACAGTAAAACAGAACAAAATCATCATTTTGATACCATTTAGCTGTGTAATTCTGGGGTCAGAAAGCCGGGCCGAAGCCACCCCGGTAGGAGAGCCGGTCAGCGCTGCGAACTGCTCCCCCTGACGCGGGTCTGCACGGCAGCATTCCCCCGGTCTCAAGCAAGAGCAACGAGTTACATTGTGCACACCGTTATTCGCCGAAAACCGTGGACCACAGCTTTCATGGACGTCACCACAAAGCCACTAAGCGATATAGACGGTTTTACGGATATATAGGTTTTTTGGAGGTGAAATGAAGACTTAAACTCATCATTAGATGAGATGGAGCAAGGCTGGTCCCTCCTCCTCCTCGCACTCGGTGCCTCACCCCGGTGCCCAGGCTCCCCATCGTAAGCATCTCCCTTGACTTTCAAACCTGAAAGGCCAAACTTCTGAGTTATGTGTCTGACATGTTTTATTTAAAGGCAATTTGCCCATCTCCTAAAAATTTAGTTGGAACAGTTTAGATCCAAGAGACTTCTCGGTCCAAAAAATGGGAGCTGACACAGGGTGACTGTGGCTTTGATGGACCCATTGCCTCCACGCTCTTAATATTCAAAGCATTAACAACTTGTCTACCATATTGATAGACAAATGAATAAATGAGAAAAAACCATCATTCCAGCACCATAAACAAAGATTGCTGCTTTTTTACGCATCATAATGCTAGATGTGATAGCCAAAGCATCAACGGGCCGAGTTACGAGGGCACCTTCAAAGCATGTGGCTGTGCTTGCAAGAGGGGCTTGCCTGGCTGCACGCTACAACTCGCATTGGTATTAAAAGGGTTAAACTTTCTTCGTGTCATATCGCAGCAGACTTAACAAGAACAATTTTATCATCCCCTGTAGAAAAGAAAAATACACATTATTTGAACAGCCAAGAAAAAACTGCAATTTATTAAGTTTCAAAGAATCTTCGTACTCTTGAAAGCAACTTTCGGTGCATGTTCTTTTAACAATCACATTCTATGAGGAGAAATAACATTAAAAGCCACATTTTTCTTTAAATCTCAGAGTTACAGACATGTTTAATCCAAAAGGAAAGGCAAAAAAAAAAAAAAAAAATCCCCCTCCCTCCCCCCCAAACAGAAATTTCAACTTTCATTCCCAATTTTAAAATACCAGGAGTTTTTCTACAACTCAATGCTAAACTTCAGCATGGAAAATTGTATGTAAACACGCACATACACACATACATATTTTATATAAGAGTGTGTGTGTGTATATATATATATATATAAAATATATATGTAGGAGGCGTGTAATGGCAATGAGATGCAATTACTCTGAGGAAAGGTTATTCAGCTAAATACACTACTAAAACTTGAGAGAGAGAGAGAGAGAGAGAAAAAACAAGTCTTGAACCCAGTTTGTGCATAGTTCATGATCCTCTATAAAACCAGCTTTTGTTAATTTGCAATCTTGCAGGACCCTTTAAATCTGATAAAACCATTAAAAAGCTAATCTTCCAAAACAAAAAACAAAAAAACAAAAACAAAAAAAGTAATGCACAAGTTTCCTGATCCAAGCAGGCAGGGAGCACAATGTTCATATAATTTTTTAAAACATACTTGACATGTATGTTATTCCATTGTCTTTCTTCCTTTCAAAACAATCAAAACATTGATTTTTTTTTTTTTTTTTTTTTTTAAACATAAAGCAATTTTTTAATATATAAAGCACTCTTCAAACATCTATTTCTTTTGAGTCCATTATTTGGTAAATATGTAACTGCTACACATTAGATTAGGTATTTTCTTCTTTCTTACTGTCTTTTTTTATTTTTTTATTTATTTTTTTTTAATAATATCTTCAGTGCTAGGAGTTGGGTTTTAAAAATACATGAAATGGTGTGGAGTTGCTCCTCGGGAAACCCGGCTTTCCTGAGACATCTTCCACCATGTGCAAGATAGTGATCACAAAGTTTTCGTCACTTTGACGAAGAGGAGGAAAACAACAACAAAAATAGTACACAGCAATGGCCAAAGAAAAGAATAATACAACAACACTGTTCAATCCCAGAGCTCTGAAGTAGCATATCTTCATTCTGAAAATAGTTTTCTTTACAATGGAAGTCTTTTTTTTTTTCTTTTTTTTTTTTTCTTTTTTAATTCCTTTTTTTTTGTTTTATGTTAAAGTTTGAAGGAGAAAAAAAGGTCTGTAAACAGGTGGGAGCCAAAACTCCTGGCTCCTCCAAAAGCAGTCAAAACCTATGTCCAAGTGCTTGTTTCTGTTCCTGCTTGCAAGGGAACTATCCATTCTTTACAATTATCTATGGCCACAGTTCAACAAGAGTATTTTTTTCTTTAAACTTTATATCCCGAATGGAAAAAACGGTGCAATACTCCGGTAATAATTTTCTTGCATTAGTCCACAATAAAAAGCCGCTAAAGGTAGATATACATATTATTCTCCAGAGATACACACTGTAATTTTTAAAATGCGATAAGAGTCCTTGAGTAAACATTTACACGTGAATTGTCGCCGGCCCCTTCTATCAGTTTTTTTTTTCTTTTTTTTTTTTTTTTTTTTCTTTTTAACATCATAGGATTAGCTACAAGAAGGGCTGCGGACACTCAGTGCAAAGTTAGAAGCTAATAACAATTAAACATTTGACCAATGAGCAAATAAAAAGCATATACTGAATAAAAGGAAAACAAGAAATTCACACTTTTTCAGTTAAAACACATGTGGCCGCACGCACAAGCACACGCACACACACACACGTCTGTCCCAACAAAACATATAGTCCGAACTTAAAAAAAGAAATCCTTAGAGCCTGTTTTTTTGTGTACTGATGCCAACCTGGAAGTGTAATAATTAGACTCAGAAAGTGTTCACATTTTGTTATTGGCCTGCTGGATTCAAGTATATTTGCATGTTTGATATGTTTTTTTTTTTCTTTTTTTGTGTATTTTTTTGTGTTTTTTTTTAAACTTTTTTAGATTTTGGGGGGAATTAAAAAAAATGCCATGGAAAAAAAGTCATGAAAACAAGGGTAATGTGCATAGGCAGATCCATGGGAGTAGTGGACACAGAGATAACCCGACCTCCCTCCCGCCCACCCCGTCCCCCCAGTTCAACCTGTACAGTCAATAGTCACTGTTCAGATTCCTTCCGTGTCGGTACCAACGCTAAATATCACACTTTACCCCTTCTGATTACTGGGTCCGCCTCCGGTAATGTGCATAAGAGTCACAGGCTCATTTTTAAATAGGCTTGAGTTCCCCCCACCCCGTCCCTCCCCATCCCGCGTCGACAAAATAACCCTTTCCAGCCCCAATTCTGAAAAGTGCCCTTCATGATAGACCTATTCTAAGCAGCTTTTAGACTCGGTTTGTAAAATATCACCGTACGAACAGGAGAAAAAAAAAAAACAAAACGACGACGTGAAACAAAACCAACCAAACAAAAAAGCCACTGGGGCGGGGAGGGGAAAGGGGAATAAAACGTGTCGCTAGCACGGGACACTGACCAAAATCAGCCCATACTGTTGCCTTAACAGTTCACAAGGGCTTCTGCAGTCTCAGCTTCGATATTGGACAGAGGTACTGGAAAAAAAAAAAAGGGCTGCCAGTCTCATCTGTTAAAGCTGGGTTCTTCGCCAAGCCCGGGACTGGAAAGGGTTACGATGCTTTTTGTTTTTGTTTTTCCATTTTTGTTATTTCTGTTGTTGTTCCGTTTCGTTTCTCTGTTAGTGCTGCTGATTGTGCCTTCCGCCGCGGGGCCTCTCCTGCCGCCGCCGCCGCCCTCCTAGATGGACTCGCCGCTCAGCAGGTCCCCGGGGAGCAGCGTGTTGAGCGGCGTGGGGCTGCCGATGACGCGGCCGTCGTCGGCGCTGGGGGGGCCCCACAGGCTGCTGGAGTACTGGGGCACGCCGCCCCACAGCAGGTCGCTGCTGCCCTTGCCGCCCAGGCAAGGCGTGGGCCAGTGGCCGCCATCGCCGCGCACCAGCCCGTGGCCGCCGCCGCCGCCGCCGGAGCCCAGGCGGCCCTGGCCGCCGCCGCCCGACTGCCAGCTGGAGGTGGGCGGCAGCGGCTGCCCCTGTGCCAGGAAGCGGTTCACCTCCTCCTCGCCGGCGAACTCCGCCAGGATGGTAGTGTTGCCCAGGACGCACCTGCCGGGGACAGAGGGAAGGAGGTGAGCGCGAGGCCGCCGCCTCCCGCGCCGCCTCCACATGGCGCACGGCCGCCTCGGCGCAGAGCTGCGACGCACCGGCCTCAGCGGCGAGCAAGAGCCACCCCGGGACCGCTCCTCAGACCCAAACCCCTCAGCTCTTCCCTTAGCTTGCCCTCCCCAAGTACATTTTAATATTTAGATCCTGCAATAGATCCAGTAATCTGTTGTGTATTTTAAAATCAACCAACTAGACGAAGAGCTGCAGAAGGACTCATGCTGCAATGCAACTCACTACTCATGCTGCAAAGTGGAAGGCTTTTTCACTTAATTTCTTGAAACCTCACTTTCCTCCAGCACTGAGTTTAATTTCTATGCGTTTGTATCCCAAGACACAACAACAGTTGCATGACTAATGGAATGGGTGCAGCATCATCCCAAGAATCCAGCTCTTACTTTCTTCTGGCGTTTATTTTGCAACCCAAGAACTTCCAAAAATGAATGGAAGACAAAGCCACCTGCCACTGCCCACCAGATTCCCTAGTTCAGTCTCACAACTGCATGGCATGAGACTCAGAATGTACGTATTAAAGACTACACTTTTGCTGAAATAAGAACTGTTTTGCAGGCAAGCACCAGCAATGTTTGAGGGAGCTCTGGCTGCCACCCCCTGAATACAGCCTCTTGCTGGGTTGCCAGCAACACCAAGTATCTTTTCCTAGTTTCATGATGTCAGTAAGTAGTTTCAAACCAATTCTGAAGAATACTGAAATTAAAAGCAGTGGCCGCATGAATTTACTGCAATCATACCAAAATATATCAGCTGTGTTATTCCTTTTCATACAAATCTAACTTCCCTTTTGCTGGCCTGGAACGTCTAGATTGCTAAGGAATTCAAGATCCTTGCTACAGAAGTCCTAGAGGTGACAGATACTTACGGAGCACGTTCTTAATGGTAAATACCTATCATTGCAATGACCTCTCATCGAGTAGTGCATGTGTAGTGTCCTGCAATTACTGTATTCCTCTGTGCAGCTTTCTCATGAGGCAATTTCCAAATTCAGATTAAACTACCAGATCAGTTCTGGAATCCCAGCAAACAAATACTTTAAAAAATAGGGTCTGAGATGTAACTGGCTTCATAACTAAGGAAAGACAGGGCAAAAACGTACATATGCAGAGACTTTTGTGCCTTGGCTGCCTCTTCCTTGGAACTGTATCGGACCACAGCATTCCCTTGGGTCAGGTTCAGGTGGAATGTTATTAGAGGGCCATGCTGCAAACACAGTGTCCGCAGTGTGGAACCATCAATCTAGTAAGAGAGCAAGGACAAATGGTTATTTGCATTTTTGTCATTTTACTTGCAATGCTTGCTAACCAAATGATTCTAAAAGTAAAGAAGTTCACCTAAAAGAAAAAGATCATTCTACAACATCACTTTAGCTATAGACCGTCTTGACAGAAGTGAGACATCTTGTCTTTTCAAGACTTCTCTATATTCTAGTGCACAAAATTTCCCAGCTCTGGTGATACTACCTGTATTTATCATAAAAAGTCTACGGATAAGTCAAAGGAAAAACCAATTGTTCATAAATATAACCTTTTTTTTCTAAAACATTTTGGATGTCTGCATTCATTGCTTTTGGGCTTATGTTCCTCCTTATGAATGAATGATTCTGTGGGGAGGATGAAAGGATTTGACAGATTCAAGAGAAAAATCCACAGGAAACAGAGCTTAAATCTATGAATCTGCCTTAAGATATGATTCACTTTCAAACTTACACACATGCATAATTTGTGTACAATGATTGACTAATTACATACTCATGAAGTTCACATTTGACTCGCTCTATAAGAGCTTTACTGATTCCCTTCAGCTTTACTGAAGACATACACTCATAACAAACGTGGAATAATGTATTTTCCTTTCAAATAAACTAAATGACCAAGGTTGATAGATGTTCTTCTCACCATTTCTTAAGTATAACAGGTTTCTTTTCATACCTAGCTACATATAATTGCATTTACCTGGGGTGTGAGGTTTCGAAGAACCAGCCAGCTGCTTGTTCTTCCTGAGCTGTCAGTACTCCATGCAGAACCTACAAAATTGCAAACAAAATATTTTGCCATGATATAGACAGCACATTGCAATAAAGAAACTCATCTGGAATTGCAAAACAGTAGCAGGTGTAATTGCAACTGAAAAACAATTTAACAACAGTTTACCCCATGTTGATTTATTGTCTTCTCTGAAATGAAAGGTTGCTGAATGAAAAGCTAGCTCTCTTACATTTAAAAGATCTGTGGCATTTTTCAGATTCCCAAAATAGCTATTAGAAAGTTAAGTAGATGCCAGTATGTCGCTTCCACAAACTGCATCTGCAGGTTACAGCAGAGTTAAACTGGAAGAAACCTTTTAAAAGCTATTCAGATGTCCAAGCTCAGATTGCTACTTGCTATTAAGGATTTTTATAGCACTGCAGCACTCTGCTGTCCTGCCAGTGATACATTACTGTATATGAACGTTTTCAAAACAGATATTTCCGCACTGACAATGTTCTGATTAAAGATACCAGAATATAACCAGCGAAACCTGCTTTTCCAAGCTCAGCCTGGTGTTTTACAATGAGAACCTGAACAGGCTTGACATTTATTAGTGGCACTTGAAAAACTGCAGTACTTCTCCAGTCACGTGGGTGACCACACTCAGGCTGCCGAGAGGATCCGCGCACCAGCGCCATGTGCCCACCAGGTGGGGTTTTGATGAGAAAAGCAGATACAAAACCAAAAAAACACACACAAAAAAAATGGCAACTGCAGGGAAAAACGTTCAGTTCCAAGCTCACTGAGGCCAGATTAATAAAAGAGCTGGACAAAATAGGTGGAACATTTATTTTGGAGCAGACAGCACTCTGTAAACAAGCATGATATGTGCTGACAGAGCCATATTCATAATTTCCCTAATTTGTAATTAAACAAAATAATTGCACCTAAAGAAAGAGACTGCATGAAAAACTAAGGTGCTCTTGAGAGTCCTGCAGTCCCTCAGATCCTAAATGCTTCATATCCACACCAACGTATACAAAAGCTATTTTTAAAAGTTAACAGAAAAAATAAAAAGCCTTGCTGGAGTAAACTTATTTGGTAATTCATTGGTAAAATTACTAATATGATCACCTGACTGCTGACACTTCAATTTACATCCTACCCTATGTAAAATAAATGTACGCTCCATCCCTGAAACAGATGCGACCTTGCTCGTATTGAGCCTCAAGTACTTGCAGCCTAATCCAAAACTCTGAGGCGCTTCCTTGCTGTACCACAGAGAATGAACGTGAACAACTACAGAATGAAGGCATTGCATTAATACAAAATACAGAACTCAGAAATACCAGAGGAGTAAGAGCTGGTCCAGCCCAGTGGACTGGCACCCCAAGTAGATGATGGCTTGGTGTTGGTTAAGCCTGGAGGTGGTCTTGTAGGAGCAGTAGTGTTTCTGGGTACCTTCCATAGTTCATGGGATAAAGAGGCTTGTGTGTGAGAGATCGGGCCAGAGGACCATGTCGACTTGATGTCTGACAATTTACCTGCAACAGAAAAAAAAATATGTGTACAGCTAACTAGCAACAAGGGTTTAAACTAAACACAACGGCTAATCTTCAGGCTTCTGCAACAACTGAGTTTTTTCCATCTATGTAGGAGAGAAATAGGATAAAAGGCATAAATCCTACTGCTATTGAATTTAATTATTTATATTTTCAAATAATTTAGTATACTTTTTATACTGTATACTTTACATTCAGTCCCCTTTTTTCTACCTCCTGCTATTTCTCTTTCTCACAGAAGACTGGAGGACAGAAAAAAAAGACTAGAAGATAGACTTAAGCATTTGAAATCTATTTTCATCAAAACTAAAATGAAATTTCAAAATTTTCTCTCTTATAGGTTGAACAGAATTTAACCACTTCTTGTACCCAACTCATTTCATCTAAAATAAAGCAACTTCAGAGCTTTATAAAGTAAGAGACAAACATGAGAATAAAACATATTTTGCATTCAGAGCTTCCCACAAAATTGAGTCAGTTTACAGATACTGAAACAAAACCCACAGAAACACCTCCCCTCTGGATTTGCACCCCTCTGCCTTTCTTCCTCGTAACACCACATGTTCTGAAAGTAGAGGGTCCAGCTGCCTTGTCACAGCACGTTCCCACTGCTACTACCACCAGCAGCACACGGGTGACCAGAAGGAACTGCAATGGTCACAGCACTGCACCTTCTGCCCCAGCAGAACTGTTGTATTTATGATGGCTCAATGCCTGTCAGCTGCAGCAAGGAATTGGTCTGCCTGAGTCCAAGATGCAAAACTGACTCATAAAATTTTTTAAAACCAGATTTGAATGGGCAGAGTAAGTGCTTTGCAGTTAGGCACAGAGGTTTTGATAGCAGCTCCTGAGCCGGCAACCAGTTCTCAGTCTTTCTGCAAACTATAGTAACAAAGAGCATTTAGCAATGATGGCTGAGATATTAACAGGAGAAAAAAGGGGGGCAGGGGAAGGAAGTGGCCTAATTTTTTGAACTCAGAACAGCTCAGCTGGCAATTCAATGCATGATACGTGCACGTTACCACAGATTAGATGTTGCTACGCCACTACTTCTCATGGGGTTAACACAAAGATTAGATGAGATTGCAAAAAAATAATAGCAAATAAAGCAGAAATGCATAGCAGTTAGCAGAAAAGCAAGCCACCGCTTTCATTTTCCTTGCTTTCATTGGAGCAAAACCTTTCAAACAAAAGCTTTTTGTGTTCTGAGAGCATGAAGTGCATTCTGCAGTTTGACCTGGAGGTTGCAGCTTCATTTACTCAAAGTAGAGGGTTTTCTTTGATTAAATACAATACTGATAATACAATCCATACAACAGTCCCTGCACATTTTTCTAATGGGATGAATTAGATATTTAGGTAGCCAGCTAGCAACCAAAGTTTCTTTGACTTGCAGAGAAAGAGGCTTCAGAATTAACAGCTCATTAAAAAGATTGGGACAAGTCACGTTATCTAGACCATCTGCAAGCTCAGGCATATAGGGTGCATCAGGCTTCGGATTGGCTATTTTTAAACATATGCTTAATCTACTTAAGCAAGAGGACACACCCACAAAATAAACCTGTTCTTTAGGAAGCTTCCTAAAGCAAACAAACAAACAACCCCCTGCACAACAGAGCACCTCCTACTAATTTCCTAAGTTAAAGATGGTTCAGCTTTAAATGTGAATTTATCAACAATTATTTCAGCTCTGTGCTTCCTGGAAAGGTCTAGTAACAATGTTACTACTGAGGTCCTATAGAATAGGACATACCTCCCTCAAAGCTGGAATGGAAACTGTAATTAAGAGATCTAGATACCAACCCACAGTGACAGCATATGGCAGCATGTGGAGCAAATACATTTTTCCTTAGCACAATTCCAGGCATGCCATACAATGCTCAGTGCCCAGGAGCTGCCAGGAGCTGCCTACCTACCACAGACTTAAAAAATGTGCTTGTGTCTACAGTAGCACTACTGTAATAACGGGGAAGGAGCACTTTTCTCGGGCCTTTTCCCAGAATGTGGAGGAATGGGCAAGTAGAAAGGCCATTTTTCGTACCTGCAATGCTAGGTGCGGATGCAATGCTGCTGAAAGAGCTACTGTAGCCGGAGGCACTAAGCGGCCAGGCACTCGATGAAGGCAGCGTGGCATTCTGAGATGATGTTGGGGATGACCCTGCAGAACCAGCAAAGAAGCAGCTAAGAAAGATGGGCATAATGTGGTTTGGTGTGACATAAGCAACTCGATCGTGTGCAAATACAAACCATGCAATTTATTTTCCTGAATCGGCCTGGTCTCTGAAGTCTAGGAATGAAATGTTATAGAAAGCATGATAAAGTGAAGCAGAAGTCTTTAGTGGAAAAGAAAAGAAAGCTGCCATAGTGGCAAATTTATTGGTGCCTGTGCAGAAGACAAATCCTGCATTTCCTTTAATATGCACAAGTCTAAAATATCAGCGTTAAACTGTTCAGCCTCAAGGAACAGGCATTACTTACAAAGGTTCTTTACTGGCTGACTTGAGCAATGGCAACTGTAGATGAGCATAGATGTATATGATAAACTAACCTCTTACCATAGGTGATTTGTCCTAAATTACTTGAGGTAAGCACTTTCACATTCTAAAGCCCACAGAGATCTTTATTTTTTGCAGACTTATGGTAAAACAAAGATATATTTTAGCAGTCTCTTTTCAAACTAGTTACATTAAAGGAAACAGCCTGAAACCATCTTGGTAAATCATTTACAATCTGAGGATCTATCTAAGCATACATGCAATTTCCTAACTGGCAGCAAATGAAAGAAACTGAATATAAAATAAAATATCTTCATTATAAAGACCAAAAGAGCTGGAAGTGCTCTCTAGCCACCAACAAAAATTAAGTGTGTATCTCAGGTGATTTATCATTACTGACACACATACAGTGATACTCAAGTGTCTTTAACCGACTAATAAAAACAGACAAGTTCTTTGGAAAAGGCACAGAGTGATGCACTGAGGTACATAAAAGGGAGGACATAAAAGGACAATCTCATCTCTCAGTGTTCAATAAACAACACAGGTTACATGTTCAGCTGTAACAAAACCCAAACTTTACTTTACCCAGATTTATTGGGTCTCACAGGACATACCAAAGCAGACATCAGTCTCAAGCAGAATAGCTAAATATCAAGGTCTTCTCTTGCTATAACCCATTCCCTACACAGCCACCTCTCTAGAAGCCTGGGGGAAAGGGAACTGTACCCCCAGATTCAGCAGATCCTATGCTCACAGTGCTGGAAAGGATCCTGATTTCAGTTGACTAAAACTTCTAGCTTGCAGCAGATGATCCTGTAAAGCTTTGTTAGCCATCAGGGCAAGCCAAAGCCAAAACCAAGCTTAGGTTTTGTGCATTTCTAAGGGCACAGTGCAAGCACGGCACATGCCACCATGAGTGGCTTTCAGCTCTATTAATATAGTCTTTGCTCTGCAGAATGTTTAATATTTGAAGTTGGTCTCTTCCCGGCAGTGTGCCATCAAAAGCCCCTATCTCACATGAAGTAGCGCTTACAAGAGTGCTGTGGATTTTTAAAATGCAAACACCTAGACTTAACACACCTACCAGAAACTGATCCAGCAATGACACTTTCATTAAAATTCTATTATTTACATTAAAATGATAAAAAGCTGATGAGGAGAGGAAGCTGTGGACCCCAACAGTCACTGCTTTTCACAAGGTTTTTTCACATGGAGGTTGTTTACTTCTGCAAAGGTCATCTACTGACATTCAGTTATGCAGTTTAATTATCTCTTCTCTCCATAGACAGATTATGTACCGACAGAGCTGGTACGCATTTTCCTTCTACAAAGAAATACGACCTGCAGTAGTTGTCATGAGACATACAGGTGCACAGGTGTAGCTCTGCAATGCTATGTTTTTGGCCCAAAGGGAGAATTTCTTAGATGCGTCTGATCTCAACTTTGGCTGAATTACATTTTTGTACTGTTCTATTTAGCACTGCAAAGATTACTTCAAATGTTTTGGGTTGCCTGCAACTGGAAGTACACTGGGGTCATTAAAAGTTAATTCATCATTACCCATGCACATAAATACTTTATGTTTCAGCTTAAATAAAGATTCCTTTCTGCAGTTTCAAAGCCAGTGAGAGACACAACTCCACATTATTCCAGGCAATGAAACCCCAATGCCTCCTTTCCCTCTGGTTCCATGTCCTTCCACCTGAACTAACAAGTTCAGAGCTGGAAACCAGTTTCCAGGGCAATTCTGATTTTTAAGATGTGCTGATATCACGCATTTAACTACTCGAACAAAATGCTCATTTTTAATCTTGGCAAGTCCTTCTAACAACCTGATCAGAAACCTCCTGTGCATATTACAGTGCTCTAACAGATAATTTTCTTCAGATTACTTGCCTCTTGAGACATACTAACTACAATTAAACCAAGCCATCTTTCGTATGATCCACTTTCACTGGTAAACAGTACTGCCCTACTGTTTTATCCTTCTGGAGAATGCCCTTTTAATTTTGGACTAAACATACCTGGAACAACGGAAATGGAAATGGCATTGGGATATACTAGTTTACAAGCTAATTTCCTTTTTTTCTCATCTTTGAGGGTTTTTAGGTTAACACAGGTCTAATTCCTTCTCCTGTTCGAGCTTTTAATGAGGCAACAATTGTGTGTGACAGCAGCTTGCTGCCTCTGAAACAACCGTGGAAATTGTTAATACTTTATGACTATTTCATATAGGGTCAGTATGCGGAGCAAAATCCTGTGCAAAACAAAGTGTCAGGAATTACAGAGTGCAGGAGAACGTCCAGTGATCATGAAAGTTCATAAGAAGTATGTGTATTTACCTCCACTTTTGAGAAGATAGCGATTAACATCCTGTATGGTGGTGTTTATGGTGGGCCCAGTCGGAACGCTTCCAGGAGTAACATCAGGGTCATTTTCAGGGTCAATGTTCTGCAGTCCTTTCCATGGCACTCCTGGATGAAATTCTGTTCCAAAAATAAAAAAAATCAATAGTAGATAAGGTCATAATTCTTCATTCTAACTTCTTCCGGAGTCGTCAGAAGGTAAGAGGGTTCAATAGATAAAGCCAACAATAATTTTCAAGGAGATGAGTGAGTTTAACGTGAAAGCTTCATGTTTTGTTACCTGGTGGCCAGTTTATGCTGGAGCCGTTGGAAATTTTATCACTATCAGTTTTGGCACGTGACCAGCTGTGAGGAACAGCTACAGGTGGACTGGCTGGTGACTCACTGTTTTGGATCAGATCATACCGGCCGTAGGAGTCATCAATGGAGGACTTTCCCAGAGGACCAATACTTAAACCTCCAGGGATAGCACCTGAAATGAATGACATGAAAAAGCTTTGTTTAGGAGAGGATTGATTTTTCAGTATTGAATTTCTTCTGAACCTATATTTGATTATTATGCTCTTTTCCAAAAAAAAAAAAAAAAAAAGTAAACACAGTATGCAGGGCTTAACAGCTTTACAGCCTTACTAGGAATTACAACTGTGGCGTGTACCACTGGTACATTAATCTAGGCATTCTGGTTAGCTAAAGAAATTCAGATTAGTTCACGACCAGAAAGACACTAAGTAATTCAAATCATTACTAAGTCTGTAAACAGAAATTTGCTGAGGCAGCATATAAAGAAATATCACTGTAGGCAATGCCCTGCGCTCATCCTTCCTTAGATATTCATTACTGGCTCTGTGGCTGACTTGAAACAGCAGTTCTTAGGTTCTTACAAATTATCAAACAGCAATTTGGCATAAGCAGTACAACTGCTTGCAAGAAAAAAAAACAAAAACACTGCCATGTAACATACTTTGCACTGTTAATAATAAAAACCAGGTTAAAGTAAAGTTCATGGAGCAACCTGTTCTAAAAGGACTAGGAAATAAATGACTCAGGATATTGGATACTGATAGGGATAAAGGTATCAGATACAATTAAAAGCATATATTTTTAAAGCTTTTTCAAATTGTCAGGTAACTCTTTGGAATCCAGGTGGTTTCATGTGTGTGTGTGTTTTTTCTGTTTTTTAAAGCAGCTCATTCCATGGAAAAAGAAAAGACTAACTGTACAACAGATTAGCAATTACTTCTAGAACACTATGAAGTCTGTGTCACTACTTCCCAATATACATACATATAAATAACATGTATTACATAATCCATTGTGCCTTGATACCTGACCAGCTGTGAAAGGTTGATGAGGTCTTGTTTGAGATGTATGAGAAAAACGTGAGAGAAAGCCAATGTAAAGATTTTTGGAACAAGGATATGCAGATGTGGAGTAAAGGGAAGCTTATGGAAGATGTTTGCATAACAGCACTAATGGTTTGCTTCACTTGAAATCCCATTTTCCAACCAATAAAATTCACCAAATGAAAAAAGGAATTTTACACAAAGACAGTAGCAGAAACTGAAGATTTTCTGCCTACTGTTGAGCGTGACTACAAAAACCATTTGAAAACACTACAGCCTGAAAGGGTGCTTTGTAGCAATCATTTATCAAGTCTTAACGAAAAAAAAAAAAAGAAATAAAATTACAATTCCAGTGTGACTCGAGTCTCAAGAAGGCCAACGGACATGGAGGTTAAATGTGACATACCGTGCTTGCTGGAGTTCTGGTCAAGCGAAGAAGCAGCACTAGACAGATTATCCATTGAGTTGGGGTGTGTCCACTGAGGAAGGCGAGACTGGGACTGAGAAGTGTCCTTCACTGACAACCCACCAGTAATGTCCATGTTATTTACATTCATGTTCGGGTTCAGTCCAGCTAAGGTGAAAGAGGTCGTTAGATATACTGGTGTATACAATGTACTGGTGGATTAACAAAAGGTAAGTTTTTGCACTTAAAAATCCAATCAAGGGAATTACTAAACAATGATTTTCAAATATATTTATATATGTGCAGCAATTTACATTTCCAGTCTGCTGAAATAATTTTTTGCTTTTGTGGGGAAACCAACTTATAGTGAATTCAGAAATTTTTAAGACATTGCTAAGAGGAAAAAAACAAACATACATACATATACAAATATATTTTAATGTTGCCAGTATTTCTACTTTCAGTCTCTTCAGTTGTCCCAGAAAAGGCATTCTGTAAGAATACACTGGAATGCAAAGTTTAAACTAGTGAAGAATTTGAAGCATTTCTTTGCTAAACCAAAGTATTCCTCAAGTCTTCCTGGCACACCTTTATCTTGCAGATCACTTTAGCTTGCTAGTAGCATTAAAAACTCCTCAAAGTGAGTAACTTACCAGTCATACAGAAAACCAGCTATTATTCATCACAGTAGGCATCATACTACTTGGGTATATATTTGAATATAGAGAATAAAATCATGTAGACTAGAGATTTAATTTCTATATTCATGCAAGTTAGGGAAGAATTTTGACAGGCTTCCATTATATGAACCTGGATTCTTTTAGATATATAATTGTGAGCATTAGCAGATCACAGACAGCTGAAATATGAGAGGAAATTCTTAGGGTTGGCCCTTAATTCATAAATTCTTTTGCCTTTTGGCACTCCTGCTGTAACAGCTCTCCATAGCAGTTAGAGTTACCTTTTTATTAGCTGCATGACAGATAAAGCTTGACAATTCTGTTGTACAGAGCATAAAGAATGGCACAAACAGATTACATGAATTTTCCTGTGTCGCAAGTGAAGTCTATGGCATAGACCAAACAATCCTAGAAAACAAGCTGCTCTGTTCAACCTGTCTCAAAGTTGGATCAATTATTTTGAAATCATATCTCACTGATCTCTGTCTAACCTACCAGTGATGAAGATTTCAGAGCCCTCTCAGGCAATTTATTTCAGTACTTTCCTTAGATTAAGTGATCCTTGATCTTCAACTAGATATCCTTTGATACAAGAAAAGATTATTACCTCTTGCCTCAGCCACAGTAGACATGCAAGACTTCTTTGAAGCTATTATTTACATTTCTGAACATTGCTGCACATCTCCTGAGTCTTCTCTTTAGATTGCAATGACCAAAGAGTTCCATTTTTCTTGTCACATTTTTGAAATGTCTAATCACTTGCACTGTTCTTCTTCTTCAGAGACAGAGCATAGGTGAGCAAATACAGCTCACCTGTATAGCTACTAGGCAGACACAGACTACTATAATTTAATCATTTTGATGTTGTTCAATAAATAAGACTTCTGAACTTAGTATTTTTTTATGTCCAAAGTAGTTGGACACTGAAAGAACAAAATACAAATTCTTTGCCTTTTCAACACCAAATGGCTTTAAAGAGGGACACCCACCAAGAGGGTAAGGAGCAAAGGTGTTCGGTGAAGACTGTTGCTCTTTGGTCTGCAGGTCAGGTAGGCCGGGAGCCTGGGGATGGGGTGAAAAGCTATCCATGGCTGATTTGCCTGCAGAGGGGTGCAAAGATAGATGTGGAGGGGGAGGCTGCTGCTTCATAAGCAGGGCCTGGGCCAGCTGGCGCTGGTGCTGCTGGATCTGCTGCTGCATGTTATTGATTGTACGTGCAACCTGGCAACAAAAGAGAAAGAACGAATAAATGCACAGAGGAACAAAGGGACACTGGACTTCTTGTGCCACTTTTTTGCATTGAAATAACACAACGGATCTCTCCCTACAAGTAAAATTCGACTGAATTGAGAATTGAATAGCTTTCTTCCAGTAACTGAATGCTGCGAGGCAGCGTTATTATTCTAGTATTCTTTACTTTTTATTATTCAAATCATGCTCTATGCAATTGTTTCAAAGGATACTTTAGCTGGTTTGGTGCAAAACAGGACAATCTCTTACTGCTACTGAAATCAAACTCTAATGGTAAAATTAAGTTAGCTGTTAAACCTACTTGCTGCTCCTGTTGTCTCATGGGTCCGGAAACATTACGCTGAGCCTGTAACATCTGCTGCTGGATTTGTAAACGTTGGTACGCCTGCAAGATGGGAATGAGAGCTCAGGGGTCTGACCATATACAACAAGCCTGACATGCCTGCCTAACACTGCTCTTGTAAATTATAAAATAGTCAAGACCCAACTCCTGGATTTTTTTTGAAAACTGTTAATGAAGCAAAAGCAACAATCTTGTAACAAATGTATTCCAAAATATATTTAAAATATATGAAGTCTAAAATATATATTAAGTCCAGAGATTTTTTTTCCAAAACCAAACACAAGAATGAAATTACTGATGAGTTACCACTATTAGTTCTCACAGAACAGTGCATTTAACCAGCTTAAAGTCGAAGTCAAAATTAAATTTACATTAAATATTTCCTTACACCAAAAAATATCCACAATATTAATGTGGTTAATTGGGTAGTAAAGTTTTTTTTCAATGTGTTCTTTCTCTGGATCACTTGCATTTAAAATGCAAATTGAGTTCTGCATAGGTATTTTTCAAATAGCATTGTGATGCCTAATTATCACCATGGTATGAGACCAACTCTGTTCTCCTCAAAACTGGGAAAGCAGATTCAAAATGAATCGTGGTAACAAACACTAACAGAAGGCTTCAACAACTATCACACGACATTAGCTACTGAGGTAGTTTGTCACACACAATAATCTTATATTCAACCCTAGAAAATACTGACATACAATTAGCAAGATATATCAGGTCTGATTCAAAAAACATAAAATCTGAATATGTATTTATCAATCATTTTACTTTTAAATGTAGCAGCAGTACACAACAAACAAGTTGTGTATGATGTGATTCCATCATTACAAGAAACGTCTCCCACACTTTATTATTTATTAAGGCAACTGAATGAAGTTCTTCAGGTGACTAAAGCTGTCAAAATTTCTCTTCTTGTGCTGTGACAGATACACAGAAGTTTCACAGTTGGTCAATCAGTTAGATACGCTGGCATTTAATACACACTATAATGCTGTTTTAAGGATATACTGTCTTACTCACACCAACGTGACTACAACTGACTTTTAGATTTCACTGATGAGTTTTAGAGGGTAATTATTCTACAAATGCCTATTTATAAAGCCTGAGGTACAAAACATGATTTTGTTTCTTTAAAAAGAGACTCTACCAAACAAAACACCATCTGACTTGTTTCAAAGATATGTCACTCCCATTTACGAATTTAGTTAGCAATTCTCCTATGTTATCTTCATGCCTCCAGTTCACCTTCAGAGCTTATTTACCACGTCTTTTAACTTACCAGCTGCAGCTGATAGAGCTGGTTCAACATCGTCATATGCTGAGGATTAATTGGCGAGGTTAATAGTGCAGGGTTGAGACCAATGTTTTTTGCTGCAAACTGCAAAAGCTGTGCTTGAACCTGGAAAAGAGAGGTGTGTTAAGTACTGCGTATTCACGGTTAACAGTGACAACAGTGTAAACCATAAATAAAGAGTCACAAGACATCAGCTGAATAACGTGACTATTCTCAGAGTTTGCATACGAACCATCAAAAAATAACAGGAGGCTGAAATACAAATCTTAATAACAGCAGCCAAATGTCCGTTACAGAAAAAAAACACAGTGAACAAACCCCTCAGCTCTCTAAAAATACTGTTGATGCAAAAAAAGGAAGGAAAGAGTCTGCACAGACTGACAACATGTGAGAACCTAGAAATGCTCATGAGCTAGTAAATCAACACAGAAACTCCAAGGAAACAGCACAGTCAAGAGTACGAGAGAACCAAAATGGAGAAAAGAAAGCATACAGGAAAACTCCGGCAAAAGGGAAAATCTGGAAGAGAAGTTTCATCTAACCTGAGGGGATAGAAACTGAGGCACTTGAGCACGAAGACTAGGCTGGGATGAATTAAGAGGTTGCACTGGCGGTTGCTGCGGCTGTTGCATGGTCCTGGCTTGTGCTGCTCCGCTATTGCCAAACATACCCAGATTGCCACTCGGTATCTGCAAAGGACAAGAGAGACACTGGCATTTAAATGCACCATCCAACATACACCCTGGATGTTACTTGTCTGCACAGCCTTCATCCTCAATGCTTATGGCAGGCATGAATAAAGAAAGTGATATATGCAGCTTTATTGACTATTAGGTTTAGAACTAGGCATGCCAAAGATCACCATAAATCCACAGCAGCCCAAACCTGCCAAAAGTCTGCATGATGTCTGCGCAGAAGGCAGGATGTCCATTATATCAAGCACAACCCCAGAGGGTCACGAGATGAACAATGAGAAGCACTTGCCAAATGTCTTTGTACTGACATGGGAAGGGGTAGGAGAATTAAGTCATTAAGCTCTCAGCATCCTAAATGCTAAATTATCTAGGATGTTCTTGTACACAGTCATTTTCCAAAGCCACTGATGATGGGCATAATATTAACGCTGTCTCTGCTTCTCAAAGATACATTTAATGGGCTGCAAGTGCTGGACAAGTATTACCTCAAGAAAAGTAGTTCTAAGCACTTTACTACATTTAAATACAAATTAACCTAAATAGAATATAGGTAATCAAGAAACAGCAGAATGACACAGAGAGTTACTCTGTGTTGTTTTTTCCTATCTTTGCAGGTACTCGGATTTTATGACAAAGGTGACCTTTCAGGAGTTTATGACCTCTTGGTGTTTACAAATCAGTCTCCATCTCTGAGTGTTTAGGACTCTCCTCTTCCATTTCCTTTTCCCTTTCTGCGCGCTCTGTCACGGGGACTGAGCATCCCTCCTGTCACAACATTTCAGGTGGTCAGCAGTTGCTTTCTTCCACCTGCCAAAGCTATGAGCTGCCTTGACAGTTACGATAGGAACAAAAAGACCCATCGCTTCCCAGGCATCTCGTCACTGAATAATCATGCCAGCCAGGAGAGAGGAGTTGTAGCCACCCCTGTGACAAGCAGCACCGCCTCCGAAAGAGAAAGCTCCATCAATCACGGCAGGGCTGCACAGTTCACTAGTGTAAAACCATAACACTAGAGTCTCTTCTCAATGGCTGCATGTAATTAGGAGGCTAATTATACCCAAGCACTTGTTTTACATGCCATAAAGCAAAAATGTTTTTGCGGCAGGTCATTTCTCTGTTGTTTTATCCCCCCCGTGCACAAAGACTGAGTCCTCGTTTCTGCCTGCAGCCAGTGCTTCCAAAGGGGGACGGAAGGAGCGGGAAGGCGAGTTGTGGTCTCTGCAAGTGGCCTTACCTGTCTAGAAGAATTCAAGTTTTGCATGCCCAGCCCTGAGGCAATCCCGCCCAGGGTCTGATTAGGGAGTGCACTGTTTGAAAGGGGGAGCTTCAGGCTTGGTGAAGGCAAAAATGGTGAAGTAGTGGGCTCTTCCACTAGGCCGCCATCCTGATTGGAGAAACAAAGGGTGAGCTGCGCGCGGCGCCCAGCAGCGGGCAGCGCACAGAACAGTTTCCCATGGAAGTATAAAAGGGCGTGGATGAGAAAAAAGATTAAAAAAAAAAAAAAAAAAGTTTAAAAAAAGAAGAAAAAGAAAAGAAGAAAAAAAAAAGAGGTATGAATAATAAGGAATGAAAAAGTATGGGGTGAAGGAAGAAGAAAAAAGAGAAACAGGGTTAAGGTACTGTTTTTCTTTACGTTGTCGCAGCTACATGTACAAGCGCGCGGTCCCCCGGCCGGCTCTCTGCAGCGGGGAGCGACCCCACGTCCCAGTCTGGGGCTGCTCGTGTAAAGCGAGCAGAGCAAGGCCGGGCACGGAGCAGCCATCGCTTCCTCCGCAGGGCTCCTCCTCACCACCGCTCTGAGGGGTGGAAAGGGAAGAGGCCCAGCACACGCCCAGGAAATCTGGGAATACTCATGCAGCACCGACTGATACCCACTCTGAAACGCTCCTCTCCAATGGCACAAAATTATTTTCAAGCAGTAATTATTATGCTGTCCGTATAGTCTTTTCAAGAAGGTGGTTAAGACTTGGCCTCATCCTAGCCCCAACATGTCCCCCTGCCCCAGGAAGAGCTTAGATTAGAGCAAGAGATGAGGAGTCCCCCTTGCTCATCAACCACTGAACAAGGACATGCTGCAGACAGCAGCCCCGTTGAACAGCAAGTCAGAAAATAAAATAAATCACGTAACCCCCAGCCCAAGAGGTACAAATCCAGGTCTTATTACAGGGAGGCATTGACTTCTGTGTCAGACAGGGCTGCGAAGGCTGCAGCAAGCCGGATCAAGTAACACCACGCAGCTAGTACAGCGCCAAAACTATGCAAGGCACAAAAAATCCTTTATTTGCCTCGTGCCAGACAAGATATTTTTAAGGCAGTATCTTCACTGCCAAAGAAAGGCTTTTTATAGCTGAGGAGCGAGGTTATTTCAACTGATAAGCCCAAGCTCTCAGCAGACCGTGAGATACTGAAAAATATCTTTTGTTAAAAAAAACAGATTGCTCCTCTAACCAGATACCCAAACAAATGACCTAATGCACTAAGCACTAAGTACATGTTGCATTCTAAGTTAACCCTGAAAAAATACATTAGTGATGGCTACCCTTCAGTGCGAAGGAAAAGTTTCTTTATGAGCAGGCGCTGCAGCACTTCGGGCGGCATCCAGCTCTTGGGAGCCGGACACTGACATTTTCTAATGATATCCCCAAGGTCTTGCAGCTCGGGATATCTGACATGCTGCTGGACAGCAGTCACGCTCTACAAACAACTGCAGCTTGCATGACAGGAGCAGGTTCAAGGATTTCTCCCTGCACCACAGACATGTGCTTACCATTCGATTCTTCCCCCTAACTGCCATCCTTTCACTTGCTTTTAGTTTTTCACTGTGAATTTCTTGTAAGGGTGCTGGCTGCACTGCACAAATCTGCACTCTTACAAATGGAACCGAAATTACTTCGTTAGTTCAATATTTTAGTCAGTCAACAAGAAGGACTCACCATCCTCGGCCTAGACTAGGTGAAATTGTTACCACTGACAATCACTTATAACTCATTATTTTTCAGTTTCTTTATTCTTTAATTGTACAGATCATGCTAAATCCAGCACAGGATTTATTTCTTTGAAAAGATTTCATGTAAAATCCTGCAGGAGTAGCATTTCCTTCTACACTTATCCAACGTAAAGCATAATAATGGTGCTTAAGGATACATTATTTTGAAGGTGTTGGAAGGTATCTTACAAGAGTCCTATGTACCAAATATTACAGACTGCAAGCAGCATCACTCGATGGTTTTGATCCCTGTGAGATACGGGCAATTTAGCACAGGATTCCTGAACACTTTGGCAGTCCCTTGCCAACAACTGCCACTTCATGAATCAAAACAGCTGAACAGATGGACGCCAGACAGCAGAAGGTGCCAAAAGGCTTCACATAACGTCAGTTACAAAAGTAGCAGAAAACACACAGTAACTTTTTAAAAACAGAAACAAAATCCTCTTTCAAAAAAGGAAGCTAAAGAAATGAAATTTCAGCACAAAACAGGATCTCATCGACCCTGACATAAGGTAGGTACAGGTGTAAGAAAATTGCAAGAGGCATGTCTGAAAAGGGGTTTATCATCAGTATTTTTACTTTTGGTAATAGAGGAATTGGAAAGATGATGAAACAATAAAATATCCCATTCAGCTTCTTGAAGACAAAAAGCTATCACACTCACTAGGGACAACTGGGAAGGATAAGGTTGAAAAAATCCCCCTAATACTTATATTTAAAAAAGGAAATAGTTCAGTCAGCTAGAAAGAACTTTTGTGGAAGAGCCTGATTGCACTCATCAAGACTTGTAGGCCTGGATTTCTCATCAAAGGGGAAGAAAAGCTGGTCAATAAGTAAAAGAATATTGAAAAGGAGGCTTAATTTGTAAGGGGAGTATTTCATACAGGCTCCTCTGTTCCCCAGAATATGGAAGACAGTCTGGAAGCAGCATCAGGGCAAAGGTTAAGACAAGATTCAAAGCTGGCAATATAGGAGAAAGCATAAAAAAGCAAAGCTAGAGGACAGCTGGAAACGGAGATGGTATTTTTTCACTCTGCTCTGTTTTCCCCATCTTGATAAACATATCTTTTTGATGGTCTAGAACACAGCAGTAGCATCAAATTGTGCTAAAAAAGTTAAATGAAACCTCTTTATGGTTCAGGATTTTCAGCAGAAGGGTGGGCCAGTTCTGATCATCACCAACCAGAGGTTTCTTCTGAGCTTAGAAGAAACTTCATGCAATGAAACTTAGTGCAATGAGAACACACACCCAAGTCGAGTCCTAACACACAGGAGTGATACCTAACCCAAATGCCTATGCATCACAAAAAGATCCTTTGAAGTACTCTGGACTATCAGGAATTTTTTTTTTCTTTTTTTTCTGTTTGCTTTTACAAATTTGATGGCTCCAGAAGACATCAGGTAGCATCTTCAAGCAAACTTGATACCTAAGCATTCAACTCCCAGTAAAAGATAAAGTGGCTGACATCACAGTATGTATCAGGGTAGTGCTAGGCTGGATCTTATTTTTTTGAAGCCATTGGGTTTTCTCCTTTCTCCTTTCATGGTGCTACAGGGCAAGATAACATCCTGAAAAAACAATACAATTAACAAAGCAGACTAAAGCGTATGTGTGGCAAAGCTCTGAGGAACAAGTCAGGGCAGAAATTCAAAGGAGATGTTTAGTTGTACAGACCAATCTGTGCAACTTCTTTATCTGGATAAATGAGTGCTGACTTTATCTTTCAAAGAAAATGCAGTGGAAGCAGCATTGAGACTTATGCGAGTCGAAAGAATCAGCTGAGACAGCGGGCTCAACAAGCACATCAGCCCGGTTTTCAAGTTCACCAACAACAGAAACTTTCCATAACTTACTGGAGACTTAGCAAAGCCAGATAAAAGGACAGTGACTTCATAAGACAACAGGTAAAATGAGGAATGTTGGCTCAGATGCTTTGAGCAGCTGTGGCAGAGACAGATGACTTAATCGGGAAACGAGGCAGCTCCACATTCATGCTCTGAAGTACAGCCTCAAAAGGGCAAAAAAGTAAGTTTTGAAGAAGAAGAGCTGCTCTAGCAGTGGGAGGTGTAAATACGGAAAGAATATCTTTGGAAAAATCTACCCCATTCTTAGAGTAGAGACTACATTTGTCTAATCCACTTCAGGAACTTGCTCAACACTGTGATAACAAGTACAGTTTGGAATCACAATTATTTCCTTCGTTATAAGAAAGCCATTGTGACAGATCATGCCTAGACTGACAGATTTTACTAGCTGTATGAATATGAATGATTTTAGTACTCCCTTTTCAATACTTGTGTTTAACATATGTTTCCATAATTATGCGTTATGCTGCATATAATGAACCTCTCTCTTTGGCAATAATGTTACTATTCAAGATACTGTTAAACTAGGAAAGAGAAGGTTAATTGGCACACACACACTAATTTTGTGCCCTTCGTCACGAGAAGGATCCTTCAATTAACATATTCATTCAGATTCACCACAGACAAATAGATTTGCCACAACTAAGAATAAATGATGAACTTTAGAGTGGCAGGAAGCGAAAAAGAAGAAAGAAGATCTGGGTTGAGTTTGATATGCTGAAAATAACACATTCAGCTCAGTCTGGTTTAAGGAAGGACAACATAAAAGCCACCATACCACTACAACATGAGTAGGGAACCCTGAGGAACCAAGTGTTGCTCCATAAATGGAAAAGCATATTTCTAATGTATTCATATACAGAGGAAACTACCATGATACTACACTAAGCAGCACTGTGACAGCATTTGAACTAAGACAGCTTTTGCTATGCAAGGACCCTCTCAAGGAAATCTTATATATGCACTCATTTTTCCCTTATTAATGTAAATAAGCTGTATCATACATTTGTTTTTAAAACAGATCAACTTGTTTACAGCCTGCATTGTACCAGAACAAACACACAGCTAACTGTTTAGCCTGCAAAGACAGCAGAAATAGTAATGGTTTTCATTAAAAGGTCAGTGTTAATGAGTTTTTCTACTCTAACACCTGCATCTGAAGAACCACTCTGATTTTCTTATCACAGTACCTGGGAACCTATCACACCTAAGACCATAATTTAAAAGACAGCACTTTAGTTAAGATTAAAAGGGAAAGCACAGGGTGGAGGACCATGAAAATAATCATTATTCAGGGTCCATGAAGCTTTTAATAAATCTGTGCTAATATGACTAGATGTCTTTACTACCTCACATCCTGTGAAGAGCCCACATAAAATTAATTGGTTTCAGTGCAGTTTGTATAAAGTACTGCCTTTCACATTCAGGAAAAAAGAAAAAAAAAAAATTCATTCACTGTCTTTACTGCCACTTCAAATAATCCATGAAAAAAAGAATGGCACCGCACACTGCCCTTCCTCTATTAATGATCTCCTGGGGGATTATGAGGTGCTCCAGTGATAAGTGTCCAGGACTTTACCTCAAGCTGTAAACTGCATCTTCTTCTGAAGACCTGGCTACACTATTCCCTACATCCTTTTCTTTAGGCACTCTGTTTCTTGGACATCACTAATTTCCGTAGCCTTCTACTCAGTCATTACCTTGTCCTGGAACACTGGTCACTGAGCTTTCTAAATAGGTCACGAAAATTGTCAGTATTTTTACATCACGTACAATTTTGACTTGTCAGTCATACCCCTATTTCTGACCTTATCCATATTTCTAAGCTTACCTTGTCAAGGAAGGTGGGGCGGTCCATGGAAGACTCTTTGGAGATTGGTGGTGGGCGGCAGCCAAGGGGTTTGGTGACCATTCCATTGTAGTCGGTCACTCCCATTCCACGCTTGTCCATTTCCACCTTCTTTTCCAGCAGAGCACCTTCACACAAAGCAAGGATGGATTTTCAATACTTTAAAAAACAACAGTGATGCCAAGAGACTGGATTTGTCAAAACTCTGAACACCAAAACACGCCAGAAACTATTTCTAAATCTGTTGCGAATCACTCCTGTTCTAACAGAAGACTATACATTTGGCCTCTGGAAACACTAAAACCTTCACACCCCTGCCCATCTTCATTGAAACCCACAGCGCCTTGCATTAAAAAAAGTCCAAACAATGTAATAAAACATGGATAAAACTGGATAAAACAATCTAATAAAACTGGATAGGATCAAACTCCAGAATCATGAATGTTTTCTAAGTTGCATTAAAGAAAAAAAAATTAGTTTACACAGCTACTTACTCATGGCCTGATCGAGATTCATATTGTTGCTCTTCAAGGCCTCTTCTGCTGGCTCTCTCTGTTAACAATATGGATTAAGTCAAAAGAAAAAGTAACCACGCTTATATAATTTCAAAACAAACTGGGAAAACAGATATGCCTCTTAAATACTGGATTTAATATTTACTAAGTGGCACAAATGATGTTTATACATGTTTTCCTTGCTTTTACCAATTCCCACATAGACGCAGTCGTTTCTGTTTGTGAAGTAGCAATTGTACAAGGTCAAGTCATATTCATCTTTTATTAAATTACTTCCCATTTTCTGTAGTTAAATTAAGTATCACTACTATATGCCTCTCTTAGCAAACAAATAAAGAAAAAAAATCAGCACACAGCTATACTCTAATTCCATCTGTTTAATAAGGGAATGGAGAACTGATGAATTATTACTGAAGTTCAAAACAACCCCTGTTGTTACAAAACTCTGAACTTGAGAAGTCCTACAAATGTCATTGAGTCTATCAGCAAGTTATTTCAAAAAGCATTCCATTAATTTATGGTAAATTTCTGAAATTAGGGAAAACGTCTAAATGCAGATAAGAGAACTAATTCCTTGAAAAGAGGAAGACTAATTATATTTTGTAGCTACAGCCTGAAACATCAGAAAAAGAACTAGATTCTACAGAAGCTGACCCATGGAGATGCTGAAACATGAACACTACTCACAGGGAAGCCCATGTCTGTGAGCTGTTTTATCAGACGGTTCATGATCCAGGCCTCATCTTGCTTGCTAGATGTCTTCATGCCCTGAGTTAAGTAAGTGGGAAATGTCATTAATGGTCTATTTTCTACAGGCATGCTAATGACATACAGATCAAATATATGACCAGTTTTCCCGCTCAATAATATATGCTACTGTAAGCTCTGTTAGTACAGATATTTATAACATTTACAGGAAGCCCACAAACAAAATAGCTAAGATTCTCTTCCCCCACAGAGCATAAATATTTCCTCTCAGTTGACTGGTTGTTGAATGGACTATTTACGATTTGGTTTGCTGACCACTGAATTAAAGCTACCTTTAAATTTTTCATCTTTATTCTCGACAGAAAAACGTGACAATAAAAAAACCTGAAATAGCCTCAAGTTCCTGAAAAACATTCCCCCAAAATGACTTTGCAACCTGGAAGGTAAGGACATTATACCCATTCAGTGTATTTTTTAAGAAATACACAAGAATGCTTAGACTTTAAAAGAGCTCTTGTAGATTTTCTCTTGCAAAATCCTCAAGGAGTATTTTCAGTTCAGTTCTTCAGAAATTACCAATAGACAAGTGCCCACTTTTGAGATGTCCACTGTGAAGAAACGGCCATACTTCATCAAATCACTGCCTAATTACAATGGCTAACGAAACAACAAACTTAACTGGCTAAACGTAATCCTAACTCCTTTGATTTGAGGGCTGGCTTTTTCCTGACACAAAACCTCTGTGCAATGGAAAACATCCTAACGTAATTGCACATGTCCTCGGTTGCATGTGGCATTAATACAAATCTGCTTTTGTTCTCCTAACAGTACAACGCCGTAGGATTGCCCATTCCTTTTTCCTAAGTAGAAAATAGTTTTTGCTGGACCACTTCACCACAGGCTACAGTGTGGCTTTCTGGCACAAACTGTCTCAAAGTCCTCCTTATGATTTTTCCATTTGCTTTGCTAATGTACAATTATTTCCTCAGAGCACACAGAGGTTTTTAAAAATCACAGAAAACAGAGGAACAAGGAACTCCCCAAAGCATGCCAGAAGTGAAAGACTTCAGGAGTAATGTGGATGTTGGTCCTTATAAGCAGCAGCTTTTACTTTATTTGTAAGCAAAATGGTACTTAAACCCACTATCTTGAAGTACATTTTCACCATTCCTAAGGAATAGATTTCCATTCAATCCAAAGTATTAATGTTAGGAAGAATATGTGCAACAACTGATGCTAGAAATGCCATACTGCAATTCTATGGATTTTTAGAGACTATCCTCATTTTTGACCTACCTTTTGAAGTCCTTTCTTCGGGGCATTCCCCCAGGAATTACAGGAGGAGCTGCTCTCTTGAGAGGCAGTATTATTCCACATATCTCCTTCTTCATCTTCCCACTGACTAGTACTGAGATTCACTTCATCCCCACCACTGCCCCAGCCTTCTTGCATAGATTTTGAAGCTGGAGGGAATGGAAAGAGGGAGAAGAAAAGCAGATCACTCCACCCGTTGCGAATTTTACAGTAACATCCCTTTGCGCCCTATACTAACATCTAAGTATTTCAAGAGATTCAAAACTGAGCTTATTTGGCATTGAAGTATAAGGACTCCTGCCTTGAAGCTAGCAAGAAAGAAACATACCCTAAAAACTGTCCTGAAAGAAAAAAATCCAGTAACAGCAGGTCTTCTTTCTCCTGAACAAGTAGGATCATTCAAGTCTCCTGAGGAACAAGGCACCAGAAGTATGGCCACGCACTGCTGACACAATTTTGCTTTCCACAAATCTCACCATTTTAGCTGCCCTTTTCTTTCCAATGAGCAAAACTGAATTTCAAGGCTACCAGCTGTCAGAAGCAAACTCACTTGGACCTTGGAAGAACGGGGTCTGAAGAGGGCTAACAGGAGCACTTTACACTAACTGACAAGGTTGAAGTGCCTCTTCTTGCTTTCTGCTCTGCTCAAAGGCTGGCATAACACATTTTAAGACCTCCCATCCCACTTCTCTAGGTTTTTGGGACTATGCAAGTCTCTCCCAGTATCGTGTTTTGCAGAAGCGGAGCTTAAAGACCACCACAGCCAAAAGAAACTGCTAAAAACCACTGTAGCCTCCAAGGTATTGGAAGAAGGAAGGGTTTTGTAAGTTAGCAGTTTCAAAGCAATAAGTAGCTCAGGATGTTCCTGAATCTGTGAACAGCTTTAAGAGATGAAGAGGACATCCACTTCCCTCACTTTCACAGAACACCAAAGTTTTGACAGGTCACTCTCAGGTGTTTCCTACCAAAATCACTATAAGGAGCATAATTAAATCTCCTGGGCAAATTCACTGTATTTCTATTTTTAAATGTGCTATTATGGCAGAGAATTTGGTATCTGGAACGCTAAAGCTTTGAGACAGCTTCTGGACTTTTGGAAAACAGAATGATTAACACAGCCTTTGATTTAAATGCACATAAAAACAGAAAAAAAAATGCCTTGGGGGAATACAAGTAGAAGCAGGCCTTCAGTAGCAGTAGGCGGCCAAGTAGAAGGCCTTTGCTTATGTCTTCTTTCCCCGAGCGCTTCTCAGCGCGTGGTTACCTGGTTTGCACAGTGCTGGGGCAGCAGCTGGAGCGGTTGCTCTTCCGTACGTCCCGGCCGCCTCGGCAGGATTCTCTCCCCACCCTGCACCACTGCTGGGGGGCTTCCCCCACGCCGAAGTGCCGTTATCAACTGCAGCGGAGGGGGAGGACGGCTCTCCCCAGGAAGCTTCGGTCTTCGTGTGGACAGTAGGCATTTCGCCCCAGCCTGCTGAAACAAGGAAAAGGGGAAAGGTTTTTTTGTCCATCATTTGCTCTCAAAAGGCTTTTTATTCATCGAATAGCAGTACAAAGACACAGATCTTTTTTCAACACGGGCAGGAGCAGGCAGGCTGCTGTGCAGGTGCCAGATCTTGTAGGAAGGTATCTGTGTTACCACCTTAAGTAGTTGCAGATTATATTTTTTAAAGTTAGTCCTTAAACCTTTTATTAAAGGCTCAGGGTTGAGTGTGCTCCCTACACACACCTTCACACTGAAGCTCTACATTATAATCCATATGCCTTTTCCAGACCAACTGGATGTGAGTGCACTCAGAACCTATAGCACAAATATGAGGAATATAGACAGGAGTCACTGCCGTCCAACCGGGTATCATATTAATTCATGAAAAGACGCAAGCTACTATAAATGAATGTCTTTAGCCTGACTTGAATCTAATGCACTTAAATCCATATGGTAGTGATTTTATTTCTGACATTGAATATACCAAGTCCAGTCACGCAGCTTTTGAGCCATTAAGAGCAACATGGAGCGACATAGAAAAAGCTTAAACCAGATTTTAAATTAGTTACCTCTATTTTTTTTTCCTGCACACAGGAGTTCAGTATTTTTGCTGAACATGAACACTTGAGATTTTTTTAAAAAATCTTTTTAAAGTTTTTTTTTCTCCCCAAAGCAATATACAGCTAAGGCAGCTTCCTACCTTCATGGAAGACCTGTTTGTTTTAGCAGATTTTTCATAAAGACAGATTTTGATCATACATGATTTCAAACTACTTTTAAAGATCCACATAAATATGTATTTACACAACAGACATAAAAACACACATAAGAACACGCACACAAAAATCCATACAAATGGATACATTTTACATTTATACAAAGTATACATATATAAATATTATATTTAAACAACATATATGAATTATTTAAATAACATATGTATAATATAAAAATAATATATGTAAATATATGTAAAATATACAAATAATACATGTGTATATTATAAATGGATATAAATGCATATATACATGTGTACATAAAACAAGTCATACACAACAGCAAGAAAACAAACTTCTTATGATTACCTCATTTCTATACCAACAGATTCCCAAGAAGGTGGATAGCGACAAGGTATCACTTAAGCACATGGACTAAACAATAGTGTTTCTTCAAGCAACGTGCTTATGTTCACTGGAAGTCGTTACAGGACTTACTGAATTCAACAGAAATTCTGCTACTGGAAGCTGCTGTCAATGTACAGTCAATAACATTTTGGATACTACTTAGCAAACAGTGGAAGAAAATCCTAAAATCCTTATTTAAGATTGTTCCTTGCATCTTTAAGAAAACTAATTTAAGCACTCCTTTATTTGAGTTTCTTTCTCACTACTCAGGAGACAACCTTGTCAGACAACTGCATGGATTTATTTTAATTACACAGCATCTGAAAGGGATTAACTGCACACAAATGAAACAAATAAGCAAAGCATCTCCGAAGGGCCAACCAGACGGCAAAGGTAGAGAGGGGCAGAAGAGCAGCATTTCTCTGCATTCATGCAAACTTCACTGGAAACTAGAAGTACCCATAAAATCAACCTTAGAACACAATTCATATACTGAAGCGATGAAGTGTACTAGTTTGTGGAATTAAAAGAATTGAAGGAATTCGACCATTCATTCCTGTAAATTCAATAACGTTGATTAAAGAGCACAGATGTGCAATTCCAGGTTATTTCTGCCTTAAGTGCACCGAACAGTGAATATTATGGGATTAGAAATAATGAAATAGTCTTTGCTAAGATAATACTTCTACCTACAAAAAAACAAACAAAATTCACTAAAAGTTTTCAAAAGAATCTTGACAGATTGAATTAAATTCAGGAAATTAATTTATAAAAGCAGAAGTAGTTTATATACTGCAAAAATTAACCTCTATGCAAATTCCAGCATATTTGTCAATCATGAATCTGTTTTTTCCTGTCCAAGAGGCACCTGCTTTCTTAATGTTATTATTTCTTTGCCATCTTTTTATGACTCTACATGACTGCTCCATTTTAGAAACTTGGAAGGGACGCATAAGGTTACACTTGCAAATGGCTGTTGCAAAATGCTGTAGGTAGCAGGAAATAAACTTCCTTTGCATTCTGCTAACAAATTCTTTTTCTTTTAACATTTGTCCTTGATTTTTAGAATAACCTCATAGGATTTTCCACACACAGGCGAACTATCAGAGAGCTCAGTGCAAAGAGCTTGCCCCAGGACACATGATGCTTTCCAGTACTGTATAGCTCACAATAAAGGAAGCTTGCAAACTATATTACAGGCCAAGTGAAAGCAAGAAACTCCTCTTCAAAGTTTCTTTACACCACTGTTTGGAAGGATAACAAGGATAACAACGTGATTTTTTTTTTAATGTAGCTAGATTTTCCTGAGAAAAAGCTCTGT